>VWZK01017821.1:0-64999 GCA_013396935.1 Baryphthengus martii | reverse complement strand
TGGGGCGCTCGGCGGCGGGGGTGGGGGGCGAACTCCGATGGACCAGCCCTGCCCAGCCCCAAATGCGGATTTCACGGCTGCTGAAGCAGAAAAACCCTCCCGGTGAGAGCTATAAAAAGAGCCCCCCCGAAAGTGACACCCTGCCTCATCAGGTGCGCTGGAGTCCTGCTGAGACAGAGCGGTGGTGATGTTCGCAAAGGTTGTTTGCCTTCAGGATGTCAGGGATGCGTAGGTGCAGCTAACCCGAACAGTCAGAAATCATTAACAGGTCCCTGAAATCATGAATGATGAGATAACTTTTACAGCGTGGGATTCTTTGTATTTGCCTTTGGAGTGAACTCTTCCATGTGGTTCTGCAGTGCCATCAGGGCCAGAAACTCCTTTTTCCCAGTGATTTTTAGCTAACTGACTTGTCTCCAGGACCTGGGAGAGAGACACCCCAATTGTCACTTGACCCACGATGAAGTTTTAAGAGTTTTCCAATTTAAGTAAGAAGCCATTTAAGAATAAAAATAAGGTTGTTGTCCTCCCATGAATAATCCTGGAGCCAGAGAAACTGTCTTCCTGTTTTCCTCCCATGCTTCATGGTCTAATTATCCTTCACCTTCCAGCTTCAGCCACCATTCACATTTTAAAGGCACTACCAGCACTTCACGTGAAATAAATAAGGGCATTAACTCCATGCTCAGCCTCAGTTCATTGCTAACTCCTAGGCTCTGAATGTCACCGACATTCATTACAACGTAAAATTCACCCAAAGTTTCTCCCAAGTCCTCTCTCACCAAAGCTGACACTCACACAAGGCAGGATCCCTGTCAAACACTCATAGACTAGGGAATTGTGAAGCGAACTCCTCCAGACTGCAGGTTCTTGCTCAGCCCCTCCCTCTATTTGTTCCCTGATTTCCTCTTCTCATGGCATGAGCTCAGTTCCCTGTAAATTTTCTTGCCTCTGAGAACCGAAGGTGTAGCAGAAAAGTTAAAATTAAAGCAGTAAACTGTTTCACATTTACACACCTGACTCAACTCAAAGCCCTTCACCAATCCTGTACACACCAAAAGATGACCTCTTCCTGAAATCCACTGTCTTGTCCAGGGAAAAAGCTGAACTCAGTTCTCTGCCTCTCAAAAGCAGCTGCACAAAGGGGTTTTTCTAAACTGTTGAGATAAGTGGGAAGGAGCACACAGGGATGGTGGAATAGCAGCTCACGCCACCGTTCCCGTGGGCTGTAAGCTTGCGTTCTTGTGGACACTCCATGACACAGGGATCACTCGCACAAACTGCCAAAACCTGAGGAGACAAGGCTTGTTGGGACAGTGAGCACTGGGATTGCTGCTCCCTGTTCTTCCCTCTGCGCCATACCAGGCAACAAAAGGGAACATCTGGCCAATGGCCGCCTTTAATTACCTATTTAGAGTCAGGCTGAATATTTATGCTGTCATTAAAATAGCCTCGGAAATCAGAAAGCAAACAACTCTAATACTCGGTTTCCTGGCAAGAGACTTAAATAGCAGAAAGTTTTGCTTCAAATTAAATGCACTTCAATAGCAATTAATCGCAGGCTTTAAAAACGTATTGAGATAATTAACAAAGGCATAGGGGAAAGAAAAGAAACGATCAAGGAACACAAATATCCAAATCATACACTTTCAGAAAAATATGTTGTACGCAGCCTAATTTTCCACGACCCTTCAAGCAACAAGACAACACACGTAAAAATAGCTTTTGCTGGGTACAAACATCTTTCTGAATGTCAAGGTAGTGACTATATCATTCAATATCAAGCCAGGTTGCCTAAGTTACACACTCAGCTGTAGGTGTATTGAATAATGCAGAAGGAGAGTATTTGAACACATGTGACTGCTCCTTTTCAGAAATAAGACCCTTTCCCAGAGAGCTCAGTATCTCCTTTTAAAATCTAATGAGAGGAACCAAGTAAAAAAAAAAAGGCATTTGAAATAAAATTAGATTCTCAATCTGAAACATACAAAGAAGTAAGGTCCCTTAAATATTGTTTTGTTTTATATAGATCAAAATTAATTATATAGATAAAAATCAACTTTAGAAAAACAAAATAATGCATTCTTTTTCCCTTGCCATCTCTCTTCCTTGGAAGAAAAATTTAAAAGCACGTTTCATACGAAAGAAAAATTTTTGAAAAGGTCACTGTATCAAATGAGCCTGCTCTGGGGCTGAACAGCCTTCATTTTCGTTATTTATTCCATAGGAAGTTTGTCATTTTTATGGTCATTTTGACAGGTTGTTTGGAATCTGTGGTTTTAATGGTTTATTATTTTATAAGCATAACAGGAAATTAGTCTAAACTTAATGATTAAAATGTAAAAATACTGTGGATGGACAGATTTTGGAAAGGATAGCACAAGTAAAGTCATCTACATTCTCTGAACACCTGTCCTTAGGAACACACTTTTAGTGTGATTCTAGCAAGAATTTTTTTCCTTCTGACTGAACTAACATCAGCTGGCTTAGTACATTGCAGGGGAGTATTAGTAGAAAGGAAGAACCTTTTTTTGACTCTGAAATATCAAAGTCTGTCAGACAGCCAAGGCACCCACCAGTTCTAAATTCAAGCACCAAACCCAGCACCTGTTATGGCATTATTCTAGCTATGGGGACAAGCAATAGCTTAGGGCAGACGTCTACTTCTCTCTCAAGCACCTACTTGGAACTGAACACCTCTCAAGCACAATCAAGAACTTTTAATATACTCTATTTTGCATCTGCAGAGCACTTCTTATCCTAGATGTTCTCCAGAAAACTCCAGCCTCAAACCATTCAACTCAACACACAACGGGTTCAGATACGCTGGCATAAACTGACAGTACAAGAATAATAGCAGTCTAACCTACCACATGTATGTTAGCCATTAGTATCAATCAAAATCTCATGAAAAACCTGAAAATCACCACAGTGCCCTTTCAGGACCATAGTCACATGTTGTGAGAGCTATACAAAATGGTGGCTGGTCAGTGAGAAGAGCAATGTGCTTCTCACACATGGTTATAAGGGTCTAAGCGAGGCCCTGATGGGGCAGCACTGAGAATCAGTGAGCTGTGAACACCAGGCACAGAGATCTGGAAAGAATAGAGGCATCTGAATATTGCTCTCAATGCCCCTGAGAGGCAGATGTACAGATGTTATCCCAGACACAGAGATCAGTGTGTCACTGAAGCTCAATACCCAGTCCAGTACTGCTACCAGTGAGAGCGGTTATCTTTAAAAACCACACCACATTTAAAACAAAAGAAGAGAAAGCAGGTAAGCACGTCTTGTAGCTTGCGTACCTCAAAGAATCCCTCATCAAGCACTATGCTCAATTAAAATTCCTAGGGTAATGGTTTCATAGTTCAGGATTTCCTTTTATGTACTTTCAAGAGCATCATTCAACATACAACACCTGACTTTTGTTAGTCACCTGCATAACTGTTATTGCAGTCTCCTCCTTCATTCCAGCTGTATGGTTTTTCTGCTTACAGCACTTTAACCTCTCCAGTTTTGCTCATTGGTTCATGTACTAAAAGCTTAGAAATTATTTTTATTACAGAATCAACTGACAATCTGTTTCCTTAGATGCAGTTGCTGTCTTCCCCTTTTCTAAAAACAGCCTTTTATATTAATACACCAGAAATCTCTGTAAAGACAAGAATGAAAAACTATTCATTGCTGTCATAGCCTTCCAATAAAGCAGGTTACTGAGCACATAAGAATATAAAGGGTTTCTTCAAAAGGAACAGTTTATACAGTTTTCACCTGTCTTTTATACATTTCTCACTCCCAGTATCCCAGCATCTGTTGGAAATGTACCACTCTGGGAACAGAGCCTGCACAGAATTCTCCAGCATTTCATAGCAGGATGTTTTTCCAGAAAAACTGATAGGCTGTGGACACTGGGAGTGTGCTTCTGGTGCTGACAAATCTCTGGAAATGCACTTAATCATTTGGAGAGTACTTCCAAAGGCAGAAATGGCAGCCTAGTGCTCACCACTGCTTACACCATTTGGGTTTTTTCACTTCTTTTACAGACTATACTATGTAGATATGTTGAACTCTGAACAGTGTGTCCAGTGGTCCCATCACAGTAATGTTCAAGAGTCTCCTCGTTGATCCCAAAGGACTGTGCTAGGTGTTGTGTGCACAAACCCAGCAGGTGGGTTCAGTCCCCAAACATTTCCACTCATACTTTATGTCCCAAATGCCTTTTTTCCTTATATTCACCGTCCTTCGTCTACCCTGGATGTACTACAACCAAAACAAAATAAAAAAAAAACCCAAACTCAAAACAGAAAAACAACAAACAAAAAAAATCCTCAGAAGAAACAGATTTATTATATAACTTAACGGGATCATACCATCCTCTGAGTATTACTCTCCAAATATCCACACACACCTATACAGAGTAAAAAATGGTGTTCTCTCAAGGCATTTTTAAATGTGCATCCATAGTGGTTTGGTTTACTACACCTTTCTCATTGCTCCAAAAGAAACAAAGCTGCACATGCCCCAAACTATAAATTTAGTTTTGTTACCAAACAGTAAACTCAGTTTTGTGACACACGCATTGCTTAAAGCAAAGCGCCAAGCATGGTGGCTCCCACCGAAGTCAGGGTAAGTGGCACATGGCTCAGCCACCTCTAAAACCAAGGGACTATAGTTAGGCAGGACAAAACTGTGCCTACCTTATTTCTTAAGGCCTCTGTTCCAGAGAATACATTGTACCCTCCAGGTGGCATGTTTAGGTTATTATTGTTCATACTCTTGCTTTGCAGACTGCTTCACTGAATTAAAGAGTGTTACCCAAAATTGCAGTGTTATTTGTAGCGCGAGGCAGTAATTCTGTCCCTTAAAAATATCCTGTGTCAGTGTACTGAATTTGACAACGTAAAGGGGAACGGACTCAAAATATTATCAGGCTCCACAAGCAATACAGGAGTACATTCTCTCATTGTACACCTGTGATACATAAAAATGTCATCACAGAAATACATAGAACATAAGACATTTACCAGGCTCCTACCTAACTGCTTTCTAGAGCTTCCTGTGGTCTAATAAAATACTAGAAAAGGCAGCATGCTGAAAGATAACACTTGATTGCCATGATACTCACGACAAATTGCATCCAAGGGAAAAATCTGAAACTAGAAAATTATATGCGATTTCCACACATTGATTGCTCATAGGAGAAGCATTTAGGTTCCATGTAGGTACCTGTCACCTTAAGATTTTGAGGTTTTTTTCCTAACATGTTTGAGAAACTGTGTGGATATTATAGAAATATAATGAAAATGTCAATCCAGATCCTCCAGATTAGAACAGAATGAATTGGAAGAGCAGACACTGTAATGCATATTAGATTTCACCCACCTTACTCTGTACCTAGGAGGTAGAAGAGGCACACACATGTACGGAGGAATAAAAGGAACTTGAGGCCAACTGAAGAAATACAGACTAGAAAAGTCATAGAGTAAACCAGAGAAATAACATGATCAGTTTTACCAGAAACTACTTGCAGTGTACCAAGGAACCTACCCCTCCACCTAAGGCCGAACAAACTGACTACTTACTGAAGTAAATCTTAACGTATCCCACTGACGCCAACTTCCATCTGACATTTAACAACACAGCAGGACCAGGACGTTTGAGATTTTGAAGGGAAATGAAAAATAATCAAAAGCCCTCTGCCACTCTCAGAACTGCCTAGTGAGCACTGAAAATGTTTTTAACATTATGAAAATATTTCTATAGATTTTACAACCTTTAACATTTCATGTATATGTATATTATAAAATTTGATTTTACTTTTAAGAATATTATCCAAAAAGAAAAGGCCAATCTTTTGTAAAAGATGTTGTATGAATATATACCTTAGAAATGCTTTTGAAATATAATATGCAAATACAAATAATGGTGGAATTTTTTTCAGAGCATAACTTTTTTTAAAAGAATACTTGATAAGAGATTATATTTAGAACATCAAATGGTACCATTTATTCAATCATGGATAGATAATGCATGGTAAATCACACAGCTGAATAAAACCCAGAAATATTCCTCGACATAGTGGAAGTAGTATTTTAGCACGAATCCACTGGTTCTTAGAAAACATTTAAGAAAATTCCAATAACTAACGTATTTGTCAATATTAAAAGGCTAAATCATTAGTGAATCACTATGAGTCATTTATATACTTTTGGTTAAAATGTCTGAAATTAATGGTGTCTTGAGCATCACTGACATTTTCTCAAAATCTTGATGTGCCACTCTATTCTGTATGTTCTTTGTTAACTACCACATACTTCTATTTTTGGAATCTTTAATGAGGGCACACACGTACAAGAGAAAGTACATAATATCCCAAATGAACAGAGTGAGGTTTTCCACTCAATATCTAATTTTTCTCACCACAGGTTACATGAGACCTTTGATAGTTTTCTTTCTCCCTCATCACTAAAAGGATGCCAATTCCATAAGATTATATACTCTATCACTTACCATAAAATCTTTTTGAAGAACGACATCAATACCAGGTTTTGATGATTTCTAATCATGGAGTCTACTATGCTAAAATGAAGTCTATGAATTGGTAAGTCATATTATTCCTGCAAAGGTGAGGAATTACCACGAGTAGCAGCAAGTAATGAAAAAAAGCCAAATTATATAATAAGTAACAATCTAACAATCATCTGACAAGACATGGCTATTTTTAAGAAAAGTAGTTCACCTTATACACGATTATTATCACTGAAGTACACAATATATTTAGTTTCTATAAATGAATACTGAATTAATTACAAGTTACAGAAAAAAATAGAAGCAAAAATAAGCTATTTCCTGTATCTATGCAATTGTAAATGAGAATATAGTTTGTGCCTGACTTCAGAATTCAATAATAGATAAGGAAAAAAAAAATAAAAAGAAGATGGCAGAGCTCCACTGACTTAAAATGTACTTGAAGTCAGAAACCATAATCCAAATCTTGGGAAGTTCATTATTTGTCCATTCTCATTTAAATACAACAAGCTGCACCAAAATCTTTAAATTAGCACATGTGATGCAAGAAACATCCTTTCTCATACTAAATCTGTTGGATTTGCCTGTGGTATTTTCAACAATGATTTATTATTTTAGTTGTCCCTGCCAGTTGAAAAGAATGTTGTTGACATTCCTTTAAGTGTTTAGCTTAAATTGTTACTAAACTGCTGAAGTCTGGTAATTCACTAAAGCTAAATTTTTTTTAAGGAGTACAACTAATGTTCATTTCAATGTTGCCACTTTTTTAAACTTAACTACCATAAAGATGATGCTTTAATCCCTTGCAGAAACATAATGAAGTCATACTAATTTGCTTTTTCATTGAGAAAAGAAGAATCACATACCACTGACCTCATTAGTTGCAATAAAATATCTGTTTCTTACTTTTTGATGAGGATTACCTTTTAGAGAAAGACACAGCTGATTATTTTGTTATACTATGTATGCTTACAGGATTTCAACTGACCACAAAAATACTCCAAGTGCTTAAGACACGGTGGCAAACTCTTAGTTGCAGCTTCTTTCAGCTGGATTCAAAGTCTACTCAAACCAATGGAAAATCTCCCGTTGCTCTCACTAATTTTAAATCAGGCCCTGAGAGGCTGAGGTTGGGCGATAGCTGCCTTGGTACCTGGGAACTGTAGAATTGAGGATGTAATTCATGCCAATGTCTCTAACACAGACATTCTTCAGCTGCCACTTCATTAATCTGTGCTGTTACACAGATAGTGAGATAGTCTCCATCAGCAGAATGACTGTCACAAAATTTGGATTTGACGTTTTAAGAAGTCTGCTGTACAATAGGAGTTTTGGGGTTGGTTTTGTGTCTTTTTGTTGTGTTGGGTTTTTTTTAAGAGTAGGACAGAACATGCTGAAAAGAAGACTAGATTACTTTCAGGATCTTGCTCCACCAGCAGATCTCAGCAAGGACGTTTGGAAACTCAAATAGAGCAAATGCACTGAGATTAATGTGTCCACACCTCAGCAGATCTCTGCTCATCCAAGGTCTCCTGGCTTTGAAACATAAGGCAGTGAAAATAAATGTAGGTGCCTCTTTAAAATCAGTTCTGCAGAAAGTGTATGTCATCTGGCCAGGGTGCAAGCACAATAAAAAAAATCCATCACTACAGGAAACTGCATTTGGTTTGTTTAGAATGGCAGCATAACATTTCATATGAAAAGAAGTGCTTGACATTGTTTATAAATAGTGAGATGTGTGTAAAAATACTGTTTAAATCCATTTGACATCTCTCTTCCAAAGGACTGTATTTTTGGCTGAGTCTGTATTTTCAGTCCTTTGCCTTAAGCTTGCATATGACTGCTCTGTTATTTGGAAAGTAGTGACCTTCTTTAACTAATATGAAGAATGGGCAATTTTAAATTTGAATGTACAAAACTACTTCCATAAAAGTATAATTTAATGCTGTGCTCAATGCAGGAGCAGTCCTCCTCCTGGAAAAGCCTTCTTCCAAAGAAATGGAAAAGAAACAGTCAGAGACGACAAGTCTCTATCAGATCAAATGGTTCACTAACATAATTCTGGCACTCGCATAAAGTAGGTCTTCAGGTTGCATGGCTTACATAAAAACAGGAAGTAAACAAAACAAAACAAAAAAAATTAAGGTACTGCTCAAAAAACAGAAGGAGCACATGGTGAGGAATGTACAGCGAGGAGTGACTGCCGAGAGAAGATTAAGCACAAGGAGGTAAGAATAGTATTTTCTAAATCAAGGTCATGGCAAAAAAGGTTTCAGATTCCAGTCTATGTTTATAGCCCTTGGTATCAAGCTGTCCAAGAACAGATCCAGAAAGATTGACTTTGTAAAAGCAAATTTTCTCTGTCATCCTTTTTCTCACCCGAGGTGCTATCTGTCAAGGCCTATAAACTTCACTGTAGATAGATTATGCTAATAAGACATGAAATACTGTATATACCTACAGGGAAAACAGGGTGCTTGTATCAAACACATCTTCCTGTTCACCGATGCAAGATCTGAGGGACACTTTCTACAGATAAATGGGACTGGAAGGACACTAATTTAAAATTGTATTCCCAGTCACAAATGGCCCCTGCAGACAATGCACATGTCAGTAATCCAAACGTTGCCATGAATAACTATTTATAGTCAGCCTTCCTTCTTCAGACTTTTCAGTGCTGGATATTTAATCAATACAAAAGCAGCCCACTTAACTCTCGTCATCTCAATTTTGCACTTAAGATAACTCAAACATGAGGTTTTAAAGTCAGTTTTTCACAGGCACCCATAACTCATTTTCCATAGCACTGCATGGGTCTTGTGAGGGCTCAATATCCCCCAAGACTTAAGGTAAGGAAAGCAATAGCTCAGAAGCACTCACTAATTCTGAATGGTTAATTTTACATTTTCAAAGGGTTGAACTTACTGCTGCTTTCTCTGAGATGCAGCTGCTCAACATCAGGAAGCAAATGTCCAGCACTTAGAGCACTCAGAAATAGCTAGATGCCTATCTTGATTTTCAGATTCACAAAGGCACCTAATCCTCAGTGAAAATCACAGGAGATTATTTAGAACTGCCTTTCAAAGCCAGCTGGAAAGGTATCTCCATTTCTCAGTCCTTTGACAACCTCACTGGCACAGGTTTTTTCCCCTATAATAGATAGTTCTGTGTATCCATGTGTTTGCAAGATTTTATACTCTGGAGGTTTTTTCTGGAATGAAAATTAAGTTTGCCTTAAAGCAGTTCTCTTAAAAATGCCTCTTGCTACAGGTATTTAACATTTCAAGGACTCTGAATGACTGGATGCATATAGTTATCACAGACAAAGGAGGGAAGCAGTTGCACTTGCATGCAAAATCTTGTGCTTTATGTCTGATCAAGTTTTACATGGATACATATAATCATTTCCTCTTGATGTGGCACAGTTTCTAGACAAAACCACAATTTTAGACGAGTAATTACAACCATAACTCCTTTCAATTCAATGCTAAATCACCTCATTATAGGTTCTTCTGTTTGTAATGCTGCTGCATTTAGCTGGACCTTCTCAACTGGTACAGCTGAGGGCTGACCTCTTTCTTGGCCCTTGTTCATCAGTTAGGGTCCACAGCTTTCTCAAAGTCCTACTGTAGCATATTTCTAAGCCTGTAGGTACCTGAATTACTGCCAGATGGTACATGAAGATATTCTTTCACAGCTAATAAACTGCCTGCAACTTCAGCTCCAGCTGATGCCTTGGGATCTGAGGCAGGATTTTTAAACTATGACTTTCCATGTTTTCGGTGCTAGCCCTTTCTGATCCTTTCAGATGCTTTGAGCACACCTAAGCCAAAAGGTGACTAGCTGTCCAGATGTATACAGTGGATGAAAGGCGTGCCTGTCTTTCCCTGCTTTCAAAGAAACAGATGTTCCGGTGTTCCAACAAGGAGGCTTGAACTTTCTCTTGCAATCAAGATACGGAGTTTCAGGATCTTTCCAAATTATACTCAGGAGATACCAGCGTTCTGCAGGGATACCTACCACTTTTTTCATGTCTCTTGTTCACACACTCACAGTGATGCTATAGACACTCCTCTAATTCCAGAAGAAATTTCATGTTTAGGAATCGCCTGCTTTCTCAAAGACCATCTTAGTCTCACCACAGTTTTTCATGTTCCTGTCTTGGTTAGTAAGGTTTTCTCTCTACACAGCTGACATCCATGAGGCCACTCTGGGTTACCCAGCTCTTCCCTATAAATTGCTTGAGGGAATCCTGGAGCTCAGGACTCCATTTAGCTACAAGGCTCAGCGGAGACAGGCAATGCCAGGCACTTAAGTGTTCAAATACTTGTAAAGGTCTAGGCCTGAGCCAGTTGCTTTTCTTTTTATCACAGAGAGGTCTTTTAAATACCTTAATGCAAGTAATGTCATTTGTCACAAAACAGCAAATTGATAAGCCAGGAAAGCATTTAATATTTTAAATCTCTAAGGAAAAGATCTCCTAAACTCTAAAATACAAAAATCTACTGAAAATTCAGAGAAGTTTGTCAGCGGCCATGTGAGACACCCACCTTGAATCTGGAAAAAGAGAGATGTATAGTATGAACTCACTGAGGGATGTGTATCTGCCTGGCATCTTTGTTTTCAGGTAAACTACTAAACAGGCTGCCTCCACTGCTCCATTCTACAGTGTAACAGGAACTGAAATACACACTGCAGTACTGCACAGATGCCAAATTTAATTTACATGCCTACATTAAATAGACTTATGATGCAAAGCTGAAGTCAAATGTGGATTTGTGTTTAAAAGTAACCAAGGGGCTAAGGCATGTACTTTTGCAGTACAAAACAAAAAGGTTGTCCACAAATTCATACTTGTTTGCCTGACAGCCATCTCCACAAACCAGCAGGCATGACACCGTCACAAACCTACAAACCTCTGCTAAAAAGGCCCAAATTAAATTCTTTGCAGAATTTCCCCAGTAGAGGTTCCTTACTCCTTCCTACTGAAATCAGTCATTTCTGCAGGAAAATCTGAGAACAGAAAAATATTTCACTCTAATCAAAAGCTCAAAAGGTGCAAAAGATGCAAGTGAAACATTGATCAAGGTTTCCTAATTCCTTGTATCCAATTCCCTCAAGGTTTAAAGCAGCAAAGGGGGGAATGTGATGCTATAAGCCTGTACTCTTGCTGTTACATCAACTCCTGCAGTTAGAATGCATCCAGACAGATGATCTCAAAATCATGCTTGATCCAAACTGTTCAAGACTTTGAAAGCTTCAATCATTCTGTTTAAATAAGGCAGCAACCACTTTCCGCAGCAGCCAAAGTTTCCAATGATCGCAGTGTATTACTCAACATACCATGTACCACACTAATCTACTCAAGAGGTGATGGAGGCACAGAAAACTGTGTAAGGCCAGCATCTGAAAGGAAAGGTTGCAGACTCTTGGGCAAACACAGATGATAAAAGCATTCCTGGCGGCTGTTGCTATCTCAGCATTCTGGAATAGCCAAGGACATCTTCAGAATGGCACAATATCATCCTCCGAAACTCCACTCTCATTATCTATTTTGTTTGTGCAGTGCTTGTTTGGTTCCTTAATAACCTTGCACGACCCTCTTTGCAGCCAACGGAAGTAAAACACACTCAGGCAAGAACAAAGGGGAAATCAACTCCTTACAAAACAACTGTACAGAGGCTTTGAGTTGACAGACAAACCTGAATCCAGTAGCATTTTTTTGGATAAATACCACTTTGATTTGCCCTTTCAGGCCCAAACACATAAACCAGGTCCTATTAAGAATCAAAACCACAATTGCCAACATGTCAGTGATTAATTGAACAAATGTTAAAAACCAGGAACTGAACCACACAAAAATGCAAAAACAATAACAAAAATCTAAAATAAAAGCTAAATCAATCTGAGAGAACATGTCTGTGACCGTGTCCCTGCATTTCACAAAAGCAACAAAAGATGCTGCACTGCTCAGATCAAACCCTTCTTGTCCCATGGCCTGAATATTACAGCAAATTTGTATCCTTAGCTTACCTTTTCTTCTTAGGCATAAAAAAAGTAGCCTGGAGGCTTCATTCAGTGCTCTCTACAAAACCTACAAGAACCAATCACTGACAAAATATTCATACCTTTTCAGTGTTATTCTCACCATACCTGCTTTTTGCGCATTCTCATGCACCGCATAAAACACACACACAAAAAAAATGTTATGACAGGAGTTCCAGAATCACACAGTTAGTGCTTCCTGCATAGCTAATGACATTGCCTCAGCTGATTAATTTGTGCCCTTTGATGTGACCTTTTTCTTCAGCCAAGTTAATATGCAAACATAACTTTGGAGGGGAAATCAGTCAAGTTCTGCTTACAATTCAAATAATGTAAATCTGAAGCAAGCTCGTTGTTCTATTCCCAGAGTTACAGAAACACAAAACCAGTATTTTAGACCAACAGCACTGTGAAATGCGATGCATATCTAAACCCACACATTAGTAATGCAGAAAGATAACATTTTAGATTAGCAATAATGTCTCAACATCATACAAGGAAAACAAATGCAAGGCAGCCCCAGGAAAATAATTTGAATATCCTGTGTAAACATCACTAAATTCTAAATGAATCCCAAGAAAAAATCTTCCTGACATTGGTGAATACACTGTTCAGCAGCTATCAAGAAAGGAGTAAAAGTTTCAGAGGTACAGAGGAATAGAATTTAAAAAAATATGTATCTCAGATACAAAGCTATGTTAAAGATGATGCTCTCACCTGGAATATTCTATTTGGTTCCTACTGTCATATAAGGTGTGTAAGAACCAAGTGAGGTTAAAAAATGCATTATATGAGTGATTTAGAGACATTTTTTCATACAACAAGAAACTGTTAAGATTGGGATTGGACACAGAGGACAGACAGCTGTAGGACAAAGGTCTGTTGACACGGAACTCTGCCTGAGTAGACTTACCACGCAGTGTTCAAAGGCAGAAGAGAGAACCTTAATCTCAACATCTACGAAACATCTCTAATCAGAAAGAATCCTGAATAGCTATGAACACACTATGTAAGCCAAGAAACTAGAAGAAAAGACATGCCACAAGAATATCAAATGGCGAGACGGAACGCTCCCAGAGGGAAGATGGCTAGTAAACTGCTAAAATACCCACTTGCCCCACAGTGCTGGCATGCACACCAGAATCACACTTTGCAGCCACTAACGAGTAGCACCAGAAGAGGATCAGGTGTGTAAACAAAACCAAGGATCATACTAGGAACATCCTTGAGGATGTCCTAGGTATTTCTGGAAATACTTTTGTATAGGTAGAAGACAGTTACTCAGGCTGGAATTCCCACACTCCAACTAAGAGGTCACTAAAGCAGCTGAAAAACTCTTGCAGAAAACTTTGTAAACAAAAAGCAGCCAGGCATGTGAATCAAAAATGTCTGGGATTCAGGGGTAGCAATCTCGCAGACAGGCATCTGCTCTGATATCTTAATTTCTGGACTTTATTGACTAGCTTAAAGTTTTCATTTTAAATTTAATATTAGGATGTACATTAGGATGTACAACATCTATGTGTTGCAACTGTGTCAGGAGACTGAGATTAGGATTGGCAGTACAAACATGTCAAAGAACACAGACATAGAAAACCTGTCATAGAAGGCATAATATGGTTGAAACTTAAGTTGAAGCGCTACCATAAAGATAAGAAATTGTTACCTCATGACATACTTTTATTACAGTTTCTATTTAATCTTGTGCTAAAACTTGACTGTTTCCTTTGCTTCTGATAATAATCCAATTCTGATGTCCTAATTACACACTCCAGTAGGACCTTGGGGAGTGAAGAAAAAAAAAATGGACACAGCAGCATCACGTGACTGAAATTATTCACCTTCCTGCTCCAAACACTAGTGTCAGCTCAGAAATGTAACAGAAAGGTGTCCACCACTTTTGCCACCTGCAAACTCTCGCCAGTCAGAGACGATGAGCAAAGAGTTCTCACGTAACAATAGTGAATGGTCTCCAGCTGCGTATCAGTGAGGAAAAAATGATCTTTCCTAAACTGATCCAGAGTATATATACCATATATAAATATATCAGTTAAAACCTGCATCAACAGCTCCTTGTTGCCTTTTCATAGAGAAAAGATTTTCAGAGGCATCGGGAGTGCCAGATTCTCACCTTTTGGAAAATCTCTGGTGAAATATCATCACTGGAATCCACACTTAAATATACCTTGTCCTTACTTTTATCACATAATTGTTTTGCATGTCATATTAACCATCTCATAGACTTAGTTTGTTGCCATTTTTCTGGAGTTTTTTCTGGTGTTTTTTTCTGGACGGCTCCTTTAACAGTTTCTTAGCTGCCCTTGTGGTTTGTTTTTTTTTGAAGTTTACAGCTTATTCAGAATCATGCTGCTTTTTAATCTCTTGCTGGACCTGCTGTTCTTTCTGTGTTAACCATGTTATGTCTTGAGCTACATTAAGATGACTTAGAAATTGAGGAACAGGATTAAATCAGTGTTATTAATCTTTCTGACTGTAACAAAGCCTAATGGGAAATTGGAGGGAATTCAGAGAAGAGTGAAAATGATTAAAGTGCTTGAGTAGTACATATTTAATTACTTTCAGAAGGCAGTCGCTAACTAACATGTGTGCAACCAGTGTTACCTAACCTTGGACAAGAATCTGAGGAATATGGGGTCAGACTCACAGTAGTGGGAGATTTTTTACTGTTGAAAAAAATACTAATAGGATGAAAGGATGAAAAGGAATCTTTATACTAAATACCAGAAAGCATTTTCAAATTGTAAATCTGAAATGCTGGACACATCAGATGGGAAAATTTAGAGCAAAAGAGCAAAAATATTCTGATTATATGATATTGTCAGAGAGAAGGAAATCGCCTCATGAACTATTGCTTTTGTTTGTTTTTCTAGCATTTTATCAGATTTTTTTATTTTTTTTTATGTCAGTGTAAGCCAATTCTCATGAATCTGTAATCATTCTCATGAAAGGGAAAAAGCAATCAAGAAGTCAGGAGCTGTGCAGATATGGTCCTAAATCTACTTATCTATGAAGTTCTCCATCAAATTCTGTTTTTCAGAACACAAAAGGACCATGCTTTGATTTTTATGGAAGTTTCCTAATCATGTCCCATGTTCTAAACTAGTTTTTGCTGAGAAAATAGGCAGCAGTGTCCAGAGGATTCTACAGCTAAAATGTTGATCTTTTTACAAAATTTGGTCAGCTGTTGTGCAGACAAAGAATTGATTCCTTCAGAGAAGATGACCTTAGATGCATCGGACATGCTGGGAATAAAAAAAAAAAATCCTTTGGGAATAATATGAGGGAAGGCAGGAATTTAGTATTCTTAATTCCTAGATGAAAGAAGGAACTCCAACCTGATTGCTACCAAATGCAATCACATTACCAGTGTTTGACGCTTAACTCCACCAACCAAAACCATTTCTTAGCAGATTAAAGGTTGAAGCCAAATGGCAATGTTTGGAAAATCAAAGGAAATTTACTGTTAAATTTTAAGGCTAAATCTCTGCTTGATAGAATATGTTTGTAAAAGGTCCTGAAATAATGGGCAAGCATCAAGAGACGTTAACAGGTAGCCAGGAAATAACTGCCTGGGCTTAGAGAAGAGCTTCTTGAGAATCTATTCTGATGGCTCAAAGTATCCAGTCTTTCCAGCTGAATAGATCACATATCTTCTGCCTCTATCACTTGGCAGGAGAATGCCATGTGCTGGGACCTTTCTCCTGGCACATTGTAGCTAGTCATACAGCATGTCCATGCTTCTAGGAAGTTCTGGTGTTGCTGCACCTGCATAGATATATAATTATCCGTGGGAACTGAGCCTGCCTGAAGCTTCTCTGTGTCTCTATTTGCAGAGTTTGGGACAGGTGACAGCAGGGCACCGTTGACACTCCCCAAGCACGTCACGCAATCCGTTTCTGGCTGTTTTTTTTAAATGTCCCTCGAGCTGCAGCACAGAATTACCCATGGCACACGTGAATTGCTTCAGTGCAGCAGCTTGCGTTTGAAACCATTTCCTTTGGAAGACCCTGAGCTTGCCTGTCGTGCACCTTATGAAATTGTTGGGTGTCACCTAGGAAATAACAGCAGATAGTAGTGAGCTGCTGCTGTCATCTATCCACCCAGCCTGCAGCCTGTCCCTAAGGCACTCCCAAGAAAATCCACGGCCCAAGCAGCTCCCCAACTTTCTGAACTGCTCTGCTGCACTTCTGATATCCCACTGGCTGCAAATCTGCAGTCGGAGTTCACTGTAAGACATTGCACATATGGCTGATATTGACTGCACCCGCACAGGTTATACAATTAACATCTGTGCTTATGTAATTGTCTGTAAAACCACAAATCTGGGATTTTTCTGTCTCCTAAAGAAAGCTACACTCCAAAACCCAACAGGGTACAAAGCATTTCACCCAACTTGGAAAATCTCAGCCAAAGTGACCAGTTTGGTTTCCTCAGAAACAGTCCCTCTCATCTTGCTGTGTAACAGCTAAGGCTCAGCAGGCCTTAAGATAACACAGCTCTCCTTTCGGAAGGGAGAAGGGAAGGAGTCCTAATTCTGGAATTTATTTTGCCCCTAATCTACCAAAACCCAACCGACTATCAAACCACACCATGACTTTCCTTCCTTACATATTGGAAGACATTTAATTTCAACAAATGTGAGCTGGGAGGGATGGGATGTCCCCCATTTAAAACTCTGTCACATTTCTTGCTTGCTTGTTTTGCAGCTGTTTTAAAAATATGGTGTGGATTATGGGTAAGAATATTTTAGAACAAATAAACAAGTGAAACAGAGCAATTTTGCAGTATCATTGTTGTCCATCCCCCCCTTTCTTTTGCTCTATAGGAACAGCCTGGACCAATGCAGAGAGTGCTTGACTTGGCAGTTAACGACCAAGACAGAAGGTCATGTACAAAAACACAGCTTCCAAGAAACACTCAGTTTAGCAGTTATCACTAATTGACACTGTGGAAAGATCAGACTCCAAGCACTCAGACACTACATTTCTCCTTATCTGTCAGTGAGTTAATTGCTGCCTCTTACTCAAGAGAGGCACTGGCCACTGATGAAACCAGAGTGCCCAACTTTTGAAAGTCACACGCATTGACCCAGACTTTTCCAAGCAACCTTTCAAAAGCCATTCTCTGATGCTTCTTACAAAACACATTAGAACTGTGATCTTTCTTTGCTGTCCCTAATTATAAGGCTAATCCAATTCTCACTAAATACGACAATTTTAATATTGGCTTCAGCAGGAGTGGGAACATGGAGTTATATTTAGCATCCAAAGATGATCTACTGTCCACAAGGTCATGGTGTCTGGAACAGAGAAGCTGTAACTTCAGGTTTACTCTCATGCTCTAGAGTATATTGGTAAGAAGCATGTGTTGTTTTTCAAATAGGTTTTTTGTGGATATATTTAACCAGATCCTTGGGAAAATCTTTCTTGTGCTAAAATTAGTATTAGATCACCCTAGAAGACAAAAGTTTCTGTAACATTAGGTAAAAGTATCATCTGCAAAATTGGTTTTCAGGCCAGCGTAGCAGATTCCTTGTCTTTATGCAACGATACACTGCCATCGTGTGGTTCAGTATATCAACGACAGTATTTATTAGGACTGATGAAAGACTCCCTAGGATGTTTTCACAGATCTTTCATAGCTTTCATTTTGATTATGCTAATGATGTACCAATTTTTCGCTTTCCAGGTATTCATTGAAAGGTTAAAAAAAAAAAAAAAGGAAACAAATAATGTGATTCTTCAGATTAGAAGAGTTAAAAAATGCTCATTAATATTATTTGAAATCAATTGTATTGTTTGCCTTACTGTAATAGCAGACTGCTGCTCATTCAGACCACTGCCATCCTTCCATTTTCTTTAATCCAAAAGGAGTGAGTTCGTGGAATAACTATATTATTTTATATACATGTGTGTAAGTGTGTATGCATATACCTTTACTGATTTCACATTCAGTTACTTCTCTGACTTGAGAAAGAGCAAATGGCTTTCTGGTTGTTCCCTCAATCCTTTATCTTCAAAAATAACTTGCTGTCTTAATCCCAAGTATTCAGCTATGGATCCCAATGAAAGCCTCTCATGAACTTCATTGCTTTGCTCAGGGCTGTGGTCTTAGAGCTACACTAGAAAAGGTGAGCTCTTCAGAATCTGAAATTTAGGGCAAAGCCGCGCAAAGAAAATACTTCTTAGTGCATCTACTGATGGATCTTACAACAGATAGAACAGTGAGACCGTGCTCCGTCTTCTCTACTCTACTACAGAAAAATAAAAGCATTACGATTATCATGGGCATAACATTCACATAGGGCCACTTATTTCCTCTCTTTGAAACCTTCATGGAAGGTTGGCAGAAGCATTTCACTATTTATTTTTATGGAATGGAATGGAATGGAATAGAAGTTGAAAAGGATCAACAATGATCACCTAGTGCAACTGCCTAACCTATTCAGGGCTGACCAAAAGTTAAAGCACGTTAAGGACATTGTCTAAATGCCTCTTAAAACACTGACAGGCTTGAGGCATTGACCATGTCTCTGGGAAGACTGTTGCAGTGTTTGACCACCATCCCATAAATAAATGCTTCCTAATGTCCAGTGTGAACCTCCACTGCTGCAGCTTTGAACCGTTTCCAGGCATCTTGTCACTGGATAGCTGGGAGAAGAGCTCAGCACCTCCCTTGCCCCCTCCTCAGGAGGCTGTAGAGAGCAATGATGTCGCCCCTCAGCCTCCTTTTCTCCAACCCAGACAAGCCCAAAGTCCTTAGCCACTCCTCATATAAAACACCCCTTCCAGTCTTTTCACCAGCTTTCTTGCCCTGCTCTGGAAGCATTCAAGTACCTTCACATTCTTCTTAAATTGTAGGGCCCAGCACTACACGGTACTCAAGGTGAGGCCGCACCAATGCTGGATACAGTGGGATAATCCCCTCTTTTGGCAGGTGGTTATGCTGTATTTGATGCACCTCAGGATGTGATTTGCCCTCTTGGCTGCCAAGGCACGTTGCTGGCCCACAGTGAGCCTGATGTCAACTGGCACCCCTAGATCCCTTTCCACACGCCTGCTCTCCAGCCAGTCCTCTTTCCTAATTTATGCTTGTGCCCAGCATTACTTCATCCTAGGTACAGAATCCAGCATTTGGACTTGTTAAATTTCATCCCATTTAATCATTGCCCAGTGCTCCAATCTATCTAGATGCCTTTACAAGGCACCTTGTCCCTCAAGCGCAGCATCTCCCAGTCTGGTATCATCAGCAAACCTGCTAATGGTGCATTGCCCTCCTGCATCCAGACCACTGATAGATACATTGAACAGAACCCACCCTAGAACTAGGCCCTGAGGAGCACTGCTGGTGTTCTCTATCACACTGGTGTGGTACTTTTGAAGAATTTGACTCTGACATGGTACGCTGTCACAGGTACAGATTCTTAGCTGTTACTGCTTGCTTTAAGCAAAAAAATTTGCTTTAAAAGGTTGTCTTTATTTTTATTCACAAGGACTGCAGCAGCATCTCTAAAGGGACACTCTGCTGTTACTTTCAAATAAGCAATTTGGAGAAGACCCATTCAAAGCTCATACCAGGTATTTGTTATCACATTTCAATGACAAAAAGGTCTTCCTGACTCAATCATTAGTGCAATTGCCTTATGTCCTGGAATGCAGTAATAAATATTTTTCCAATTTAAATTTAGTAAAAAAATCAAATCTGCTTCTCTTCTGGCACTTTACAGATACACCTGTATATAAACTCTTAAAACTCATTTATATGCATAATTTTATATATAAAAACATATAAATTTGCATTACCTTTATATATTCAGTTTCCTTTTTTGATAGCGTATTCCTTAGCTGTTGTACTGGGAGGACAGACACACTGGAATATCCCACAGGTTATTCAACATGTTATGCCATATAGTGTGTTACACCACTTTCTATTAGGTTCCATAAAATACAATCGATTAAGAAGTCTTTCGAAGAGCCTCATCCTTCCCCTCTCCATTATTTTGGTATCTCTGTGTCTCTTGTTAGAAGCACATGCAGCTGGGCTCAGCACTCCAGAGGAGGGCGTCCGATTGCTGTGTATCATGACCTGGTCCCTGGAGTCGCGTCCGGGCAGCCGTGGCGGGGACAGCCAAGGACCAGAGCACTGTACAACAGGGCAAAATAAGCTCTGGGTGCACCACATACGTGTAGCAGGAGACAAGGGAGTGCAGTGAGGGAGCTTAGGCACCCTGCATCCACCGCCTCCTGGGTAAATCCAAGTGCTCGCTACAGACCTTAACTTTGGAAGATCGGGTCCCTGCACTCCCTGAAGATCTGGGTGCTCCCTAACTCTGCCTACAGCCTGCTCCTAAACCCTCCAGCACCCCACAGCCTGCTCCTAAACCCTCCAGCACCCCACAGCCTGGAGTCAGCAATCTTTCATTTGCGTTTCCCCCGACTTCTCCAAGAAAATCATTCCACAGCTCTTCTAAGGTTTCAGGAGGTTTATGCAGCATGAAAGGTCTGGAGTGAAAGGTGAAGATTTTGATCCTTAGTCAATTGTCTGAGATACTGAAAACCAGGTACTTCCAAAAATTTTAGGCCAAACTCACTGCAAACCCTTATTTAATATTGAACCTGAGCCAGTTCCTACCAGAAAAGGGCCTGGGTAACCCTGATGAAAAAGATTGTTCAAAGTTGGACATCCAGCAGGTCATGCCACCATTAAAAATAGCTCCTCTATAAACAGATACCAAAATGAGCAAGAAGAGGCATCGTAAGGTATTACGAAACTTTTGGGACAGCAACCAACATTAAAAGCTTATCAGAGGATTTGAAATGCCTGAGAATTCAGCCCCTCCTCAACAATTTGTGAGACTTTATCAATCCTGTGCCTGGGCAAACCCTTAATAAATAATTAATGAAAAAATCCTGCCTCTTCATAATTAAGTTCTCTTTTAATCAGCATATTTTTAACAAGAAATTGTTCTATTAAGTTTAACATCTTTCCTACAAAGGATATTTTTAAAGGCAAAAAGCTAGCCATGAAATGCTTCACTGACTACTGGGAGGAGCATGTTTGCCTAAAATGAAACAGAAATATCACAAATCACTCAGTGAAGAAAATTAAAAAAAACAAAACTATACAAACATTTAAAGAAAGTTATAATGTATATGAACATTGCACTATTTAAAGTATACATTATTTATAATGCCATTACCTGCCTTACAATCATATTACACAAAAACAACTTTTAGAGGTATTCTTAACATTGGCATTCTATTCTATTCCAGTGACTTCATTTGGTAAGGATTTTTATTGAATGAAACCTGGGATAGCTTTCATGCCTTCTTCTGCGTTCTGCTGCTGTATTACTGAAGTCAAAGGGAGCTTTTTCATTGACCCGAGTCAAGGAACTTCACAGCTTTAGTCAAAGGGAGAGATCTTAGGTAATCATGATGAAAGGCAGACATTTTGAATTGCTAAATACGGTTTTTGACAATTTCTGGACAAATTAATATCTCAAGGGAGTTCTCAGAAGAGCAGACAATACCATACTCTGAAACTATGCGCTTCTACATTTTCAAAGGATTTCTAAACCTGAATTTCCTGTCTCGATCTGGGCACTGTTACTATACATAGTTAAACAGTTACGGCATCTCATTCGTGTGACATTTCATTCCAGAAGACCTGCATTTCAACACCAGAGATGCTGGTACTGTAGCTGCAACATAGCTTGCAAAGTGCTTTGAGCTCCTTTCAAACAACATAGAGCACAGATTTAAGATGATGAAGTTGACCGATGTGACACATGGTAGAGCCGGCATAGTCAGTTACATTGGACCAATGAAAAATCCTCACTCCTTCCACAGTATTCAGCAGGTTCTGCAATTTTTCTCTCAACAGGAGACAAAATGTTAGGTTACAGAACCCTTAAAATTCCCTGCTGGATCTCAGAATCTGCAAGTCCCACCCTGCGGGGAATGCCACTTTCCAGCAGTCTCTACACATTCCCTGAAAGAGTTCAAATTCTTTACACCAATTGAACGCATTTCTCGTCTCGTTTGAATGGCAGACTGAATGGAGACACTTGAGAGTTCTTGGTCGCAGACATTCTAATTGATCTCTTGGCTGCAGTATACTGTAATTTGTATGGAAATATGCATTTCTCTGTGTAGGCTGTCCTGCAGTGGACTAAGCATAGTCATGTCACCTAACAAGAGCTCTTTATGAACCATAATTTTCTCTGTTCAAATTATATCTCTCAACTTAGGAGGTACATGAAGAACCTTTCCATATACACACACACAGGAGAGAACCTGTCAAAACATGTATCTTTGATAACATTGACTCAAAATTTGAACGCTTAACAAGAGCTCTCTATGAAATAAACGGGGAAGAGGCTAAAAATCATGGTTTCTTAGGCTAAAGTGCTTCCCACACTATCTGCAAGACAAATTTAGCAGCGGCGTTTGCGGTGCAAATGTCATTAGGTAGGCTGGTAAGTTACGCGCACAAAACCAGACTTCTAAGGATTGTTCTGACGAGAGGGGGAATTGGCAGCACACAGAGCATTTCCCTTCCCACTCCCTGCGCGCTGGGATCTGGTGAATCCCCAGCTGTGCTATAAAGCAGACCTGTCAAGTCTCATGCACTGACTCATTCTTTTGTATCACACTCCGTCACTGCTGGCACTGCACATTTCATACGGCAGTGCCACGACTCCTCTCCCGCTTTTGGATCCCACACATCAGATGCAGGTGGTCACTCTGCTCTGGGATTATCTCACCAGCTGCATCTGATGTGCGGGTCAAGGAGCAGAAGAAAGGTCATGGTACTGCCACTGCAGCTGGGGAACGTGCTGTTTAGGACAACCCAGTGCTGACAGGAGCCCTGCTAGAAGGCATGCTCCGCTCTTAAGGTTATATGCTGCAGGATTCAGCTCTTTAATGTCTGGACACATGCTTACCACCTAACCTTGCACAGAAATGTGTGCCCCGGCACATGGAATTGGACATGGCTAAAGAGCAGAGACTGAAGAACTCTGTATTTATAGCCTTAGCTTTCTCTTGAAATTTCTGCAAGAGAAAGAGATACAATACAGCTTGGACATCTGACTGATACTTCCTCAAGAAACGTTTTGTTGACTCTACTTTTTCTCTTATGCATTCCTGGTCAGATCTTGAAGACACAGAAACAACCACATGAATTCTCATCTTTTTTCTTTCTCCTTGATTTATAGAATATAAAGGCAATAAGGAAGTACTTATGGTGAAGGTAACACTTGTGAAGTGATTTATGCCTACCTATGAGTCTCTCTTTGTGGCAGTCAAAAATTACATTTCATAAATACATGCTTGTATGCAGTTACTTAAAATGAAAAAGGCAAGTATTTCATTGCTGCGATTTTAAACGTCATTCACCCAAAAAATGCACTGTAAACATTTTAGCGATTCTCAGTAGAGAAGGACAGTGACTGACATAAAAGTCTCAAGGCTGCAGTTATTTACAAACTCTGATTTTCTAGATTCTTCCACATGTTTAATTCCCTTACTCATTATTGACCTTCCCATCACATTTAATTGATGGGCATGTTAATAACAATTTTGATTATTCTTGACATTTCTTTCTCTGGTCTGATTTCTCATCACCTGTAAACTATGCCAAGGAAGACCAAGAACTGAGAAATACCTCTATGAAGAGAGCTTCTACATGGTCCTGTATACCGTTTATTTCACACTGACGGACACAGCAAGCTTCCACTGATGCACATGATCCTCTGCAGGATTCCCATAAAACAAGGAACAGCACTGCATAAACAGAGGCATAATAAAGTAGGACATTTTAACAATTCTCCTAAAAATACAGCCAAAAAAATCCAGTAAAATGAGGCTGAGGAAAAAAATAGATAGGCTGTGACTTTACAATAATTAGACAGAATCTCCACTGACAACCACAATTTGTTTCTTGTATTTGTTGGAACACAGACATCTGTTCTTTAAGGCATTAATCTTTCACTACACATAAAAACCACAGACCTTACACGTAAGGAGGACTTCTGATCTTAAAGATCAGTCATTTCTATTACATTGCTTGGGTCTCTATTACTAATGTGCAATTGCATTTATTCTTTATGTACTGAACCCTAAACATCTGCTGGGCTGGAAAATCTTTGTGTGTTTTTTTATTTCATTACCTCTAGGAGTGCAAACACAAAAAACATAAGAAACAATATACAGTCTACCCTATCCCATGTAATCAACTACAATTAAAATAATAATGTTATTTTGTATAAATCTCAAGCAGACATTCTGTTTAAAACTTAAAGTACTTAGTCATGCTAAAACTTTTTAAATGGAATGTATACGTTTTTCTATCCATCATATAATGTAGTAAAGCAGTTGCAGTGTGTCATAGAAAAGATATGAAAATAGAGTCAAATACTTCAAGAATTCAAAGTATGTCTCAAAGGCAGGAAGGTGTATCAGTAACACCATCCCTCAGAGTGTGAGAAAACTGTGAGTATGCAGAGAAGTCATGAACTAACCCCATACTCAGCCTTCTCCAGCAGTCTACCGACAATACCCTTCTGCAGAACGTAACATGTATTTGCTTTCTCTAAGTACTCTCCTCTCTAGTTACAGCATTTTGTTGACTGCTATTTCTGGTCAAAGTGAAATAAAAACTATCCCCTCCAGATACTATTTACCCTTTCTTTTTTCCTATGGTCAAATGAACCCAGCAATTTATGAGTAAAGACAACTTTCAAAATTCCACATGAGGCCTGAATCCCCAGTTATCAATTTCCACCCAAGTACTTGAGCTTTCCTGTTCCCAAAACTCCTTGATTTTGCCACATTTCACCCATAATATCCCACTCACTGCCTTTGGAACAATGCAAATACTTTGACACCTGCTACCACCAGCTACAAATGGCTTTTGCTACAGCTATTTCATTAACCCTAAAGGAACTGGATTCAATCTTCAACATGATTGTACTAGTCGAGTCTTAGGCTGTACTGACCTCCTACAATGTGTCTTCACCAAAACAAAATAGATGGGAACAAGCCTGGTATTTTGGCTGTACGTCAAGTTGTACCCTGCATACAAGAAGGGCTTAGGAAACCTTAATGAGTTCTCCAGAACCAAACTGCCCTTCTAAAACTGTCACTACTAGTTGACTTCTCCTTTCTTCGGTTTCTCTCACAGCTCCACTGATAGCGGATCTTACACATCTATTTTAACATGTACGGAAGAAGGAACGAGATCTACATTTCCAGTCCACCATTGAGTAATGCACCCACGTGCTTCCACATGGAAGGGAAATACATTAATGGCATATGTTAATATGTCTGCAGATAAGACATCTCATGTAAAAAACAATGTTTTATATACCAGGTTGCCTTTGTGTCCCCTGCTCTGCACACATTGGACCTGAAAACAAAGGAACATCCTCACCTCCCAGTCCTCAGCAATCTTCTCTCCTCTTCCTCCCTTTTCCTCCCAGTATTTCTAGCAGGTTAAATAGTTCTACACCAGCACAGAGGGCAGCCACAATTGGGCAGTACATTGCAATGGTGATAAAAGGGGTAACTATTTAGCCTTACCTGGCTTCTTGATTTGCAGTCAAAAAGAAGCTTAATTTTATGGATCAGCTTATGATTCTTATTATGTTCTCATCATAATAAAGGATCTGGATATTACATTTCTGTATTTGTTAACTGATAATCAATGTTATTTTGGATGTCTAGTACTTCATTTACTTAATTTCTCCAAGAAAGAACTGAAGATTTAATTCTTCAAAGCTTTCTGATTCTTCCCTCCTCAAAATTTACTTGGTTTCATTCTATTATTGAATGTAAAACAGCTGGACAAGAGAAAAAAGGAAGGAGAGGGTGCTCTAATGGCCAGGATTAATTAATCAAAGAAAAGAGGATATCCATGCCTCCTACTGGCAGGTTTGCAACTCTGTATTTTGCTTCAGTAGATCCTTAGCAAAATTGAGAAATAGACACAGGACAGGGAAATGAAAAAACAAGCATGCAGAGACTGCTCTTTGTTTGGTTTGATTCTAGCGTCCTCCTATTATTTCCTTCACTCTTTCAAGACAAAGAAAGAAAGGATACACACCACATGACCAAAACTTCTACTTATTTCCATTCTTAAAGAAGATTCACTCTTTTTTCTTTTAATACTGTAACGGCTGAACACTCAACCAACCCACTGTGTTTAGCTTTCTCTGAGTGCTTCAAAGAGATTTGTTAAAGATATAAAATAGCACACCAAACAATGAAAAGAGCTTGTTTCCCCAACCATTTTTGTTGAAAGCTAGTTTGTATATGTTCCCATGTAGCAAAAATTAAGTTTATGTGTAGGTGTTACATGTTTTTACAAACTCTACACTCCTTAGTTGTTATAAGATTAAAACAATTTTCTCCCTCAGTAAATGCTTCCCTTGAAAACCACTGGAAGCACATAATTCACCTGTCCATTTATAGCTTCTGTTTTCTTCTAGGCACTGAGAAACTGCTGATTGTGATTGTTGTTTTCCCTTTCAAGAAGCCAATGTTGAACCAGCGACAGATAAGACAATTTAATGTTTCAGTGACCATACAGATCAATTTTTCATTTATTCTGAAGTTTACAAGAACAAAACAAAAAAAAAAAAAAATAGCCAACCAAGGTACGATTGTAGGGACTTTGTTTAGCAAATTATTCTTCTATACCCAGAAAATTTAACAGGCACTCTCATTAAACCTGCAGGGAGTTTCAAGGTAGCTTTAGTCCTAATATTTTTCAAAAAACTACATTCAAAGGTTTCTCCCCTAAATCATTTTCTTCTCTATGGAATTTATCAGAAAGGTTTGGAGATACAGTACAAGTCTTTAACTGTGAATAATAGAAAAAGAAGAAAGAAACGTATTACCACAAGCTGCAGAAGATCTCAACAAAAAGATAGATAAGTGAAAAGGGAACATTGCGCAGTTTCTGTCTGGGATAGAGAAACGGAAACATCACATATACTTGCGAAAGTGTTTGTATGGAAAAGGTACGGGATTGGTATCACCTATTTGCACTTACCCATTCCATACAAGTTTTTGTAGGGTGATGGACACCTGATTTGCTCTTTCCACCCACTTCATTTCTTCCTGTTTTTTTCTCCGTGTAGACCTCTGCCTTCTGTCCCTGCAGGACCCAAGTGTGCCATCTGATGTGCAACCCTATTAATCCAGCTAGCATTATAGCATCGTATGTGGGCTGGGAAAGTGTGTGTACTCAGCCCACTCACGATTGGGTCCTAGCAACATGATGGCTGCACACTTCATACACATTCAAACATGAAGACACTAAACACCGATGCAATCTCTTCTACATGAACAAGACCCTTCTGGAGAGACAAGGGAGCCTTAGGTATCTGACCTGGCTGTCCTCGGGAAGATCAAGGATGAAGAAAACCTAGAGTCAGAATCCCTCTCTTTCCATTTATTCATAAGGAGTCTGAACTTAGATGCTAGGACTGTTTATCTGTACCCAACCCTGCTGTCAAGTAAGATGGAAGTCGCAGGAAGTTACGGAGGCTTCATGCTATCATCCCACTAAAATGAGAACTGAAAGACAGCTAACCAACAGTGAACCGTCAATAGTGACATCTAAATTGCCATCAGTAATATTCAGTGTTTGCAGCTTACTGAATACATGGAAGAAATGTAAAACTTATGTCAAGGATTCTTACAGTGATATCCCAAGGAATTTTAGAAAAGTCCTGGAGTTACCATTTTGGTTTATAGTCAAAAGTGGTTTTACCTTTGCAAATTTAAATATTAGATATATACTACAAAACCCCAGAACTTTAGATTCAGAAATGTAAGAAGTAATCCTAGAAATAAGCCTGTTCACTTTTTATTATTATTATTATACGTAACATGAAAGCTACTAAAAATAACAGAAAAATTTCAACTTATTCCTTACGAGGCTGAAGTTTTTCTGCTTCTAGGCTAAGTCCTACTCATTTTACTGATGGGAAGTAGAATTTTAAATATTAAGGACAAGTATCTGTGAGAGTAATTCAGAACATGGGTCTATAGATGGTAATTTTGACCAAGTATTCACTACAAGATTTTTCCGTGGACCTGTTATGCTCATGTTTAAAAACGTTACAAATCTCAAACTGTACTAATGAATGTGTTTCTATGCAAGTTTTGCAGCATAATAGAACTACATCACTCTCAGAACCCCATACATAACCTTTGGCTCTGCTAAATGCTCGAAGCAGACTTTATCACTTCATATACTACTCTTGACCACTTAATTAACTACCACAAAAGCTAATTAATTAGACATCACAGTCTCTAATCATGCTGGAATTTGCTCTATTATGTTCAGCTGGAATATCCTCTTTCCTCAACAGACCCCCTAAAGTTTAGATGAAGACAATAAAGCACTCCTGGCTTTTCATTCTCACCTATCCAGATACTCAAGATCAGGGTGGGAATATATAGACTGATTTTATTACAGATTTTCCCTATTTAACCCTGTCTTCAGTACAATAGATGTTTTCATGAGCTTGGAAGGCTTCAGCCTGTTTCAGTGTTAGTGTCCTAACATTTTAACCTATTATTGCCAAAAAAACATTCTTATGAAGTCAAGAGGAATTCCAGCAGCTTAACTCAATGACTGCCTACGGCTGCTGTAGCACAACATGTATGTCACGTGCATAGGTATTTTACAATGCAAACTGATCAATTAAACTCAAAAGCTGCACTTCCAAAATTTTAAACTGTTTTGTCAACAAGATGTAGCCAGTCTGTAAAGTCAGCCTGTGTATCGTGGTGGAATGAAAGTACCAATGAGAAACAAGCTGATAAATTGGTTTGACTAATCATTAAAACCCATCTAGTATAATCGTTTTAGCTGATCTCGTTTAAGTCATTCCGTGAAGCTGCCAAGAGAGTTCAGGGACAGGTCGATCTTCTATTCGCATCATGCAAGGATCAGGGAGATAAAATCCGATCAGTTACCTGAGTATTCTTGCATTTATATGTAATTATTCCCTGTTGTTTTAAAGCTTCCATCTGGAGGAAAGAAATCTGTTCTGCTCCTGACCTTTTCAGACCTCATGTCACTGTATTTAGCTTTACCAGATGGATTCTACGGATCTGATATGAAGATAGAAATAAAAGATTGAAAACACTAAAAGAGTGGGAAAACATAGAATCATTAAAGCCTTGAGTCATTGCTAACTGCAGGTCAGTGGGTGAATCTTCACTGGATTCATGGGTCATTGATCAGGCCTCTCGGTTTGCTCTTGCCCTAAACTGCAAAAGAATTAAAAAGACTCTATTAAGAAGGTGACTGGCACTACCTTCCCCTAACACACAGGTCGGTGAGAGCAGGAAGGAATCCTAATACACACTGTATCTCCAAGGTCATGGCTACTCCTAACAGACAACTAGAGTCTAAATCAAGTACCAGTTCTCAGAAACACTCAATCTACCTTGTGGGAGCAAGAGCAATGGTTCTGAGCAGCGCAGATTTCTGCAGAAAGACAGAATTCTTTCTATCTGTGCGTGACTTTTCTTCCTGTTGTTGGTCAGATTGAGTAAATCAACCATAACTTTTTTGCAGATTCACATACAAAGCACATCAATAAAGGGGTTCATTCTTCCTTCATTAATAAATAAATTCAAAACGACCAACCTGGAAAAATTGCAACAATCAATAAGAAATAATGAATGAACTTCTCAGAACAAATTAGCAAGTCACAAAGAAAGGAACCAACTAAACTTTTCACAACAGCGATACTCAGCTTGGGCATGCATTTTACGCTTGAGTAAACTGGTGAAGAAACATTTCTGAGTTTTATAAACGAAAAGGAAATTCAGAGCAAAACCTGATTCTCTGTTCTTGGTTCAATTTACTTCGTCTACTTCATGAAGATAATCTACAAGGCAGAATGTTTACATTGATGTACGCTGCAGGTGGATATAACCATACATAGATTCGAGTTTCTGGGTGTATTCCCATAGGAAATGGACTGTAGAGCACCCTCGCCCTCCTCACATACCCATCCTAAGGTTCACGAATCATACATTTTAGGCTACTTGATGTGCTGCAATATGTGGATACAATAAATTAGGGAGATAAAGACAGATTTCAGTAACTGTCTTCAAAGAAAAAAGCATTACCTTCATGGTGTTCTGCATTTTATTACTGTTTTCATCATTTGAATAACTTCTCATTGCAGCTACACCCTTCCAGGAACTCCACTTTAAGATGTTAAAAACTATGCTTGATGCGCATATTTTTTCAATAACTGATTTGTATGTTATCACATGAACAGCAAAGAAAATTTTTCAGCATGCAACAGAAACTAATTTCCTGCTCTTCCAGATGTACCTGCATTTCTGAAACCCACTGAGGATCTGCGTATTTTATGATAGTAGACACCAAGTCAAATTACGTATTAAGGCAGAGGACAGAAAGCAGAAAATTATGATTTGATATTATCAAATTGGTAACTTGTTTTTTTTTTTGTATTATTAGTGCACATTTGCATAATCATAACGCTCCCATTGGACCTATCTGGCAAAAAGTCTGTGTACTGTCATGGTCACCAACTTTCCAAAACCAGTCAACAATCCTAAAAGGTGGCTGGAATTCTTTCAGACTACAGGAAACAAGTAATACAGAAATAGCAAGTATTCTGCTTCGTGCAATTTGACTCCAAGAAATAGCTCTACATTCACAATACACGGAAAACTATGGTTTCCAAAAGATCATAACAAAAAAAAAAAAAACAACACGGGAATCATCTCATGGGCTTGCCACCTAGCCAGCAACTGTCCTGCCTGTCAAGTTCTTGTTATGACAATGTAATGAAAATCAGATGTACATTGTAAAGCCAGAAAGTAGTCCCGGCACGATATTGATTAATCTGATTAATTTTATTTTTTAGTTAAATTTTCTCCTAAAAGAAATGCGTGTCTCACCATTATCTTCCTATTCTAATATTAACCTCTTTTGAAAGCTAGGAGTATTGTCTTGATAAACTATGTAACACAAACTTTTAGGTCTCCCTATTTGGAATGTCCTGCTGCTATAATAACTGTCCCCACTGAAAATTAATTATTTAATAAAATATTGGGATGGAATTGCATTTCAATCATTCTTGTCCTGATAAAGTATAACTGCTTCTTAGCTGTCACTTTCAATTTTGTACTGTTCCATAGATACAATTGTGCTGCATACAACAGAAGAATATTTGTTTTATTGAGAGCTGAATTTCTTTTGAGTTGTCTTTTGGATCAGAGATAAGGGCAAATAAAAGAAAAGTTTTTAATATCATTAATAACAAAGGATGCAAATGTTTCCTACTATAGTCTTCCTATTAAAAAAAAAATAAACAACAAAACCAAAAAAAAAACGCCAAAAACCACTCCCTATCATCACATTATGACTACAGCTATCAAGTGATATAATTTCCTCTATTTTTTCCTGTCCTTAATGTTATTGAGCATTATTAACCAATTGTCTCTTATTATCACACTGCTATTTTTTACTTCAGCAGTGGTTTCAATCCATAGAGGCCAAAGCAATTCCTGCCCATAGGAACTTTCATGTAAATAGGAAACAGTTAAAGTCATCAGCTTAAACTGAGAAGCTTGAAATCCAGTTGTAGTATCTGCAAACCCGATCATCTTCTGAAAATTAGATTCACCTTGTATTCAAGAAATCTAGTAAATTATTTCAACCTTGATCAGTCTAATACTTTGTGCCATTTCTTGGTAAAGCATACTGAAATCCTTACTTATACAATGATCAGCAGCGTGTTGACGTTTTAAGGGCTATCTTCTCAGTTCACATAGACTAGCATAACTCAGCTGAAGTCGAAGTGCTATTGATTAACCAAGTGAAGATATCCATTTAAAAAAGCCAATTCACCAATACGTTGATGATTTGATTTCACAGTGGTCAGCTGTCAAGACCCCTAAAACTGGGCAACTATCAAAAGCATGTGACCACATACGAATATGGTCCATGTGATACTAAGAAACAGGTGAGGTCAAAGGAAAATTATTCTGGTTTTCTTGTTTTTAAGAAAACACTTTTACTACAATAGCAAGGAAATAAAATTTTTAAACATGTTCTAGGCTTTTTTTGGTGATTGTGAAAGCGTTTTATGTTTTTGAGGGTTAACCAGGGTGTTTTGATGGAGATAATTACTACACATTAATAATAAGGAGCAGGTTTGCAACAGAGAAGTAGAACAGATTTTATTCATGGAAGGCTCTGCATTTATTCCTTCTCTTTTTCATATCTGGACTGCCCAGCGCCTGATTTCTAGAACCAGTGCTGTTTCTGCACCAGTGCCTAAGGTTTATTTGGGAAGGGGAGGGAGAAGGACTGCTAATGATCACCCAAAGATAAATGAAATTGCTGATTTAGTCAAGCTCATTCTTGACCTTGATACAAGATGGGACAGGCAAAGGGAAGAGCTCAAAATAGAGCAAGTGAAAGAAAGGAAGATCAAACGAATGCTCAGGTCTGGCCAAGACCCCCCCTACATTCAGCTAACACCTGGCTGAGTTAGAAAACATGACCAGCCCAACCTTCCTGTTGGAGCCGATTGAAGCTGTCAGCTCCCGGCTTGTCACCCACTGCATCAGGAGGCCCCTGGGCTGCCACAAGAGCCCTAATTAGGCAGAAATGGCACTTCGGCAACTGACCCGCCAGGACCTTTGGCAAAGCATTTAACATCATTAGTTAACATTTTTATTAAAAAAAGTGTGAATGTAAATGAACAGCCAATGCATTTCAATAGGGTTTGTCGGTGGCATTGCACGCCCCCCCACTCTCCCAACCACACACACACTTTTTTGCATGAATAGTTCACTTGTTTTCTCTAAAGGGGGATGGGGATGTAGAGAATGTTTTTCCAAGGGAACTAGACGTGTTCAAAGCAGAAGCAAGGTCTTAAACAATTAGACACAAACTCTTGCCTTTTGGGGAGCACGTTGGCGAGCGAACAAACAACTAAATGCAATCTTACCTGCAACATGCCTAAGGGGACATCTGAAAGGGAAAGTATGCATAGCCCACACCGGAATGGCAAGGTACACAGTCACACATTCATCTCATTGTTCCAAGTGTATTCATTGTATTTTTGTTCTTTTCTGCTACATCCCAGAATAGGTACCTAATCCAGTAAGCCTGCAACCTTTCACCAGAGCTATAAATGCTACCACAATGTAAAAGGATGAACGTCTAAGAACATATTTCCCTCCTCTTATCTTATAATTTCTGTAATTATTGCATATTACCTTTCACAGAAGATAAACAAAAAATACCACTTGGGCAAATTAACAGCCTACCTTAATTAAGTCTCCACTGGCAGCAGTTTATGTGTGAGAGGTTATTTATTCATACAGAAGAGTATGCAGGCTTGAGACAGTTTATTAGTATTCATTTTTTTTCTGCCAGTTCTTTAACTGAAGAGTTCCTGCAATATATCAATCCTCGATCAAAACCCTGACACGGTTTGTTAGAGATAAGAGATACAAGAAGATGAAATAATTAGAAATATACTTTTTAATGCAGAACTGAACAGGACTTGGAAGGGTGTCCAGTACTCTGATATTTTCTGATTACCTCCCGTGAACATGCCCCAATCTATGCTCCTTTTATTTCCTTGGAACCAGTTAGCTCCTTCCTTCTCCAACGAAAGCTACAGAATACAGCACTGGGCTGTTTCCTGAGGCCAGATAAAGGCTGTATTACCTAATTTTGGAATATCACACAATGTATAACATCTCTATGTTACCAGCAACAGCTATAGTCCACCAAAGACAAGACTTTTTCATTTGTTAATGAATTATTTCATCACACCACAGCTGCACAGATTATCGCTTTTGCCTTCAAAAATAAAGTACAAAAGTACAAAGTAAAAAAAAGGCCCTTTGACTATGCACCTTATCCCTGTTTGTTCAGTTCGTTGAATAGGCCAACCTTCCCCCTCACCCTACCACGAGTGCAAAGGGAGAAGCCCTGCATTTCTGCCCATCACCCTACAAGGAAAGCCAGAAGACCATGCCTTCAGACTATACTGATGCCTCACAAATCTGTTCTGTGACTGAGATGTTGCAAAGTTTGTATCCAAAAAGCCAGAATAAGGCTACATAGGACAGGCCTCTACCCCATAGTGCAGAGGCAATCATTGTTAACCAATTTATCTTCCTTTCAGGAATTGTGTATCTTGTGTTTGTGCTAGGCCTAGTATAAAAAGGTCTGGTCAGGACTCCAGGCCCTCTGCACTAAGAATAATATGCATATGCAGTAACAAGATTTGTACACACAGAGAAAACAAAAAGAATGGTACATAAGTCCATGGTACACATCAATATGCTCACACACACACACAAAGTCTGTCTGTTCACAGAGGCAGTAAAACCCTCTCCTTTGGAAATACTGTGAGATCTGTACATTATGTCATGTAAGTTCTTACTCTATTTGTGTACAAAAGCGCTTTTATTCTCTTTCTAAACAAATACGTGCAGCCTTTGAGAACACTCAACTTTAAAACAACACGTACTTCTAAATATAGACTTTTAATGCACAGTACCAAGTCTAGAAAGCCACATAGGAAGCCTGACTTGATCTTAGTTCAGAAGGTTGGTAAAAGTAAGGTGTCTATATCTGAGCCCTCTCCCCATCACATGACTATGTTCCAGTCTAGTTCTTCAGTCTGGGCTTCTCCTCTCCCGCTGGGAACTAGAGGGGTGGGTGAAGGGAGAGAGGTGTGACAGCTCTTTGAAAAGCTTGCACTCCCAGCCTAGTTTTGGCACATATTCTGCAGGTGCCTGGCACTACAGCCACAATAGGCTCTGGAAGAGAGGATTCAGACCTGTCAACAACTACAGGAGGGAAGTCCACAGCTTTGTCTTAGAGGCTAACTTCATTGTCTGCTGCTCTGAACCCTGCAGCACAGGCACCCGTTAATGAGATGAGCCCCCTTTTCCTCTGTTTGTTCCTCCCTCTGTTTCTCTTGCCTTCCTGTAATGATTTAACTTGATCGTATTGGTTCCTTTATAGTGGGGATTGCTCCAATGATTAGATAAGATAATGGCCTGTAGAATACTGCTCAGCAGCAACTATTACTTCCTTGGCTGAAAATGTCAGAGCAATTGAAAGCTCTTAGTGAAGTTCAAGAACGAGGAGACAAAAAAGCAGCAGCTCCTATATATGGATGTTATCTGTGTATATAGAGCAAGCTTGCAGTGGCCAGCTCTCCTGGATGATCTTGCTTTGTAAGAACCACTCCCAGCATATTTTATACTTCCATGGCTTTTCTAAGAAGCTAAACAACATAAACATACACACATCAATTCACATAAAGAAGAATTTCTCATTTACTTTGGATTTGTACATCATTTACTTCAGCTTTGGAAGACAATATCATATAATTACCTGTTTTGAATTTTCCCCATTTCCTATTTCATTTCTTAGAAACCAAACTAATGCAATTTCTTTTTAATCTTGAAATATTGCCTGCATACAGAAGATGCTGAGGGAAAGCCTGGAATGGCTTGAAGAATTGGGTGAGTTTAATGCCCTTCTGATTTAGTCACTTGCTAGGAACAGAAACTTGCCAAATATTCAAACAAGACCATGTTTTGCGTAGCTCTGCTCTGCAGTATTATGAAGTGATAGCTAATAGAAAAACACTATGCCAAGAAAAGGCGATGTAAATATCATAGTCTGAATCTAAGTACAATTAAAATAACAGAAATAGTTCAGGCCAGTATTTAATTCATTTCTTCAACTGAAACACATGCTGTCACTTCTAACAAACACGTGATGTTATGCACTGATGAACAATTCAAGAGTGCACCCAAAGACATCAGGATTTTTATCACTGAAGTACATAGGCTGTAGAGACTTTGTATGAAAACAAGAGCTCCATTTATTTGGCTGATAGTACAAACAAGCAAGAAAAAGCACACACCTGTAAAAAATTTACTCAGAGCAAAATCAGAAAAACTGCACAAAATCTCATCATCTATCATTTTCCATTTCATCAATAATACTCCATCACAAAGTCATAGCCATAAAACCTTTTTACCATATATTCCACAAATAATAAATAGCTTTTGGAAGCATCTTAGAGTTTTGTGAAAAGGATGGAGAGCTGGATCAGCAGCTGGATCACTACAGGCTATTCATATGCTGAGTTGCTGAGGAACCACCGTAGGGAAATTCTGTATTCTTTGGTAAGGAACTCCAACACAGGCAGCTACACGATGGTTGTTTTATGTAGTATCACAAGATTACAAGTACCCAAATCAGTGTGACATATCTGGAGAGATCTAGGCTTGCAATCTGGAATATAATTGAAGCAGACTTACACTAGTTTAACTACGTGAAGCAGAGAACCAGATGCACTACTGGTTTATAGACTGAGTATTTCAGAAACTGAACTACTATTCTAGAACTAATTTAATGGTTAGTTTTGTTATATAGAGCTACATGCAGAAGAGCTTGCTCCCTGATAATCTGCATGAATTTTAATATAGCTATCCAATTAAAGTAAGCAGTGATTTTCTGAAGTTCTTTATATAACTTGTTCAGAATTATTTTCTATCATCAGCTCTTGCTGGACGATACAGTGCTTTACAGCAGTGAAGTAAAAGGGTGTAAAATACCGTTTCTCCATAGTATTTTTACAAGTATAGTTTGAAAAACTCGGTAATTGCAACAGGCTCGTTTTTTTCCAAATGAACAGTCCCACAACTTGTTTATCAAAAATAGAGTAGAAATCCTACCTAAAACTTCTACATGAAGAACTGTGACACGGGAAACTGAGAATAACTGATGCCTCTTTGTGTCTGAAGCTTAGGCTAGCAGCCTGACTCTGGAGCCCTTGACACAAACTCACACTTCTAGAGAAAAGCTGGAAGTGGTAATTGCTACCGATGCTTGTCCTGAAACAACATGGCCTTTGAATGAACTCCCATTACAGGGCACACTAGTGCAGCAGCTTCACAAACACTTCATGGCAGTCTTGGAAAAATGACCGTTTATAAGTTGAATACACAAAAGAAAAGTTCCAGTATCTTCTGACAAGTAGCTGGGGAATTTAAGATGTTCCTGTGCTCTTTTTCTTGCTTGTTATAGTCAATGCTCACAGAATATGGGTAGAATTAAAACACAAAATTGCTAATTAAGAGCTCTGCTGCTTATTAAGATATTTTGCTGCAAGCAGGCAGCAATTCATCTAAGTTTATCTAAAACTAAAGCCTAAAAACCTTTCAACTTGTAGATCATATGTAAAATGTAGTTCTTGGTATACACAGGGGGTCAAGAGTAGATGATCTGAAAGTCCTTTGTAGATGTAAGCTTGTAAGTGCTAGGATACCATTTAACTTAAAAACAGAGCAGTAGTAAGCACTTCTCAAAATCATTTCATTGTGTCATTTACTTATCCACAGCTTTCACTGCCAGAATGTTTTAGGTTATGTGTGACAGACTGCTTCCCTCCCCAGGTAACTGAGAGTTAATAAACTAGCACTGTCAAAAACTGTAAAGGTTTTACAGTCTGACAAATACAGCTGCATACGCTTGTTACTACTGTTGGCTTGATCACTAGGCATCAGCAGCTGACAATAAATACATCCTCCTTCTCCGCTGAGGAAAGGGGTGATTTTTATGATGGATGTTTGCACACACTAGGTGTACCGACTGCTTTCTGGTTGAAGCCTGATGAGTTTTACATATTGTCCTCATGGCTTTAGGTATGTTTCACAAAACATACAATTGCAGATGCACTATCTTCTTTCTGTCAAAAAATTATTTCTATTAGTTCTTCCCCTCGTGATGCTTTCATTAGCTATCTGTAACAAATGGAGACTAGAAAGCAGCAGTCCTGTATCACAATTACAGGTACAGTCCTATCAGTGCAGTATACAGAGACCAGGCAATATTTTCAGTGGATAACATGTGTGGTTTTTAATAAATACAAAAACCCAGACTAAAATTTAGTCTGACACAGAGTTCTCTTCTGAAACACAATTTCAGTTACGTTCCATCAAACCATAGTCTTTCTTACACTAATATAATCAAATACACTGTACCAACACACCCTAACCAAGCATGGTTGTGCAATTCCATCAGTGCAATTAATGCCAGAAAGAGAGGGACTTACTGGAGTGAGTCCTGCGCAGAGCACAGAGATGATTAAGGGACTGGACTGTCTTTCATAATGGGAGAAGCTGAGACAGCTGGAACTCTTCATGGAGAAGAGAAGGCTCAAGGGACTTTCATCAATGTGTATAAATAACCGATATGAGGGAATGAAGAGGAGGAAGTTGGACTCCTCTCTCCAGTGCTCACTGGGAAGAAAAAAAAAAAAAAAAAAAAAAAGAGGCAATGGGCACAAATTAAAAAATGGCACATTCAGTGCAAGACGAGAATATGATTTTTTGCTGTGAGTGTGGTCAAACACTGGAGCAGGTGACCCAGAGAGGTTAGGGAGTCTCTCTCTGGGAAGATACACTCAAAACCTGACTGGACACAGTCCTGGGCAACCTGCTTGAGCTGATCCTTCCTGAGCAGGGGAGATGAAGTAGGTGGTCTCAGGAGGTCCCTTCCAACCTAAATGATTGTGATTCTGTAATTCACATCACAGTATAGTTTCAAGAAAGAAGGAGTTTTGTGAAAACTCATTTGAGAGCTGTATCCTTGTGCTCTAGGAATCTGAAATATCGGGTTAATGTTAAACAGCATTTCCTTCTAAATGTCATCATGTTAATTACCTTACTTATTTGGTAGTTCTCAAGCACTCTGTAGAAGGAAAAGTATTTTCCAAAACCAAATCACATTCAGAAGTAGAATATTTCTACATTTCCCCACATATATTTGATTCTTGAAACATGTTTATCAGTGTTTAAAGAAGAAAATGAAGTGAGGTTTTGTATTAGAAACAGTCACTATCTCTATTTCTCTATCAGCCATTGCTTAATTTTAGCAAATAGAGATATTTAAAATCTAAACTATTCCCCTCTGTGCAAATGCATCGTGCCTGACTATTTTTCCAATAGTCCCATTTTTTCCAAAATCTGCAAACCCACCAGACTTACTTCATGTTCCTAGATCTCTTCAATTTCAAACCATTCCGTAAGAAACGCTGTGGATTTATAATCTCATCAACCTTCAACGGAAGTCAAAGGTGTTCAGGCTCACTTTAAATCTGCGGCTTTGAGACTTGCCACACAAATAGCTTTTAATAAAATTCTATCAGAATTTATAAAAACAGTACCCCCAAGCAGTAATACCAGTCGACAGACTTTTCCTTCAAAAGAAGGTGTATTTCATTGCATAAACTGGATGTTATTCAAACTTATGGCTGAATATCTTACATGGAACCGTGAATATTATGTATTCTTCAGAATACATACTCTGAAAAGCCTTAGAGTTTACAATCACATCTAGCTTCAAAAAAAATATGCATTTCTTTAAGAATATGTAGGAATACTATTTTCTTTTCCTTTTTTTCTTTTTAACTAAATGAGTCTTGAACTGAAGAATGCTATTAAAAATAATAAAATCCTCTATTTTCCTCTATTTCCATTATCTCCACAATTCACACAGCATTTCCCTAGCCTCAGGGGAACTATTTAAATCTTGTTTATAGCAAAAAGTAGGATCAAAATGGTCATAAATGTTACATGACATTCATACAGCATCTGAAAATTTTGTGCAAAAAATACCGGCAACGGGAGGCAAGTCTTTTGAAAAAGTAACATATTTTTGAATTAAAGAAATCTAAATTAGTGCAATGGAAAAAAATAAAGTCAGTTATAAATTTGTATGATCTTATGGGCTTATCCCGAAATGACAGTCAAGCTTTTGCTCCAGATGGTGCAATAGTGTTTGTGACATCCACTTTGAACTGCAATCTAGTTATGTGTCAAGCAGAAGAGTCCATTATTCACAGCATCAGTGCTGGGGAAAGAAGGTTAAAAGTTCAAGACATGCCCCAAGTGATTAAGGTTGTAAAAATCAAGAGAGATACCATGGGGGAAAAAAATGCCATTCCTCTTTTTCTTCCATACTCGGTTTGTCCCCAAAAAAATGTGTTTAAGGGAAAAAAAAAAAAAAAAAAAAAAAGTATCACAGGATGCAGGAAAGCCCCAATTTTCAACAGTAATGCAAAATGTACCTTTTTATTTGAACTTCTTAAACCTCTTTGCTACCAACTTCACTTTTCCTGGAAAGAAACAGAAAGGCTTTTCTTAAAACCTGTCAGCAAGTTACACGACTTAAGAACTCAGTTAACACTATTTCCCACTCATTGTGATATTCACTTCAACTATTACATACTTGTAAGTAACTGTGATTTCAAACTTTATTTTTCATGTATCCCACAGACCAGCAGTTCATCTGCACTAGTCAGGTTTCACTTCTCAGTGATGTAAGCCTTTGATCCACTAACCAGTAACTGATAACCTACCGATTGCTTCCAACCACCCCAAAAGTTTCTGTATTTGGAAGTGTAAGTACTGGTTCTCAAACAGTTAAGCAAATTTAGAGGGTTTCTAATCCAATATAAAAGGCAGGAGGCAGAAGCAGAGCCTGAAGGGTGAAGCTAAAAAAATTTAGATTTTAAAAAAATCTTCTGCAGAATTCTTTATAGTGAGAGTAATGAATAGAAAGATTTACAAAAAGATATCAAATCATTCTTTTCAGAAAGGTACCTCACTTCAACAAACAGGTCACAAAAGTAGAAAAAAGTAATCCCCTTCTAACTAAATTACTTTTTCTGTCTGCTGTATGACCTGCAAGTTCAAACTACAACATCAAGAAAACCATTCTAACCACAGAAAAAGAGATGATGATGATGAAGTTCTACTAATTCATGTAAAAGTAGGTTTTTGTTTAGCAGTAATCACCCAGCCTCAGAACCAGAAAACATAAGTACATGTTCTGGCTTTTCCAACTTGCTGTTCATCCGTGAGTTTGACTGCTGGTTTATATAAATTGCAATTGTATTATGGCCACGCTGCCACATCATCTTTGAAATTATATCAATACCTCATATGCAGTAACTGATGCATGAGCACACATTTTTATTTTCAGGTCACAGAAAATATTTACTAAGAATTCCACAAAGCCCGACAATACTCAGATTCTGTATATATTTGTAAGTGTATTAACATTTCAGAGTATGATATTGACAAAATACCGACAAAAAAACCTACTAACCATCACACCGGGGTCCCTGAACTAGGTAGGCTTCAGTAATGCCTTAAACCCCACACCAGTTGCGTCAAAATGCATGCACAAAGAAATCCTGTAGTAAACTCCTGATACCCAAGACTATACCTTGTATTCATCAATAACCTGTGCATTACATGAAAAAAAATCTGCACACTACAAAAACCAGTTATATCACAGAAATTTGAGGACAAGCTTCTGTAAACTCAAAAATCAACTCAAAAAACTTGTTCCAAATCACCTTTAGAGTTAGAATGATAAATCAACACCTATCGGTGCTCACATTTCAGTTCAGCAGGCTCCTTTGGAGAGGGTGAGGCTCACCCTTGCACAGCAGGAGCTGAACAGACCCACGGGAAGAATCCTCAAACTTTAGAAAGAAATTAGTACTAAAACCCACTCAACTTGAAGTAACCGTTGGAGCGGATAATGATTACTCAAGGCAAATGAACTCATTTATATGAGTACTCTGCAAATTAAAATAACAATGCTAGAGAAAAAAAAAAACCCACACCTAAATAATTATTAGAGATTTCCAAATATCCAGTATATTTATCACTCAAGTTCTTGGTAGTTTTTTTTATCAAAGCCCAATCTAAATGTTATGTTCGGCTGCATCCTAGGACCAAAACTTCTGTTTACTCTGGTACATAAAGTTTGTTACTGCAGTTTATCCTTTGTAGAATACAGAATATTAAGAATTAAACACTTCAGAAGAATTTTGGGTGTAAAAAGAAAAAAACATTAAAAATCCTTATTTAAGAATTTAAAATGCCTCAAAAGCAGTAATGTACTTGTACAAGAGTATTTATATCACCAAGCTAAAAAGGCAATTCTGATTTTATTGGAAATGTCATGCAGTTTTTATGTACTCTGAGTTGACTTCAAAGAAGATCCTGTCAGTGGAATGAGCACACGTTACTCTTCTGTGAAATCCTACAAGAACACAGATGGCAGGAGGACCACGATCTTAATTGATTTAAGGGGCAAGTTTATATCTTTAAAGAAACATTTTAGAACACTGAAAAGCAAATCCTTTATATGATACTTGAACATGACATATTATACGTTGTTTTAGAGTGCCCCAGTTCAGCACCACATATAACTACTCAACTGACATACAAAGCATCTTGTGAAAAAATGGAATGCACACAATACGGTGTCACAAACGAGGAATAGCTGAACATAACTTATTTCCTGGCACAAGAGTTATAGTAAAGGCAAGAGGTGATAAAAAATTATGTGCAGCTGCTCTTTTCAAGAAACACAAGACCCATTTCTCTATCCACCCAAAATACTATACGACCTAAAAGATTCTGGGAGAAAGTCTGCTGAGAAGACATCAAAATATGGTGTTACTGGCCACCCCTAGCAAAGCGATGATTGCAAGCTTATACAGCTCTTTTTGTACATTTTAAATGGACATGTTGAGATAAGTGAAACATCTTCATTATCTAAAAAATAAAAAAAGAGAACTACTGTAGAGTATCAGTTGTACCTGGTCAATTCTCAACGGCCAGAGTCACAACAATCACAGGATTTTCCTCACTGCGTTTGCTCCTTGCAGCTTGCTACACATACTTTGATTAGAGAGTTTTTAATTACACTTTAGCCTGTTAGCACCACGGGGCCAATAAAACTAAGAGAAATAGAACTAAATCCTTTTCATTCAACACAACTGTTAACTAAACACCAATTAATTACACCCACACAAGCCTAATGAAGATAATGGGGTTGCAGAGAGTTCACCGGTGGTATGAAGTGGCTTGCAGTATCCTAACCTTAATCAGTTAACTACTTCATAATAGGTAGGATCATAGGATAAGCCATCCTCTTTCTACATGCTTACAATTACTATTACTGTTAATGGAAATTACATGGCCGTACAGATAATTCACATAACATTCACTTGATCATGAACCAAAAATGAGAAATATTTGAGGGGAATTCTTAGCGCTACTCCAAATGGCTTATTAAAAAAAAAAAAGTGCAGAGTCATTTAATAAATTATCAATCAATACAGGAAGCCGCATCTCCACCATACATTTTATTTAGAGCCCTTTAAAAGGCAGAAGGTGAGAAACTGATCTAGAGGCACTTGAAATGTATCAGAAGGTACAGTTCATGCAGCAGGTTTTATTATCTATCGTACAATGATGGTCTCAGAGCACCAGACCAGCACCGTAACCTCCAGAAGTCTCTTCTTCTAGGAATATTAAATTAAACTGGAGCTTTCTGCATGTAACACAGATCTGGGATTACTCCACCGCTGCCACCCAGCCTTGCAACCACACAAGCCCCTGCTGAGTAGTAACATACCCAAAGGTGCAACTGCCCACCTCACCAACCTGTTCTAACGAGGTATTCCCTGCCTGCTCCCTTCAAGGAATGGGGAGTGTCACTTTAGAAACTTCTTCGAAGGGAAAGGCTTTTAAAAAAAAAAGGTTTTAACTCTCTGGAGAGGTACCATACTAGTTCTGAAGGATGTGAAAGGAAAAGAAAATGATTCAGTGGGGATTTTTCTTCATTATCACCCAACCTAGAGAAGCGAACGCACAATGAGCAAAGGTCCACACATATTGATTTTAGAGCTGAGGAAGTGTGCAGCTAACAGCTTTTTAAGTATCTCCATTTTCAGTTACTTCAACAAAATTACCAATGAACAGCGTAACAAAGTGAAAGTTTTTGTAGGAAATTGCAGACTAAAAATGATCATTTAGGTTGTGAAACGTTTCTTTTCATTGAAAGTAAAGGGCTTTTAAATGCAGAAGCAGAGTTACTGGGGCATTTTGCAGCGTTATCCTCACTAGACATTTCACAAACCATAATCTGTCTCTCTTTCAGGACGATAATCTTACACAATTTTGTTGTTCAGAGACTTTTAAAACTAAAGAGTACCTGCTCGAGCCATTCTGACTGGGAAGACCATAACCAGCCTCTGAGGGAAGAAACGCCAACATCGCATACGGCATTAACAAAAACCAAACCAAACCGCCCGCGGCTCTCCGGCCACGCCCGGCCCAGCCACGCAGCAGGGGCAGGGCGGTCGCTAGCGGCTCCAGGGGAGCGAAGCGCCGTTNGAGACTGCGGGAGGAGGCTGCGGAGTTCTATCGAGGCCACCGGGTGCCGCAGCGGGTGGAGGAAGCGCTCAACGCCCTCTTCCCCCTGCGCCCCGCGGATCTCTACGGGGAGCTGGTAGCCTGGGGAGGGGAGGCAGCGCGCAGGCGCCCGCCCCGCCGCCGCCTGTGGGAGACAGCGCCGGGCTGAGGGGGGAGCGGGGCCAAATGGGGCTCTCCTCGGCGAGAAGGAGCCTTTCTGGCCCTGCCTGGGGCCAGGAACGGCGTGGGGGAGATTGTGGCCCCGAGGAACCCGCGGGTGCCCGCCGTGCTGGGCCTTCCCATAGCCCCCACCCTCCGGGCTCCGGGCTTGCCCTCAGGCGAGGGAGTGCTGCCGCCCTTCCCCTCCAAGGGTCTGATAAACCTACAGGTTGATGCGAGGAGCTCGACGTCTCTGTCTTTACAATTAAGCTTCAGTAATGTTTCGCTGAGTCGGGCAAGATCTGCAGTGGTTTTGTGTTTGTGACCAGTGGCACTTGGTCACTGGACCAGATATGTTTCGGCAGCAGCAGGGCTTTTTGTCGTGTGCTGGTCACTTGTCTCCACACAAAACCAAAGTGTGTTGCCTTGGGAGGACACAGATGGACATCCGTAATAAAACCACTGCTCAGCATGGCAATGGCTCAGGCCAGTGGCAACAAGGGACTGGGTGCAGCAGTTCCTGAAAAGGAAATGATCCACAATGGAAGTGTCAAGAATCAGACCAATTTTATCTGTTCCCAGTCGGCAAAATATTGTAGACAGGAGTCCCAATGAAACTTCTATTAGTAGTGATACTGGAATTGCCAATGCTGCAGTAGTGAGCAATTCTTGAAAAAAAATAATTTCTGGTGTGTTCTTTGATGTGAAAATGGCTACGGAAGCAAAACATTTAATTACATCTTACACCTTTTCCCATCTACTTGTATTTTGCCATCACCAACGGAAGGGCCTAGAACAGGTAACACCTGTTCTTGCTTTGCTTGATATTTGGCATGTTCCTCTTCTACATATCTGTCAGTGTTTCCTAGTTTTCCCATTCGATAAGTCATGCTTTGGTGACTTTCTCTGATACCAGACTACAGAGTGAAACTAGTAAGGAAGTATGTAGTAAACCTCAGGTAGCAAATTAATCCTTTTTTTTAAAAAAAAGCAACATCAGTGTTTATTAAATAAGGACAGAGCCCCAGATATATTCTCATAGTGGGATGATGGCAGTTCAACAGGCCCATTAAAGACCATGTTGGAAGAAGTAAGAGAGCTCTGCCTGCCAGAAGTCTAGATTTTCACCTTTTTCACAGGGCTCAAAGCTTGCTGATCTAAAATCCCAGATTTCCCACGGAGCAGTGACTCCTGGGTACATTCCTTTTCTTGTGTCCTATTACTAGGTGTGGCGTACTCTCATCTCCTTAAAATCATGCCAGACTTGTTAGCTCAATTCTGTCCAACCAAAAATACCCCACCTCTAATTAAGAGAGCTTAGTCGTCATGATAAATAACCTTACACTAAGTATATGCTGTTAGAGAGGAGTCTACAAAAGGAACAGTTATCATTGTTATTGAGGAACTTGCTGACAAGCTTCTCTTCCTTCCAGATTAAATCTTCAGTTATCAAGATCTTTAATATTGCATTGGTTGAGTGTTTGAGATACATGAGCCACTGTACATACATATGTGTTTGATGAAGCAACCTTGAAACATTACTAGATATCTAGGATGTTAAGTACTTTCTTATACACAAAAAGTATATTCTGAAAATACTTCTTGTTTTTCCCATTCTGCAGCACATACAAAATCTTTTGCGTAGCATTTCACATGAGATTTTTTTCTAAGCGGGAGTATTTTGGTTAACAGTTTGTCTTGTCCAGGATCTTTGTGCTCTCACTGAGAGAGAGATGTGTATTTCAAGATTTTAACCACAGACAGCAGCTCACTGCTCAGGGGAGGTGGAGGCTGTTTGAATTCAATTAGAAATGAGTTTCATGAGTAGAACAAAGACTATTTTTGTTATTCAGTGTAAAGCCAAGTAAGCTTTGGACAAATGCCTATATTATAGCAGAGTTGAGAAATTCTGATACTCATCACTAGCTTTGCCAAATAAAACACATGTTCATCTAACCTGGACGTAGCTTTGGACTTCCATGGTTAGATACGAGTTGGATCTGTTCCCTGGAGTCATTCTTAAGCAGATAATATAGAAGTAAATGTGCAATGTAACAGAAGTGTTTGGGATACTGGAACGTATAAATGGGTTTGTTCAGTGGTGGATTTGATTGAAATATATTTAATGGAATAAAAATCTCTTTGCATAGAAATTGACTTTTAATGAAGTTCTTTCTCTTTCATTTAAGGCTAACTACTTCTCTAAATTCTCAAATGCTCCAGTAATATCCAAATTAGTGGGAAGAAAAGTTCTTGATGGAGTTGGTCACCCAACATTAGAAGTGGAAATACACTGTACAGTTAAAAACTATGAGAAGGTATGAGCTGCTTCTTCCAGTTAAAAACCAGTATAGATGAAGGCACTTTTTTACACTGAGTTATATAGGCTGATGTAGGCGATAGTAAAACACTTGCAGTGCGGAACTGATGGTGCATTGCCATCTCTCCCCACGACCTGAAATATTCAAGATACTATCTTTGCAACTCGAGCTATTGTGGAGTAATTATTTCTACTTTCCCTTAGTTAAAGTAATCATTCTTGCATTCAATATAATTTCATAGATATTCACTGTATGTAAAGTTAATGCTATTAATGCAGGCAGCTCTGTGATATTTGTAAATTGTGTCTTCAATTAAGTGAATTTTCTTAAGTATTGTTTATTCTTCAACAGTACAGAAAGATAAGTTTGAATTACCTAAGACAAAATATAACTGGTCATGAGGGATGGCATTAAGCGTGAATGCTGAGGAGTCATAGTACCTAATGACTGTGGGGTTTAGAATAACTCCATTCTACTCTGTTTAACAAAGTATATACATAAAGCAGATCTGACAGAGGTTTTTTGCCTAAGTAGTTACGATTTAGGTCAAGAAATTTGAATAATGTCTATGATTACCAAAGTACAAGAGACTAGGAAGAAGATGCTGAATGAAGAAAAGGTAAGCGGAGCAAAGAAGGTAGATCTGGAGGTAGGTACTTCTAGATTTGGTAAGGACATATACCTCTTAGTCTTTCAAATGACATTTCCAAGTTAGAAATTAAATAGTGTTTTAAGCCCTTTTACATTTTTTTTTCCAGAGGATTTGTTCCACTGTAGTGTCTTCTCATTCTCAAATACCTGAAAATGCTTCACCTGAAACAACTGAAGCCGATGAGAAAGAAAGAAATGAGTCTGTTAACACTGCTGTGGAATGGGTCAATGAATCACTGAACACAATGTTAAGAGACATGAAGCCTACTGACCAGCATAAAGCTGATAAGATGCTTGGGTAGGTCCTGCATATTATGCAAATTATTGCATTTGAAATATACACCATTAATTTATATTGTAAATGAAAAATATATAGCATATTAAATGTTTTCTACTATTATTTTTAGGATGTGATGTCCATTGCAGACACAATGCGTTATATTTTTTCCTGCCATTTTCATAATTGTGATACGAAAATCATGCTGGTTCTTACAAGTTTTCATACATGGAATACAAAAATAAGGGTATCTAAGAGAAAAATGCCCAATCGCATTAATGAATCAAAACCTCTGTTTAAGAAACTCATTCAGTGCCAGTTTAATTCAGTGGGGATATTTTTTCAGACTGCAACTCCACTTCTTCTGTTCATTGCACTGCAGAACAAGCAGTACGAAAGGAGTGTGTGTGTATCTTCTGCATTGATTCAATCCACAGAAAATTTGTATATACATTACAGTTTTCAGATTCTGGTGGAGTCTTCTTTCTAAGCAAGCTACTCCAAAAAGTTTCCTACCTGGGGTAATTTGAAAACATAGTTTCATTAGTAAACATCCATGTTTAATTTTTCAGAAAAAATATTTCTTCTTGGGAGCATCCCAAAGTTAAAAAAAAAAAAAACAACTGTATTTTTCCACTCAAAAGAAATAGGTCTGTTTTTATAAAAAAAACATAAGGTAAAAGTATCACAGATGTATCTGAATACATTTTTATGGTAACATTAGAGGAACTACCCGGCAACATTATGGCTTCCATCACCCTAGAAGCAGTAATATGGCCTGTCATCATCTTCTGCAGTTGGAATGTTTCTTTCAGCTGCAGCACTGAGGGGAAGGACACTTTGCTGCAGAGGTAGCGGTTGTGCTGCCACACTTACTGCAGACTGTAGCAAACAGACCTAATTGCCTTCCATGGGGATTAGCTTTGGGAAAACCTTGATGAAGGGAATAAAGACTGAATTGGAGAAAAAGTCTTCCAGCTGAAGGGAGTCTTAAGATTTTAATGCATTGTTTATATTACTTTATATACCTTTCACACTCACTTTACCTGAATTGGGTGCCTGTGACCCATGTATGCAATTTCCGCTTTGTGCATGGAATTGAAATTCAGACACTTCTGAGCTTGTAGCTGCTTAGATAACCAGTGTACAACTGACCTATTGGATCAGCAACTTAGCCAAGCTGTTGGATGGCATGAAGTTATGGGAGGATCTGTTACCACCCATGCAAACTAAACATGTCCTTCACAGTAAGATTGCTCAGAGCTGACTTTCAAACCAGTGTGATTTGAAAAACACGTGTGAAGATTTATAGTACATGCTTGTGGTTCTTTTTGTTTAAGCAATGCTGCAGATGACTAACAAAACATAATGTCATTTATTGACTTCTCCAGCTACACACGAGTCTACAGCCGAAACTCAAGTAGGTGTTCTTAATCCACTTCTTAGCATATTGTTTAGCCTATGTCTTGCCTAACAATATTTTGAGCCAGTAATCTTTATGTTTCTTCCTTCAGTGACTACTTTACCAAAATGGCAGAACTAAAAAAGGAAATTCAAAAGCATGAAGAAGCAGCAGCAGCAGCAGCCGCCGCTCTTTCCCTTACTTCATGCACTCCATCAGCAACAGCACTACCTGGGAAAAAAAAAGCAGCAAACCCAGGTTTTAGTTTACTTGATTATCATATTTTCTGCAATACAGATATTGATAAAGGTGCTAAAATACTTCCAAACACAGAATGGACATAGAATGCTTTAGAACATGTGACACTGTCTCATGCTCAAAGGGTTTGGTTATTTTCTAAGTCTTCTTTCTGATCACAGCAGCTTCTACTGCAGAAGTGAGAGAGGGGAAGATATAAAATTTTCTCATCATTCATATGCATTCGTTGAACAAAATTTCTGCCTTTGCTTTACAGTTGGCTTAGACAAGAGGTTACTTGTCAGTAAGGAATAAGAATGGAGGAGGATACAAATGAAGAATAAAAATGAAAGTGATAAGGAAAGAAAAGGCAATTACAGAACTAAACAGGAAAATGGCAACAGAATTAAGGTAGCAGTTGAAAAGAATGGAAAGAGGGAGGAAGGGAAGTTTCTTGCAAACACTGAGAAAATGAGGAAAATAAGGTGAAAAGCAAAAGAGAAAGAAGGAAGGGGATAAGATGGGAATGATGGGCAGTACAGAATGAAAAGGAGTAAACAATCTTAAATGAAGGAAAAAATGGGGTGAGAGTAGAGAAACAGAGGCCAAAAAAAATAAATCCAAAAGTAAAAGTACCATGCTACCTCCATATATGCATTACCCTCAGAAAAAAAAAAAGTTTGTTATCAGTTATTAGAAAGGCAGAAAATTTTGGCAAATCATTATTTCTTTTTAGTTTCCACTATCATATACTATCAGTAAAACCTCCCAATTAATATGTTAGATGAGTGCACCTTAAATTCACCTTTGACCTGAAATGTAGCACCTGCAGTTGTCAGGTCCATCAAGACATCATCACATTGTACATTATACTTTTAGCCAAGCTTCTGTTGGTATCTATATTACTTGTTTTCACTAACTGTGTTTTCTTTATGCTTGATTGTGACATTGACTGTAATACTATTGCTAGAATCAATACCTACCTATCAGGAGCCAGTGATTATAAAGCTATTTGTTGTTACAGGAGAGCACTAACAGATGGTGACTTCCAGTAGCAGGTGCTTTCAGAGGTACCATCTCTTGTAATTTGTGCAGGTTACAAAGCAGCGTAAAGGATCTCTGCAAAGCACTGCAATTCATCAGTTACTCAGTACTTGATCACTACTATCTATGCGTGTAGCTCATCATCCTCAGTGTAAGAGGTATAGAATCTGTATATAGTATGCAAACAATGTGTTGTCTCATCTGCATATCCAATTAAGGTCCTATTAGGAACATTTTATCATAAAATATGAGTTGTATCCTGTAGTATTTATATCTCACTGAAATCAAACCTTGTATGGCACTCCTGTTAGGAATGAAACTAGTTGGCAGGATTTACAAAGAAGTCCCCAGTGCATATGATTCCTGAGAATCACACCCCTCGTTTTGGTTGCATGTAGGTGCTTAGTGCACGTGTTCATATAAGCAATAAATGTGACAGTGGAAACTGCTGGGTTTTAAGCAATTTTCCAAAAGGTACTCTATTGTATCTGAAAGGGAAATAAGTTATTTTGAAAATTTATCAAGACTATGCATGTGGAATATTTAAAAGATCTGTTTTCTTATTGGAAGATCCAGCTATAACAGGCCTCAATATTTTTCCCAGTCATTATTAAAAGAAATGAAGAATGTACATTCCTCATCAGGTTATAATGTAATCATCCAAGTTGTTTATGCAAAAGCTGAGTATATAAGGAGGACAATAAAGAATACTGAAATTATGTTGTCACGGTTTAACCTCTGCCAGCAGCTCTACACCACGCAGCTGCTTGTGCACCACTTCCCACCCCCTGACCCTCCTGGGGGATGGGAAGGAAACTTGGAAGAAAAAAAAAAAAAAGAGGTGAGACCCTGAGGGTTGAGATAAGGACAGTTTAATAAAACAACACAAAGAGAGAAGAAAACAACAGTACTAATGATAGCACTAATGAAATGACAGACAAAGCGAGTGATAGAAATCACAAGGCTCTACCACTGTACCTGAGATGCCACTTTCCCTGCTCCGGCTGCATTAAACCTATACACTGGAACAAGTTGAAAACAGGCACTCCTGCCCTGGGCCAGCCCTCCTCTTATATAGGGACATGACTCAGTATGGTATGGAATGTCCCACTGGCTGATTCAGTTGTTTATCCCGGCTGTGGCCCCTCCCAGCTGCATCCCCTCCCAACTGCTTGAGTCAGCAGCTGCTGGTGATAATTGACCTGAACCGAAGCCAGGACACACACTTATGAAAGGAACCCGAAAAATGAAGTAACATTACTGAATATAAACATAGATAAATAAACCCACACATTTCAGTAGCTGAAAGATGTGCATTAGAAATGGATTTGACATAGAGTTGAAACCAGAGAGTGAAGACAGATACTTTGCATACTTGTAAAGTCATTTAATCAAAAACAACTGACAAGACTAAGGGTTTTTTAAAAAAGAACAGATTCTTTTGTAATACCTTGAGTATGTACTGAATTGACAATATCAGATTTACTCATATAACTGTGATACATAGGCACATGTTTTAGACCAAAAAACATAGTTAGCTGCTACCCTGTCTCGTAGGAAAGAAGCGAGCAGATGCAGAAACAGCGATCCCTCCTGCAGAACCCGTTGAGCCAGTGCTTTGTGGCAGCTTAGCCATTGGAGGAACATCACTCGCTGTTGCTAAGGCTGGTGCTACCATTAGCCATATCCCATTGTACTTACACATCGCTCTGCTGAAACATCATCAGGTACATGTAACATCTGTAATTCGGTTTATTTTGTCCCAGTTATCAGAATTATTCTAGAATTCTGAAGTCCCTTGTGATGGTGGTATTAAATATGCTTTGAGGAATGCCCCTTAGGCAGTCTTTGAACTCTGTGCCATAATTAAAGTATAGAAGAAATTATCCTGATCTTTAACATTTTTATTTTCATGTGGCATTCCCAATTTCAGGATTCACCTAAAGAAATGACTCTACCACTCCCAATGGTTACTCTGTTGAGCTGTGAAAAGTTTTCACCTGCAAAACTGAAATTAATGAAAGAAGTTATGCTTATACCACCAGTGCAGTTATCACTCAAACAGGTACTGTTTCATTTTTGTTTTTTTTAAAATGCATTCTATAGACTTAATGTAAACTATGTATGTACATAAGTATATAGATCTTTTCAATAGAGTCCTTATAAGCTGTATTTTTCTTTTTTTTTTTCGTTTGCTATGAAGGCCAAAGTTTTAACAAATGTTAGTGCAGAATTCTAACACAAGGAACATTAAAATAAGTAAATATATGAAGATTTAAAAGAAGATGCATGAAGATTTCAAGTTAAAACTGTATGTGTTAGGACAGAGGAAAAATCAGTGCATTGGAGAAGCTGTAGGGGAACTACGTTACGCCATAAGATACTTCCATTTTGTTTAGAATGTGGTTTTACATTAGTAGATTATAAATAGTATCAGTTGGTTGATAGAGCATACCAAACAACAAAACTTGTAACAAATTCACAGGAAAGCATAAAACCTTTGGGAATAAATTGCTTTAAAATTGAAATTGTGAAGATGGATGGGGATACTAAGCAGGAAAAAATCTATGAGACGGACTGGATCAACCCTCTCTTTTTGTTTAGCCATGTGTTGCATTAAAGAATGTTATCTCCACAAGATGCCAACATTAGGGCTGTGATTTCTACTTTGTATGCTGGTGACCTGAACAAATAGCTGAGCTCGATTCCCTTTCTTCTTCCTTTTCCTTTAACTGTTTAGAGTTGTCACCAAGAGGTCTTAATAAGGTTGCTAATGCTGCACCTTTAAACGACATAATGCCTCCTAGTGCCCACAGGAGAGCAGCAAGCTGTTTGCTGCACTGTAAAAAACGTAGCCTTTTGTCAGGTGTTGTCAGCTGTGACTGACTTCTGCTCCCTTCAGTATTCCTTTACTGGCAAAGTTTAAGAAAATCCAAAATGTGATTTATGAAGTTAGCATTAAACTTTTACTAACTCAGCTGAACAGGAAAAAGAGTCACATTAAAAGCAATGGATTCATTTAATTGGAGTATTCCCACAGTTCCCCAGTGTTTAAAATGAGGACAGTTGTGGTTTTGTTCTCTGCTTCCTGGAAATGTTCTGAAGGTAAATACATTCAGTTTTGTCAGCGTTCCCAGTTAGGAAGTTGTAGGTAGAATCACAGTTGTGAACAGTGATTATCATCTTCCCACTTCTCAGGTATTACATGTACACAGATATTACGTACTTGTTAGATTTGGGATAGGTTCCTTTTGGAGAAGAAGAGACCACTGTTCTTGCCATCCCATCCAGCACCATAATCAAATATTCCTGTGCCTTCCACTGCCACTAACCTTTTATCATTGGCCTTTATCACTTGACTGCATTTTGTGGGTCGGGAGGATTGCGTTAAGTAAGTGTATAGTTTTTTGGTTTTTTTTTAAAAAAAGACTTTATATTAAGATCTGCATTTAGAATAAGTATTCTCTTTCTTCTGATTTAAGCTATGAAAGTGAAATAATTTATCTTTCCTTTGAAGATTAATGTTGTTTCATTTCAGGGCATAGAAAGAGTTCTGGATATTCAGAAAGAAATGATGAGACTGCTGGAGCCTCCAGTCAAAGCGGTACAATAAAAATGTGTAATAATGTGATGTACTTCCTTTGGTCTTTCTACTACTATTGTGTTTTTAAGCTTAAACATGGAGTATTTAACCTCTTATCAGGCTTAATCTTATGGCACAGAATAGAAGATGTGTTTCTCTGACAGATGAATAGAACATTGGCCATTTGGTGATATTAAATTAACAAAGACAGAATAAAACATTGCTCTAAGCAGAGCAGGACTTTCTATTTACCTGGAGAAATATAACTGCGAGTGAATGATATCACAGTGAATATCCCACATATGCTTCTGATCTGTTAAGTCTCACACACACACAAAATGTATTATTCAAGGTACTATTACTGTAGCAGTGTATCAACCTCAGTATGTGCAGATGCTTTTTGCAAAGCGAGGTTTTTGGCTTTCTCCAAGTACAAAGTCGAGATTCACATTTATGAGCTCTCCAGTATTTTTGATAGGCTAGGTGAGAATCTTCTGAAAGACAAATGATGGTTGAAGTGATGTCCACATAGAAATAAATATTTGGTATGAATTACCACCACAAAATAAAACTGGATAGTTGGTGATAGTATACAAGACAAAATAGAAGCTATTTCCTCACCGAAATATTTGCAATCTCTTTAGACAAAAATTCAGTCAATTTTTATTTTTTTTTTAATTTATACTGAGGTGTCTCTGTAGATTTTGGACTTTTCTGTGGAACTAATTTCTTCTTTTACTCCTAACAGCCTAATCCTCAGCTAGCAGACAGTAAGAAAGGCAAAGCACATAATACAGGGAAGAAAGCTCCGGTAAGAAAAGAGATTTTTATTTTAAACCTTCAGCAAGGTATTAACAACAGCAGGGAACCAAACTGTTCTTAAAAAATGAAACATTAATCTACATTACCATTTTGGAAAGGTCAAGGCAAGATTTTTAAATATTTCAAATGCTCTTATTTTACATAACAGTTTGGATTCTTCTGACTATACCTTCCCTTCCTGTGGAACAATAACAGAAAGGGGAAATTCTTCTGGAATCTGGTCATTCTTCTCATATAGAAATCCTGACAAAATATCCAAATGAGCATTTTGCAGGCCTGTAGCACCAGCACAGAACGTGCCCTTTTGATCCTGCAGGCCATAAAACTATCACCTGTAAGACTTGCATATTGTGCTGCTTCTAACTCCCCTCTTAATCATGCAGCATTAAGTTCAAAGTTCCTCTTTGAGGTTACAGATAATGACAAGATACGAACCAGTAGCTAAAGAGCACCAGTCACAATATGGCACAGGACGTTATTTTATATGACTCAAAGGACCATTTTTTATCACTTCAAAACCTGTAGTTTATAGATGAGTTTTCCAAATAGTGGCAATGCCTTGCCAGTTTTGCTTTCTATTTTGAGATGATTAAAATATTATCAGGTGAGAATTGTTGCTGTGGTGGAGTATACAACAGAGAGGATGAGTGAAAGTTTTCCTGGTTTTTAGTTGCTTAAACAACTTAAAATTCATCAACACTAAACAGCTGGCCAATGTTTTCCTGTTGGGTAATTTCCATATTCTTATTGTAACACGTACTGCAGTCGCAAGTTAAAATATTAACATTCCTTAAGATATGCCCAAGGAAACAATGCATTAGATTCTCTGAAAATATATCCATTTGTTTCAGTAGGAGAAAACTAAAGGACCTGGTAGTGAGACTGAATTTAAACTGATAAAGCCACAATGTTAGTTTGCACATTTTTGGGGAAAAAAATAAAAAAATAAAAAAAACGAAAAATGATGGAGTAGGCAGCGAAGCAGCAGCAGAACTTGTTTAGGTTATAGAAATAAAGATTAAACAAAAAAATCCCAGTTTTTATAAAGACGAACAATGCTTTTAAGAGAATATAACAAGGCACAACATATGGGTGCCTTGAAAATCACGTGAAAATGCCGACTTAACCTCTGTCTGACATTAAATGCAGGATGATTGCAGCACATCTTGCTGCCTATTGCTGCAGCTTTAGTGTTCCTAAAGCAACATGTCATATAGAATGTGTCCTTGCAGATTGCTACAAAATAATCTCATAACAATTTGACCTGCAATTTTCTTCCTAATTTTTAATGTGAAAGAATATACATATATCAGGCTACAGAGGCCTGGCCTCTGCTCTGTCCTCTGTCCTCTGCTGTAGTTAGTTCTCTAATTCTTGTCAAAACTGATGCCTTCCAATTGACTACTCCAGTCTAACCCAGAATTATATCCTGCTGCTTTGTGGGCAACCTAGTGTCATTCTTTATAATCCAAAATTCACAGAATTTAAAGTTAAAAAAACAGTGTTTGAAAAACCTACAGAAAACCTGACAACAGAAAGATGTGTGAAATATATGCTCGGTGCAACTCTGCCTGTGGCTCGTGTCCAGGAGCACTGTTCCTGAGACAGAGAACCCCATGCCACTGTGCTAGAGCTATTTCCCCTCTGAAATTTGTTCCTTCTAGAAGTCTTGGAAGTTTCTTGTGTTTCTTGAACACTCCATAGAGCCAATATCAAAGTTCTAGTTGAGGATAAATGAGTAAAAGCTCTTTAAAAGTGGAGAATATGGGGTTTTGGCAAAGGGATGGTCCACAGCACTGGAAAGTTTGACATAGCGTCTGTGACAACTCAGTGGTTGTTAAGACTGCCTTTAAAATCTTTTTTGTAAACCAGTACTCGCTCTAGAAGAGTGAGAACTACATGACTAGACATGTTTCCAAGGACTATGAGCTCTCTGCTCATTAGCACCTGATTACCCCTCTTTCATAGAGAGTTGTCCTTAAAGTTGCCAATGCAATTTCTAAAAACAAATATATATTTTGATGACTGAATGCAGACTGAAATGACAGTGAAATATATATGTAAGTATTATATATATACGTGTGTACATAAAGTGATTATTTGTGTTTTACTTTCAGCCACGAGCCTTAAAAAGAATATCACACTTAGGTTGCCTCATTACAGGATGTGATAATCTAGAACAACCACTGCTCCTCATGCAAAAGGCTTGCAACAATATAGGTCTGGAGCTAGGAACAGACATGTACTTAGCAATAAATTGTGCCGCTCATGAATTAATGGATTACGTAAGTCTTTTTCAGTACCTATTATGTTGGTTTGTAAAAGGAATGTAGCTATTTGTTAACGTTATTTGTTATTACAAAGTTGTTGTTGCAAACTAACCTAGAAGCTTCTAACTCCATGAGCTTCAAACAGAATACGTCTGCCTGCATCAGACAGGTTTATTCCTTTTCTGAGTTTAATTATTTAATAAGATTTTTCAGATCAGTCTGTGTCAAATACAGCAAACTTCTAATGGGCAATCGCCTACTACATGCCCTGTTTAACAAACCAGCATCATTTCACATTACATCTCAGGCAATTTGGAATTAAAGTATTAAGTAGAAAATCCTGGTTTGTTGTTGGTCTGGTTGGTTTCGTTTCACCACAAGGTATAAATGAAATTATCTTCCCTCCACCTTGCTTTCAAGGATGAAGAATAAGAAATTACTTACACAAGTATAATTCTGTAATTCTCTCACGCCACTATATGCTTTTTCTCCACATTACGCTACATCTGTTGTTTTCTTCAAACTACCTTGACCTTTCTGTATATTTCTACTATGGTATGTTTGTGTATCCATTAACAATCATTTCATTGTGTATCAACATCCATTTTTTGATTTGTATTTTTCAGTATTTTCATTTGACAGAGTTTATCTCCAGCTGAAGTCTTAAAGTTCTTGCCTCGTTCCAGGATCAGTCAGGTTTCTCTCTAAGCAGAAAAAGAAACTTCCGTTTATCGTCTCACGAGATTTTGTGCCTTTGGGTGTACTACTGTGACAAACCTTCCGTTACTAGCACCTTTTGTGAAAACAATTGCTTTCCTGACAGTCTCTGATATCTGTATCCTGTAACAGAATCAGCAAAGTTAACCAAACCAATGAATTATCAGTAATTCTGTTAACTTTCTGTTGTTGAACTGTTAAAGTCACTAAAGCAGTGGGTATTCTGGTACACTTCAACAATGTGCCCTTAGCAACCCTCGTACACTGGGGTTTGTGCTTCCCATAATGATGAGACCAGTCTTAAACTAAACATTTTTTTTTTGAAAGGAGAGATAGGCAAGGAAAGGCAGTGTTTTGTTTTTGAGCACAGAAGGTGCACGCCTTTCCCCTGGCAATATTTTCTCTATGAAGTTGAGGACAAAAAATTTACTTTTTTTGAAGTGAAAAATGATAATTTTAATGGGCTTTTCAATACAAATGTCAGCTATTCCTAACTCTATGATAAAGTACTGTAAAATCGGCAGTGTTGCCTAGAAAATGCTGAAATAGATCCCTCTTGTTTTGGGAGTGGCATCTTTCAGAGACTACGGCACAAGCCCACTGGAACCCACTGTTACTTTAGGCAGAGTTTTCTATAACAATGTGCTGACCATGTAGAAATAAAGTAGAGAAGTCAACGTGTGCTTATTGAAGAACACACAATCCACTGCCTTAATAGAGACGCTGCAGTCACAAGATCTCTGTGCTTATGTTATGCCTTTTACTTTACTTTCTAGGTTAAAGGAAAATATGAAATACTCACTGGAACATTCAAAAGTCCTGATGAAATGGTTGACATGTATGTGGAACTGATTAATAAATTTCCTTTTATTATTGCATTAATAGATCCCTTAAGAAAAGAGGTAAGATACCCCAGTGCAGCCCTTGAAAAACTGGTAATACTGTTAAGTGACATATTACTGAACTTTTCATGTTTTTTTACAAAACATAAAATTTGAAGCATCTGTTTTTGGAGTCCTTAACCACAAAAATATCCCTATAAAATGTATTTAACAATTCATTTACATATCTGGAATTTACAATAAGTCTAAAGCTTTCTATTCTTTTGACATAATTCCTGACAGCAAATAATCCTGGCATTAACAGAATATTGTCACTACGAATATTGTAAAGAATTACAAGGAAATTTATTTTTTTTTCTGATTCTACTTGCTAACCACCATCTTTTTAAATACATTTTCACTCTTATGTAAACAAATAATTCAAATTATAAAATCAAATGACACAATTCAAGTGATATAAAAATTATGTTAATCATGTATAATATATATCTTAGCTTACTATATAAGCTAAAATTTATATATATATTAGCTAAAATTAAGATATAGTTGTATATTTGTTTTATTACTGAGATTTGTACCCTAAGCCAGAACAAACCTGTCACTGGCAGCATTGCTCAGCAGAATTTTTAAAGTGGTAGTCAGATACCGTGTATTTACCACTGTGTTCAAATTTAGAGTTGATTTAGTGTGGCCAGTGGATTACAACGATAAAGTAGAATACTATTAAGCAGGTTAGCAGGTTATAGATGGATGAAGGAAACAGATTGCATAACCTTAAATATTAACTTTTATACACAAGTAGTATGTATAAGGTTTCCATGTATTACAAAAAAGATAAAAATTTAATTGTAGCGAAAGCTACAATTGTAGACCTAAGTTCTGCAGTTGCACACCTTGATAGAAATTTGCTCTTGCTGTTGAACTGCACATTCCATGTTCTTTAAAATAAATACATGGGCGTTGTTTTCATGAACAAAACATGAAGGACCAGGATTGAAGCGGGAAGCAAAGTGATGTCTTTGTGAATCTGCCAGTGCCTGAATCAATAACTATAAAACAGATGAACTGCAAAATCCATCTGATCTTGTTCTTAACTGGAACTTTCAAAGTTCATTTTTCAAAAGTCTACATGTTTACTGTGCCCTCTCTCTGGTGCGGCCTGCCTCCTTGCACTCTTCCAGTCTCCCTGCATTACCCACATTCCAAACGACTGGTTTATTCCCTGCTCCTGCCAGGACTGCAAACTTCCTTGAGAATTCTTACAAAGAAACTATTTGAAATCTGAAAATCTACAGTAGCATTACAACAGGTAGTGAAGCATAGTTTAAAACAGAATACTGTTAAGGGAAATGCCTCTCCTCCTCTCCCCCTGCAAAAAAAAAATGTAGAGAGTTTCCCGATGCCACCTCTTTGCCACAGATAATTAGGTCTTTGAGGATTAGCCCTGGTACCAATTTGACAATTCATTGCCAGGCAGCAGACCACTTTAGTGCTTAAGTTTAAACATGTTGTTCAAGTGTCAAAAACTTCATTTTCACTTATATATGGCCTTGAAATCCCGATAGGAATGGATCCCTATACAGGTTGCAACTATCAAAGTACTAAAGTCTGTCTGATCTGCAGACCAAGAATTATCACTGGCAGAATTATTAACTAGAAAGGTAATGTTTTTAATGTGAGAACTTTGCATTCTGTCAACACAAAGAAAGCAAATTAATTTGCAAATTACTTCTTTCAAATTATTCACATATCCTTGTGCTTTATTTATCCTTAAACCTCCATACCATGTGGACAGCGTTTTAAGATCGAGAAACAAAGACCCTAAAAAAAATGGAGCTTCGCTCGAAAGAGAGCGTTGTGTTCTGCTGTTTCCTCTGGGTCAGTCTTACAGCTCTGATCATCCTGTCTTGATATGTGTCATTGAGTCTATGACTGCCTCCTCTTTCACTATTTTAGATTCAAATAAATATTATGACACTTAAAATACTAACACAAGAATAAGTCCTCTAAATAAAACAATATAAAATCATTTCATATTCCATTAAAATTAAAGAAATTTCAGGAAGGCAATCAAAATAGCAAACTCCTACAATTAATTTAATTTGAAATATTTTAAACTCTACTTGTATGCAACTAGATTTGATTAATTCCAGATTGGAACATACGTTTTCTAGCAAAATCTTAAAATCCAAGCAAAATTCCAGTGGTGTGGTTTTTTTAGGTAGACAGATTTAAAATACAGTGTAAAATATAATAAGTTTATATGAAGGGTATTTTTAGGATTAAATGCAGTTTGTTTTTTTTTCTCTAATTTATTTTTACCTGTTCAATTAGGGATTTTATTCAGGTTTTTTTTTAAACTCCAGTTATTTACTTCACTGTTTATGCAGGACAGACAACAATGGAGTAACATATGTTGTGCACTTGGTTCCAAATGTTACCTGATTGCTGAAGATGCTGCCATGTATATTTCCAAACTTAAAATTGACCAGAACATAAATGTACCAATGTGCAGTGGCATTGTCCTAAAATATATTAACCAAATGAAGGTATCAGACCTCATAGAACTTACTGGACTTCTAGATGGTGAGTAGAAGGGGAAAAGGCTGACTTTTAAATCCTGCAAGTCAATAAACAGTGTTGCTACACCTGTAAATATTACATCTTTTTATTTAAATATTGCCACTTCTAATGTAGAAAGCACTTGTCAGAAGAAACTAAAATTCATGTTTTGCTTCACAAATCTCTGTTCAGGAGCTTAAGGCAGCATTCAGGGCTTCAGCGATAGAGAACTAATACACTGTGGATGTTTTGAATGTGAGTGCCCTTTGACACTGCAGCTAAGTGTCATAGAGTTAGATACCAGAATTAAAGAAAATAAAAAGAGGATGTAGTTGAATACACTGAATTTTGACTAATACTGGTATTAATAATTAAGAAATCCAAACAACTCCAAAATGTTTAAAATTGCAGTTTATGTAGATGATTGACTACGTATTATTGAGCCTTTGTGGTAACAGTACTAAGAACTTGTGCAGTTTCATATGTAAGATTTCTCTTTTTACAATTTTTCTTTATTCATTTTTATACTCAAGGAATAGATGGATAAATTTAATATAGCTAAGTTCCTTCCTTATTCCTTCAAAAAACCCAGAATCACTGTATCAAAGCGAGTAAATAGCAACTTAAAGATTCATTCAGTCAGGATAGTAAACTCTTTTTTTATAGTGAAGAAAAATCGTTACTGTAATAAGGAGGACATTTAAAATAAATAGAACAGCCTCCTAGCCTGTAGAATACATTACCAGACAGAGAGCTAGAGACAGAAATTAGGATAGGATGTTACATCTTCCTTTATCCACGCTGAAAATAAAACGTAATGTTAATGTGGCAAACTAACACAGTTTACATTTTTGTGAGATGGTTTTCATTGTTTTTACTCCTGTTTCTATTTAAACTTAGCTCAAGGGTCAAAAAGAATGAGAAGTCCAAACAATTTCTATGTCGAATGTATAAAATATATGCTAATGAAGGTTTTACAATCCCAATATATATATAGGTCAAAGACATATTACCATATTAGGAAGTCCAGATGGAGAATCTTCTGACGATAGTCTTGTGGATCTGGTAAGTATTGAAAGCTGTTCAATTGCAGAATTGCCAAAACACTGCTTTCAACAGGAACTATTTTTTTAAGGAGAAAGCCTGTTTCTTCTTGAGAAAGAAACGTTTTACAAAATGGGCTTTTTCTAGAGACTGGCTTTTTATCCCTGCAGAGAGTTAATCTTTGAGTTTAAAGAGAACACGCAGGAAATTTGCCAAAGCAGGGAGTATATTCAAAAGTGTACATGATCCATTTGGTCGCATTAGTTTATTCAAAAAGAAAAAGTGAGTTACTCAAAATGTTTCTGAGGAGTAATAATATTTTAGGCAAAAATTCTTAACGCTAGTATATTTAATCTTTTTGTGTTAAAGCTACATTTGCGCATAAGATTTCATTTCATACGCCAGTGAAAATTATTGTTTGCATCCGACAAATCTTTAGTTAGGAGACTTTATTTCTACTTAGAGGAGGGTTTTTATCTGTAGAAAGAGAAGAGTGTTAAATTAGAAGTAGGATACCATGTTTAATAATGAAGAATGACTTCACTTCCCAAATCATGTAGTTTTAAAATACGCACTTTCTCGTTTAAGGCTGTTGGACTGGGTGCCAGGTTTATCAAGCTGGGAGGTCTTTCCCGCGGAGAAAGGGTGACCAAATACAACCGCCTTCTCGCTATAGAGGAAGAACTGGCCGAGAATAGAACGCTACGTATGAGCTTCTTTCTTACTTTGTTTTCAGCTTGCAATGAATACGGGAACAAAGATTGGAGGGAGAATGATTGAAACTGCACCACAGGAGGGAAGCGAAATCAAAAGACTATAAATAAGCGCTGACAAAAAAAACCTAGGATAGCACTTGCCACAATGTATATTGTTGTCCTAATGGATTATCTGTTTACTGAATGTTAAAATACACCCCTTCTTGGGGAGCAGCCTACATTAAGCTTTTTTCCAGAATTAATTGGTTGGAGCCTTGAAGCCCACAGTGCAAAAGGAACAAAACAGAAAACCATGCATATAACACGCCGAAAAGCTGCCAAAAAGGAATTTTAGGCCAAATGCTCCACCTCCCTCGAGCTCCTAAATATATATTGCTAACAAAACTTCATTTCACAACCCTCTTCTGTGTATTAACATTTCCAGCAAAATGTGCTTGGAACGCTACAATTGCATGGGTAAGCACTAAATAAACCCCAAGAAACCCCAAAGTTGACAATGCACATTCAGCCTTTGCCACTTGTGTGCATCTGTCTGTATTTCAGGGCCCGCATCTTCTTTTTACACTATGGGCTACACTGTTAAATGCTTAACAGTTCATTAGAGCCACTTCTCACTTGCTCAGGTATCAATCAAGAGAGAATAAAGGCATACAGTCTGAAGGGGAGGCAGAGAGACAAGGAGAGGGAGAAAGGAAGGAAAGGGTTTGCAAGAAGTTATTATGCCTAAGAAAAACAAAGATGAAGGAGAATTAAGTCATTTTACCCTCGTTTCTAATAATTTTCAATGTTCTATACGTAAGATAGCAGCACTTGACATTCACACTATCAAACAAAGGTTTTGTTTTTTAAAAAAAGTATTAGTTCAAATATTCTGAGCTTTCAAAATCTCCCCCTTGCTCATATTTAATCACTGTGAAAAATAGAAACATAAGCAGAAATTCTTTTTTGCTGAGAAAGTTTCACAGAATGCACGTTTCAAAAACAAGACTGATGACAGAGCTATGAATTTTAACTGCCCAGGCAGTACCAGTATCTTCCTCATTTAAACGGCAGAGTCTAAACAAAAGGGCTCGAGTTTGACAAATATTTAGACCTATAGCTCATAAAATGAAATAGCAACAATTCCCGAAGCCGTTAATCGTTTGGCAGAAATAAAATGCCGTAGCTAAATCAACTGCAGGGAAATCGCGATCTGGGGCGGCTGAGCTGCATGCCGAGCTCTTCATTTGCCTGGGCTGCGAGCTGGGAATGGAATACGCTGGCGAGCTGGGAAGTAGAGGACTCTGTAAGTGGCTCACGGGAGGGGTCGGGGTGACTGACCCGTCGGGAGGTCCCCGAGGAGTGCCAGGCCTGGGCCCGCGGCTGAGCCCGGGAGCTCGCTGACAGCCGGCACCCCCAGCGCCGCCGCCGCGA
>VWZK01017820.1:8650-40874 GCA_013396935.1 Baryphthengus martii | reverse complement strand
ACCAATTTCGTCCTAGGGGGATGGGGGGAAATTTTGTATAAAATAAGCTTGTTACACTTTGGCAGGAGGAGTGCCAATGCAATTACTTGCTGTTTCCCAAAATGTTTAGACAGCTCTGTTCATTGCAACAAGATCATGGTGGGCAGGAATAATTATGGGAAGTGAGAGACAATCTTTATTTTGCTAGAGCAAGGAAAATCCTAGTGCATACTCTGCTCCTGTTACAACATTGATGTCCTAATGCCATTGATACATTTATTTGATAAATCGCGGAAGTACCTCCCTGTGTAATCTGGAAAAGGATATGCTGCTTGATGTAAGAGCTTTCTTATTGTACCACCTACTGTGTACTGCATTACGCTGCTCAGCCTTCACCTTCTCCATGTTAACCTCTCTGAATGCTCTGCAGATAGTACTCTACACATACAACCAGGAGAGGAGGCTGGATCTGTGGGTCCATGACCTTGGAATATACAGACAGGGAGCAGGATGTTGCAAAAGGCTGTGAGAAACAGAGATGCAGCCGTATCTTGCTTCATCAGTGTCAAACTTGGGAGGCTTCATGGTGAGAGAAGAGGGTGTGTTTATTCTGGTCTCACAGGTGACAAGAGTACATACATACACACATGTACGTGGGAGATGTAAATATGGATATATGCTTGTCTTCAGAGATGTCACAGATGGCTGAATCTGCTCTCACTTCTGGGATCACAGGCAAACATTTCACAATCCAGCTCTCTATATAAAGAGTAAAATAAATAAATATATACACACAGAGAGATATCAATAAAATATATAGGTACATGTTAAAAAATAAATCCATTTCCAGAAGTATTTTTGTCTCAATTGATAATCAAAATCTCTCACAACCTTTTATAGCAGGAAAGTCACAAATATACCCAGTGCAGTATCTGAATACAGTTTTCAGAAAGCTTTCGGTTGCCTCTTACAATACTGCAGGAAAAAAAAAAGAAATGTTTATTGAAAACAACAGGAAATCTGCCTAAGAAATAACAGGGAAATACACAGGAGAAGTCTACATCTCAGATAAGAGATCAATAGGGGAGTTGGAATTGATTTTTTTTTTCTTTTCCTCTGGATCAAGTCTTACAGACCTGCATCTCTGAGAGATTGCAGTGCTTACAGAAAATAACACAAAATCCAGTTTTTCTTGCAGCCTTTATTATTACTGCTGTACAGCATACTCCTTCAGTTTGTGACCAGCTGCTGCTATCAGAGGAAAGAGAAGTATCAAAATTGGAAGGACAAAATAAAACGCTTGAGGTTTTCATGTCTAATAAATATATCCTTGTAGAATCCATTTTAAGAAGGAAGAAGTCACCTGGGCAGAAATAACCTTGCACATCATTTGAATGACTAAACACTGCTGTTATTGTTACTTTATAAACTGAGGGACAAACCTGTTGAAAACATGTGGTTTATACTAATCAGAAATGTTCCTGGCTTATTTATTGCTATTAGATTAGTGGCTGACATGTATTGCTATTGTCTGTGTACCTTGATCACAGACCAGGAGCACGCTGGACTTGAGCATGTAGAAATGCAGGCAAAACAATAGTTCCTTCTGCACAGAATTTAGTACAAGATTAAATGCAAGAAATGGGACAATACCAGAGAGGAGGAGGACTGAATAAATTAGCAGTGGAGACAGAGATTGTAAAACACAAGTGTCCTACTCTCTTTTGTACAATTCATAGTGAAGACAAGTTTGAAGAGGAATCTGGAGGAAGGTATGACCTACTTTTATGAATTTTTACAAGGAACTTCTTCCAAACACAAAGAAAACACTGGAGGCAGTTAAAAATATCCTTGTTTAAAAAAGTGACTGTAGTGTTTGATCTGCCTCCTACACATTGGCAGCCTGTAAAATAGAAATAATTTAGAAGAAAAGCAGTTCCAGGATCAGCATCACACTGCTAGAGCACCATGGTCTTCGAGAAACCTGTGTTTTTCTTTATTTATAGTAGAATAGCTATCCATAAAGCTGAGAAATTATATATGTATATTTATGCCTTAAACACGTTTTTAATGAAGTCATATTGTAAGTATAGTGATCTTCATACAGCTTTCTTTGTATATTCAGATGCATGCAGGTGTGTGTGGTCTTATTTGAAAGCACTATCAGACAAAATGGTGTGTGTTCAGTGGCTTCCTATACTGGTCTTCAATCTCAAAAAAAAGTGACTAAACTAAAAATTGTATAAAGATTATACCTCTCTCAAGTTTTGCAGCAGCATATGGTAAAACAGGAGCTGTTCTTTAATTTTAGAAAATGTTTCACATTGCTATGAGTGAAGTAGGAGATGGAGGTTGGATCCAAAAACTTTAAGGCCAGGAAGGAGCCACTTCCCTGCAGACTACAGAAGTTCTTCTTCTCAGTCAGAATCCTCCTTCTGCCCTTAATTTCTCAAGGTGCTGCAATATACATCCTGATACAATAGCTGTATGCAGGACAGAACACTTTTCCCTATAAATCTTAAAATTTATAGAAACTTGAAAAGGAAGGTGCGCCTCTTCCATAAGAACATTACTCTTCCAGTTCTCTCAATGCACATACATTCCCTTTTCTGCTCTCATTGATGGTTGAAAGCTTGAGAGCCTTTGACAGGGGTTCCAGGTGTCTTTTCGGTATCAAATCATATCTTGCCTTGTTTTTATACTAAATAGCTGAATTAGCTGTGTGTTTGTTGGAAACCATTCATATGCTACATAATTAGAGTTTTATCCAGAGTGTTAATGCCCAGAAACTAAAACTGGAAATCAGATGCATGCGGTATCGGCAGGATAGGTCGTCTAAGAGAAACTCTATAAACATAATCACATCAAGCTGGTTTCCATGTCACACTGACTTTCCTGACTATGTGATCATGCCAGCAGTTTGACAGGTCGTATTGAGTTTACGTGGCAAGGTTTGGTAACAGGAAGGCTGAAGAGGTGGCCTCTGTGATAAGACGTCAGGAGCTGCCCCCATGTTGGGCAGAGCCAATTCCAGCTGGCTCTGAGATATACCCACTGCTGGCCAACGCTGAGCCCGTGAGTGACTTTGGTACTGCCTGTGTCACAAAAAGGGTAGAAAATGCTCTGCAACAACTGAGAGAGAGGAGCAAGAAAACGTGAGGGAAATAACTCTGCAGACTCACTGTCAGTGAAGAAGGAGGGAGGAGGTGTACCAAGTGCTGGAGCAGAGGTTCCCCTGCAGCCTGTGGAGAAGACCATGTTGAGGCAGGCTGTTCCCCTGCAGTCCAATGGAGGACCATGGTGGGGCAGACATCCATGTCATGGAGGACCCCATGCTGGAGCAGGTGGATGTGACATGAAGGAAGCTGCAGCTCGTGGAGAGCCCACAGTGGAACAGGCTCCTGGCAGGACCTACGGCCCATGGAAAGGAGCCTACACAGCTGCAGATTTTCAGTCAGGAGCAGTGTCCCCAAGAGGACCCACACTGGAGCATTCCATTCCTGAAGAACTGCAGCACATGGAAAGGACTGGAGCAGGAGAAGAATGTGAGAAGGAAGGAGCAGCAGAGATGAAGTGTTAAGGATTGACTGCAACCCCCATTCTCCATCCCCCTGCACCATTCAGAAGGAAGAGTTAGAAGAGTGAGAAGTTGAGCCTGGAAAGAAAGGGAGTGGATTGAGAGGAAGATCTCACTATCATGCTCTGTTATTAATTCGCAGTAAATTAAATTAATCTTCCACAAGATCAGTCTGTTTTCCCCTGATAGTAATCAGTGAGTAATCTCCCTGTCCTTGACTCATAAGCTTTTCTCATTTTCTCCCCTGTCTTGTTGAGGGAGGGGGGAATGAGAGTGACTGGATGGGTACCTGGCAAGCAGCCAAGGTCAACCCACCCCATTTATAGGTGTGAGATGATGAGGTCTCAGAATCTGACATTTTTTGTTTGTTATGGCTTTTTTTATCATGGTAAACCTTCAGAGTTCAGAGCCTCTGCACTGAGGGCAATTTAAATTCCAATTGGGAATGCATTATGGTTTCAGTTAATGCAATAAAAAGTCGAAAGCTACAGTGGTCTTTGTAGTAAGGCTTGGTTATAGTCAGTAATAAGCTCCAACTCACTGGAAATCATGCAGATTGGAGGACAGGTCGGTGATAAAAATGTTATGCATCCTCCTGCTTGCATCCTTACCTTTCTTTCTTTTTCATTCTTTACATGTCATGTAAATATGACGTAGTTATATTTAACTACACTTTCATTGGTTTATCAGACAATGATGCTTCAGATCTTAATACAGTTTACTAGAACTTACTGTAGATTAAGAATGCGATTAATTCCATTCATTCCCCCCTCATAAATGTAGATTCTGAATTTATCTAGTAATGATATGATCAATTCTCAGTGCTGTTTTCTGCTTATGGTGGAGCCTAACGTTGGCTTAAGGGGTGCAGCAAGGACAGTTAGTGACCCCTAAGACTTGCCAGCCGTTCATTAGCAATCTGAACATGTGACTTGAAGTGCTCTGCTCCACAGCTGTAGTTCAGTCAACTAATACATTAAGTCACTCCAAAAGATTTAATTCCTCACACGCAAAACAAATTTAAATGCTATCTCAGCAATGATAGAAGCTGTTGCTCGCCAGAACATTGACCTTTAATTTATTTCGTTTGCAAGGAAGTCACTCGTTATAAATGGATTTGTGTAATTGTTGTTTCTTTAACTTACTGAAATTTTGTGTACCTGTAGAAATAAAATGTTAGGCTTCTAGGGAAAGTCACAGAAAAAGCCTGATGCCTTGTGCCTGGGGGAATTTGAGCACCTAAATTCTACCTCTGACGTATTTGGCATTTCTAGGTGCTTGTATAAGGCTTATAAATTTTCTGCACCCAAGTTTTGTCCTTGAAAAGTGGGTTACAGAACTATTTATTTTGTCATTGACTTCAACATTAGAAGCTAAGAAAACAAAATGTTACTTCCTGTGTTTTCAGAGACATGGATTAGCCTGTAAAATCAGCTGCATGACTATTTCTGTACAGGAATATTCTCTATAGCATTCTTCGGTGACTTTTCCTAGTTTGTTCTAGTGCACGCAATGGTTTTCTTTCTGCTTTTATTTTACACAGGGAGATCAGGGTATTCCAGGGGACAGAGGTCCACAAGGCGAACGAGGGAAACCTGGCCCCTCAGGAGAAAAGGGAGATGTGGGTCCCATTGGGCCACCAGGAGACAGAGGCTATCCAGGATCACCAGGTCATCAAGGTCCCCCGGGTTCACCAGGACCCCCAGGGTTTTCCGTAAGTAAATACAAGTTTTTCTTGGTTGCTTGTGAATTCAGATGACATGAAAATAGCATATACTCAGCAGTAAAATGCAACCGAGCAATATCAATATCAGAAAATCTATGTTATCTCTGAGATAATTTTGATGTTCATTTAAGAGGTAGAAAAAATATACCCAGATGATCAAGAAGGTTTTTTGGTTGTTTATTTTAAACATGTGCTATGGATAAACTTTATTTATTTCTTTAGCTCCTCACAAACCAATATGACTACTCAATACTACTGATTTGCAACTGTTTCATAAGCTTAAGAGCTAAGGTATAACTCTTTGCAACTGAGAAAGAAAAAGAGGTACACAAAAATGATTCTCAATAAAAGGGAAATCAGCATTTAAAAAGATAATAAAATGATGCCTGTCATTTGTAGACATCTTGATTCACCTGCATGTGCGCACAGGCACACAACCATGTTATGGGTTCTTTTTACCCACAGTCAGATACGGTAAAGCTCTAAAAATTTTTCCAGCAAAGTTACTGGTCCTGTGGTGCAGTTCTAGCTACTTGACTGGGCATCAAAGCAGTTAGTCCTTAGAGGGGGTGAGAAGTGGGCAAATGCTGTGCAAAAGGCAAGTAAACCATAATGGTGTCACTGGACATTCTTATTATCTTACGCAAAGCAACTTCCGTGCACATAACATGCTGATCATCTTGACAGCTGAGAGTGCCTCTTCTGCTTCAGGGTATTAGTCATCTTTATATTATCATCATGTATTTACAATAACGTGGCCTTTGCAGTTAACAACATAAATATATTAAAATACTTAATTTTTGGTGAAAGCTTTAAATTTTTAATGCTAATTTCAGCATTTTTTTATGTTTGCATCATTGTGAAGTGCCCTCTGTATGTTTCTTCTAATACATATCACCTGGGTCTTTTTTTTCCTCATCAGGCTGATATGGTTTCACTTGAAGAAATAAAAAAATATATCAAACTAGAGGTTCTTAAGGTTTTTGAAGGTAAGAAATGAAGTATTATGCAACTAAACATAAATGTTAAACTCTGTTCTAAATGTTTTACATTCCTACAGCTTTATTATACATTTCTTTACATGCCATCTAACTTAACATTGGACTTAGCAGCTGCCTTGTTACTGTAGTTATGTTTAATTGCTGTCTATTAATACAATAATTTTCAAATAGTTACAAATGTTTGAAGCCCGTTCTTCTCTTTATTTTTTTTTTTCTTAAATCTTAAACATCTACCATGGTAAATACCTGCTAAATTGTGGAATGCTTAGTTAAGTTTTTCAATCTGGTATAAACGAGACAGGTTCAAGGTTAGTAGCTATTTTGTCTACCTCTAAGGAACACTGAAATGTTACCAAGTGTACTTTATTCCACCAGGATGAACAGTTCACGCTGAAATCTCTGCAATTAATAGTGTCTGTTGAGCACTCATAGATTGTTTCACAACTGTTTTCAAGGCTTCAGCACATTCCAAGAACTGTTTATGGTATTTAAGCTCTACTTTACAACTTCATCAGAGTTACAAACATGTAAGGTAGCCCCCTTCCCCCTTCATAGGGGTGTTAAGAACTAATTATTCTCTGTTCGTGTATTTTAAATACTTCCATGAACAGGAATGAGCAGTCATTTGAAATACTGGAATACATTAGTAAAAGAGAGTAGTAACAGAAACTTTAGTACATATTCATTCAGATTATTTCGAAGGCTAAAGAATCAGATATAAGTATGAATTGGAACTGAAGGCCTCAGTACTTATAGGAGCATTAAATACCTTGACATTCAGAAGGTTTAAACACCTTATTTCCAGAAACTTACTGTAGTTGGTACTTTGGATTTTATTTACTTTCCCATATTTTGCTAACAGATTTCTTACCCACTTCTTCTTGTGTCCTTTGTTAATGAAGAAAGGATGGCTCAGTTTGTATCCCAGCTGAAGCTGCCTGCTGCAATGCTTGCCTCTCAAGCTCATGGAAAACCAGGGCCCCCAGGAAAAGATGGATTACCAGGGCCACCAGGAAGGGATGGCTTGCCAGGGCCACCAGGAGAACGTGGAATTCAAGGTAGGAATTCCAAAAAATGGTCACATTAATTGTATCTTGAAATCTTTATATACTTGCTAATGATTATTAAATAAGCCAGGATTACCTGTGTAGCTTCCTAATGATTAACTTTTAAAACTGTACTTATGTTTTTCCAGACTAGTTCTAAATATTAACCCATAGTAAATGTGTGGATTTTACTGATTAAAAACTCTAATCAGTGCATTTTATTCTAATAAGTGTAAAGTTTATTACTGACAGATATCTAAAGCTGACAGATATCTAGACTACTGTAGCAACTGTTTTTTTCTCCAAAATACTTTAATGAGGAAGAAAAATCATGCCAGCACTCTAATGTAACTGTTCAGATCCTGTTCCATATTGAGACAAAATTTCATCTCCAAGTCTGAGTGATCTCAGCTCTGATTCTGAGACAACACAGGGGAGGAAAAAGTGAAGACAAATATTGTTCTTTAAGACGCAGTGAAAACTGAAATATTACCACATGAATTCTTCTTACAGTGAAGTTATCTGTTTTTCACTAATGACTTGCAGGTGATCAGCTTTTCACTATACCCCAAACAGTAATTTGTACATAGCAATGCATATGGACGGTATAGGGCTGTCGTTTCTCTGAACTGTCTTTCACTGCAAAATTAGCTTCGAGAGATCCAAGCTCATTGTAGCTATGCTCTACTGTAGAGAGTAGAGTCAACCTTTCAGAGATTAAAAGGAGGAGGAAAACAGAATAAAAGGAAAAAATAATTTCTCGATGAATAGTGTTTTGTGGGTGGGTAATATGTAATCTGCAGTTTATCTGTAGGTAGTTCTTTATTATCTCTTGTTAGTTTGGTCTGCTCTGGAGTCAGAGCAAGTCAGACTGGAATGAAGAACATGAGAGCAAAGCTGAAGATGTGTGGATCCTAAAGCTATCAGAAGAATAAAGACTTACTAACACTGATAAGCGCAAAGTCCTGAAAGAAGCTTGAAAAGTGTGATGAGCTCAGAATGAGAAGAACAAGAATAAAGGATCAAGGAAAACAATAAAAGGCTTAGAATCTTACAACATTGATTTCATCTTACCTAAATATTCAGATCACTGTAAACAGTCAACTTCAATGTCAGTGCCAGATTGTTCAATGATGATGTATGTGGCGGATAGTCTCGGATGCTTCTGGGAAGTGGAACACTGTACTAGGATTCATTTCCAGCTAGTGAGCATCAAGAGTAAAGATGCTAGCTATGCTTGAAAAAAAAATAAAGCTGCTTTTTCATGCCTTATGCTTAAGTAAAAGTAGTGCCCCATGTACGAAGGGTTCCCATTGATTTTTCTGATATGCTCAATACTCATTTCTGATTAGTAAAAGGTAAGCTAAATGAGAAGCATTTACTTCTCTGGTACATCAAAAGCTATATGAAATTATACTTCTTCCAAGGAAAGAAAACCAAAAATTTGTCTTGCCTCCTTTTTGTGCTCTGAGTAAGAGATAGATCGGTGAGAGAGTACACTTGCAAATACCCTTCATTGCTTTCCCAGTTGTGCCTGCGCGTGTTATTGTTTTGTGCCAACAGTAACCAAAAATTCAACTCTCTGAACAGATTGAAAAGTATCCTTCCGTATTCCATCTTATTTTCAGCCTTAAAAGGCATAGTAGACAAGAACTGCATGTTACATGCATGTGTGGCTGAGACCATTGAGGTAGCATGCTGTGTGGACATATGCCCAGGTCATAATACACATTTGGTATTGACTGACAGATATTCCTTATTATATTTCTCACTTGGATGTAGCCCAGATGGCCAACTCCAGGGTGTTGCAGTGTGCAGTAATACGCATGTGGGCTGGACGAGTGGAACAATCACTTGTCCCATACAGCCAGGGAGAAGTAGTAAACACTTTTGGGCAGCAATTAAGAAGACTTCTACAAACACTTCCAAAGCATCTTTGTGATGCTGCATGCTGAGCAGAGAGCCTGCTAGAGCCAGCCAGGAGGAAAGGCAGGTGTCTCTGTCCAAGGAGATGCTTAACTTAACTTGCAGCTTTGCAGGAGTTCCTCTGTGTGCTTTGAATGTGGTGACGGTTCCCCTGGGAACTAGTCTGGTATCACCTAGCCAGATTCCTCTTTTGCACAGTGAACCAATAGGTAGGGCTTAGTCCTATAAGCAGAAAACATAGATACTAACTTTTGGAAGTTTAGGCATTATCTTAAAAAACTGTATTTAAGGAATTGATAAACTCTTGGGCATAGAGTCATGCATTTCTAATGAATTGTTACCTGCTGGCCTTCAGCGATGTTGTTCATAGTGTACCTCAGGTATTTCCCAGTGGTTCAGGTACAAATAATTTTGATTTCATAGGATGATCTCAATAAAACTATAGGATTCAAACAAACAAAAAAAAAATTGCAACTTAAATTATGAAGCATGCAATTGCTCTCTAAACAGACTTCATATAATAGTGACTGGAAGATTTATATATGTATTTCTTCATTTTAAAAAATAACCTATGGTATGTGCATCATCAAGCTGATACTGTGAGGCAGTGTTAACAGGGAAATGTGCAGCATCCGCTTAAGAGCGAGCAGAGGAACTTGTTTATTCTGTGTGTGTTTTAAAGGATGCTAATGTCTCATTGAGAAAGGAAGTTTATTTTAAGACCTTATAGACTAACTATAGCAATGTCATCCATTAGCGAACAGTCAGCTTGTCATGTATTAGAGGATCTAAATCAATTAACTCCACTGACTTAATTGCATTTTTAAAACTGTAATGGGGAGTGAATTGTGGTCCATTAGACCTTGGGATAATTTTGCAAACTAGAGATTCTTTATGTTAATATGACTTGTTTTTCTCTCAGTAGAGAAAAGATTTCATCTTAGTTAAACTTCACCATTTCTATCACATTAAGGAAACATGAGGTTTTTTGATAGGTCCTCATAACTCATCATAACCTCAAGGAATCCTACATCACAGCTCAGGAATGAAAAATACCATGTGATGAATAGTGAAAGTTCCTTATCTTTATTGCTAATCCTCTGTTGTAAAATTTGTATCTCTTATTTATTTATTAATTTGTATGGTGGGAGCATGTAGAAACCTTGGCTGACATCAGGAATCCATTGTAGTGGATGTTGTCCAGACATAGTCACTCTTCTGAAATAGCTGCACTGGTTTCAAGCATTTCCTCTAAACTGGTCTTTGCTGTGGAGGGTGAAGTTAACCTGGTTTGATTTGATTTGAAACCCAGCTACTACCTCTCAGCTGAGAGGGCTATAACACGGAAGGAATTCAGGATATGCACTGGAGGCTGGATAAGAGGGCTTGCTCTTAGCACCCTTCCTGTTTGTTGTTTGTTTTTAAGAACACAGAGTATTTGCACAGCAGATACTTTGGTTTCATTGTTCCCTGTGGTGGTAACATGTTTGCCTCATACTTGTAGTAAAGAACCTCAGATTTCTCTAGATACTTGACATGTTAGTTTCAGGTGCTACATTATCCATGTGGATGGAAGAGAGTCTCCATAATGTAGATGGAATACCTTTGGGAGCAGTTCAAACGAGAGAACATTTATACCTCCGAGTTCATAGAGGTGAACTTGTGTCATTTCCAAGTAGAGCTGAGGGTATTGCGGTAGCGATGCTTCTGATCGTGATGTTCGTGGAGAGCACCAAGCAGAGAGCTGTGTTTTAGCTACCACCACTCATCTATGAGCAGAAGAGAGCTTAGGCATTTGAACACATACTTGCTACATACTGCTACCAAGTGTTTACCATACTACTACTACTCATGCTGAGTATATGTTTACATACTGCAACTTTTGCGTTGCAGAAATCACACCAAAACTTCTGGAACCCAAGTGAAAGGCTTTGTTAAAGCAGTTGGCTTTTGAATTGAGCAAGTACCTCTTACGGGAATTTCGATTCTATCATTAAAAATAAACTTCGTCTTATTGTGCCTTTATGTTAAAAACAATAAACCAAAATCTGCCTATGGTAATATTTTCTTTTGACTGTGTATGAGTTTGCCACTTTAACCTCAGAGAGAAGATAATATCAGCCTCTAGAACTGTAACCATGGCCCTAGTTCTGAGCAAAATATACCTCATTGAAAATCTAACATTTTCCTGTCAGAATTACACATTACATTGTTCAGATTGTTTACGTACAGGCCTGTTTAGTAATATGTTTACACCCTGTTAAATAAAGCCTTATTTTTAGAAAAGATATCTGGGAAATTTTGTATGAAACTTCAATGTCCACAGAACCTACCTGCCGCTGTGTACAAACTACACCTTTGCATGTGTATTCATGTATAGCCAGTGATGGTATACACTACCCTGAATCATGTATTTGCATTGGCAGGCTGCTCTTTGTCCTATTGTGGGCTGCTGCTTTTTTTTTTTTCTTCCATGTTGTCTTGAATTCCAGTGATGTTTACAGAATCTTTCAGTCTATCTAAGTCCCTTTTTAATTATGATGTCTCAGATACCTACAGTAATGGTTATGGAGATTGTAAATGTGATATATCGTAAATGTGGTTTCTCTCTTTTCGCCATCACTGAAAAAAATGCAAAACAAATTATCAGTGACAGCACTACTTTGTGAAGTAACAGCTGGGTTTGCAGTGAGAAATGTACTGTACTATCTATTGTAAATTAAGAAACATAGCGATATAAATAATAAATAGGAAGTGTAATAGATCCTGTGGTTGTATGATTGAGCTTCTCAAACAGTAGCAACTACCATGCGTCACAAGATTTTCAGAGCAAACCGACTTGATGTAGTGCTAAATACCACTATGATCATTGAAGAGCAAAATCAATATTCGCAATTGAATACAAACACCTATGTATTCCCTTTTCTGAGTCCTTATAGCTTGTGTGTGTATATACTTAGTACAATTCTGCTCAACACAACTCAGTGACCAGAATGCATGATTAATACTGTTTCTCTATGAGCTTCTAAATAGTCGATTTCCTTGTTAATGCATGTCACTCTGCATGCATTTTGTAATGTTTTTGCCTCGCTGTAATTTCCTTGTTGGGTTGCTGAGAGAAGAGTAAGATAATTGATGCTCTGTTTTGAAACCTAGAATGACAGCAACAGATAACAGACTTTCTACCAAAGCATATAATGAGCTTCTGTTTAATGAAATGCTTGAATATGCTGTGTACCGTTCTTGCTGCGTTGTGTCTGTCATAACAACCCCAAATTGGTACCCACAGCGCTTACAGTAGTTTCCTTCTGGATTGTCCTGTAAAGTACTAGGGTTGCCATAGACCACAGTAGGCTGACAAGACAACCTTTGCCATTCATCTGCCCGTGCCCATTAATCTTCATGAGACATCAGGTGGATTGATACCACTATACTGACCGGTCAGCCGTGACACTTCTCTTATAATTCAATCAAAGTTACAGCTCTTCAGAAGGGAAAGTTTATTGTATGGCATATGTGACACTGGAAATATACTGGTCCCTGGAGTAGAACAAATTTAATTTCAAATGTGACCAGAAGCTGGCAAATCAGTCTTCAACATAGGTCACCTTACATGACAAATCTGAGGTGTTTGGGAGGGAAGAGCGTTTCCTTACAACTCCTTTTAAACTAAGGGCTTGTGGCAGGTGTCACACTTTTTCCTTGAAAAATGCCTTTATCTGCCATCCTACATAAATTACCTGAAATATTAAGCAAAATACTGTATCGATACCCACGAGTCCTCTGCCCTAAAGCAGCCAGAGTGTTTCCAACTAACAAAACTTTCCACAGTTTAAGAAACAGGACTTGAACGTGAGTTGCAGCACCTGAGAAGATGGAAGTTACTCAGAAAAACACAGAGCCATGCCCCATGAAGAAAATAGATGCAAATATTCAAAATATAATTAGTAATCACACCCTGTTGACAATAAACAGACACTTGGGTCAAAGTAAGCCTTGCATGCTGGAACTTGAAACCAGCACAAGCTCTTAAGATGCCTCATTCCACATGAGGGCAGCTGTGTAATGCCAGAGGGGGAGTGGATATTCTCTCACATACAGGGGAATATCTAAGCATCCAACTACCAGTTTACAGTCTAAAAAGTGCAGACATAAAGATTTATGCAGAGCAGAGAGGGCAGAGTCTCACTCAGTTTGTGGGCTGCCAGAGAAGGGCTGGTCAGACTCCGGATGGCCTTTAGGTTGATGCTCTACATCACTTCATTGAACAGGTAACACTGGAGCAGAATACGCATTTAGCTCTTTATTAAAGGAACTTCAAGAAGGTCACAAAATCTTGGGGAAAGGTCCAGCTAGTGGTCACGGCAAGAGTCCTCTGGAAGAGGATGCAATGGTTACTGCTAGAAGGGCTCATATTTTCCAGAAGAAACTTACAAACCTGAGAGCTGTCTCAGGGAAAAAAAAAATACCAGTCTCAGAAAAAGAAATGAGTGTGTGTCTTGATAATTTCCTGTCAGCAAGATATATGGAAGATCGCTGTTTGTAATAAAAGGACACTCTTATTTTCATATCTTTATTCTGTGTAGGTTATAGAGGACAGAAAGGTGAAAGAGGAGAGCCTGGAATTGGACTGCCCGGTAACCCTGGACCACCTGGCCCTACAGGTACAAATCTCCAGATTTACTTCTGCTGTTGTATTTATGAACTAACAGGCCTTTCTCCTGGTTTTCATGATGGTATTACACCTATGCCTTTCCTCCTGAGCTTGGTTGTAGCATGAGGTCAGACCCACCTGCCCTTCTTTTGGAGGAGCTGTCGTGCAGCTGACTGCCAGCGAGGAAACGCAAGGCACTGCATGCTCTCTGCCAAGGACTGTGCTAATTCTAACTTTGTTTTACCAGCTGCTGGCCTGACAGGCCCACCGGGAACACCAGGCTCACCCGGACCGCAGGGGCCACCCGGACCCAACGGGAGATGCAATCCGGCAGATTGCTATTACTACGTATCACAGACTCGGTCACACACCAGCGGGAAATAAAAACCCTCTCCCTTAGACACTTGGGTTCACAGTCACTTTTCACTCCTCTCAATAAGTTAATTTAACCTTTGAAATATTTGGTGCATATTTTTTTTTCCCCTTGACACTGCACAGTATATAAATAATTTTTAAGGCACAGAATTGAGCCTTTTTCTATGTTATTTGCAGTGTCATAATTACGAAACGATGACATGTGTTTTCCAGAGTGCATTCCATGTGTTATGTTTCTCATATTTATTTTACTTAGATGACAAAATAGGCCCAAATAATTTTCATAAGCTTCTTTCTTCAACCAAAAAATATTTTATTATAACTTAAGACAGCATCTATGCCTCAGTATGTAAGCTGGCTTTATTTTTCTCGCTGGTGGTGAAGTTAAAATGGAGAAAATGCATTTCTGAAGTTTTAAAGTGTACCTATTCATGGAGATTGCAGGACCTGAGCTGGAGCACTGGGAGCTCTGTGTATACTAAATGTTCCTGTCTCCCAAGTAGGCTCCGGCACACCTTCTGAGCCAGGTCTGTGTCGTGCACCATGAACACTACCCACCGTTTCGAGTCACTTCCTAGATGTTGAAGAAGGAAATGAAGATATGTTTATGATCTCTCTAATCCCATTCAACCTTCAGCTTTAGACTGACTGGAAATTCGACAGGTGCGGCCCCAAGAAGCGTGTCTCCTGAGTGGATCTTGTTCCAACTGAATGCTTGTACATTCGTTTAGTCATGGCTACATATACTCCAGATATTAAACTGCTAGGATCTGGTATTGATCTTCCCAGCTAAGAGCTGGCACATCTTCTAACCATTACATGGATTTAGTAAGTGTAGTATCATTGCCTGTAATCAAGATGCTCTGCTGTTACCCCTGCTTACAGCAAAGACAACCCCTTGCTTTAGAGCAGAGTGTGGTGAGTACACAGTGAGTGTCAAAGACTGAATTTCACAAGCCTCTAAGCTTACCGGTGGCACAGTTTTCCTCTTCCTTCTGCAACAGTCATGTGCCAAAATAAGCTTGAGAAGAACATTGAAGCAGCAGAATGCAAAACTCAGAGGTCCTATTAACTATTTGCAAAAAAAAAATTATTTATGTTCAGGAGAAATTTTGAAAAAAATGCAAAGCCCCCCTCGGAAAGGTGTACTACAGAGAGCACCACTGCATGCAATTTGCAGGCATTCGGTAAATTCCTACAGGACCAGACATGGTCTTTGAAGAACAAAACAGAACAAACCGTAAAGCCTATAGAGCTCAACGGGTTGAGCAAAAGAAAAGATGGAGCAAATCGATCACGCGGATGCTGATTCTGAAAAGAAGGGAGAAGGGTTGGCCAAAGTTTCACTCCTGATTATTAGGAAACAGATGATCCGAGATTTAGTCCTACAGAATTTGCTACAATACTGTAGAAAGTGAAGGTGCTATTGAGAGAACAGGGACAGCTGTAACCCACAACCTCAAAATAAAGCCATAATACAAAAGCTGTGCTGAGTGCTCTTGCCTCGGCATTAGGAAGCCAGCCGTTCTCTCTCACATCAAGCAGGGAAGTGTTTTTGGTGAATTCATGTTTGAGCAGTATTGAGCTGCCAGGGAGATGTTCCCAAATTGGAAGTGTCGGGTTCCAGAGAAGCTGTTGTGAGACATGAATCTGGCCAACTTCTGGGTCTTGTTTAAAAACAGTAAGGAATGACTGGTGGGAGTCTTTAAAAAAAGAAATGCATTGGCATTTTTTCTGAATAGAGTTCCTAGCACTCGCATCCAGACCAGAGGAGCAAGATGAATGCAAAAAGTGATACGAGTTAATCCAGGTAGACAGGGAGCACAGGCAAGCCTTCAGGCACATCTTCTGAGAGGGAAAGCATGCCCACTTGACACATTCATCAGAAAGATGTTTGGAGGGAAGAAGGTGCTTGGCACAACAAAGATGTTAAACACAGAGATGAAAGCTGAAAGTAAGCTCTTGGGACAGGAGAGGGCTGCAGCAAGGACAGCAGAAAACCTGTGGCGTATCACGAGACCGTTTCCTGAAGACAATCTGCAAGCTATAAATATGCCCTGAAGCTGGGGAACCCTTAGCAGGTGTCAGGGTTCTTTGTCTGTCCCTCCTAAGGAGGGAGATGGACATGTCAAAGCCCACAGGCAAACCACGATCCTCACGCCTTCTTTTGTGCTCATCCCTCCCTGTCTCTCAGGAGGCAATAACCACTGCCCCTTCTTTAGGCCAGCACATCCTCAGCTCTAGGGCGAAGCTGCATTTGGAAGAAGTGGTCCTGCTTGTGCTTAGCTCAAAACGTGCTGCTCCCGTTGTAGACCATGGAGCTCCTCTTGGTTTGCCCTATAGCATTGACAGCCTTTCCACATCTGGTCTTCAGAGCCGTGCGAACGCTGGGAACCGGTGAGGCAGCTTGAAACCAAGCGCTTGTCTGTCCTGAGGTACCTGCTGGTGTCCAGGCCACAGGGCTGCCAGCCCAGCAAGTAAAACCAGGGGCCTCACACCAATGCGCGTCCCGGTGTATATACACCAGCAGAGGAACAGGCCCCACATACTGGTTTTCGTTCAGTCACATGAACTGCTGGTCAGGTATCTTGCATGAACTTTTTTTTTTCATTGATTTCTTTTTACTTCTTTAGCAATTCCAATGTATGTAAAAATCTAAATATTTTTTTACTTTCTAAGTTAATTTTAAACTTCATTTTCTGTGATAATATTGAAAAGGGTGCTGTCTTGTAAAGAGTATCTGTGTGACTGAGGTTTCCAAGCAGCCCCCGTCCTGGAAGGCTGTACATAGACTCTTGCGCCGTCTTAGTGGTATATGTATATTTTTGGGCTTTTAGCCAGCTGAAACCAAGCATCTGTTATTTGCCAGATGCAATTGCTGTATGTTAATTTACTTGAACTTATTGGAAAGCAGAACACTTTTTATATTTGAAGAAGTTTTATTTTTTCATCTATGTTTCCTACAGATGCCTTTTTCTTTTTATAGGCTTAGATCTAAAGGTCTTTTTAAAACACATTTGAACACTTTCAGTTGGTTTGGAGGTAACTTTGGTAATTATCTTGTTATATTACTTTTTATTTTGCTAAAAGCCCACTTTAATTTTCTCACATGAGAAAACGGGTATTTTGTTATATGGGCTATCTTGATAACTTTTGGAAGATGCCGTGTTCTTCCCTGGGGTAGAACAGCGTTAATTCCAGCTTAACTTCACCCTGGGTTGCTCCTACTCTGCATTTTTAGAATTGAAAGCAGAATGCAGCGGGAAACATGCTTCTGCATGGTTTTCTGGTTCAGCCCCCAAGAGGTTTTTTTTGCCACTTCAGACTGATGTTGCCTTGGGTTTTGGACAGGGATTCGGGGAGGGAAGCAGATATTAATCCATTTTGTGATTTGCTTTATCAATTTTGTATCTGTTTTGAGCAGCCTGTGCTGCAGTGAGCATTGCAAGAAACAAAACACAGAGGATTTGTTTTGTCCAGTAGCACAAGGTATTGGGGGATGGTTATATGCAACAGGACTTTGAACTGAAATACCTTTGACATAATGTTTTAAACTTTTCTTAAAAGCTCTGGAAGCTTTGGTCTAGTTCAGAGTCGAACTGTTCTATGTTATGGCAAGTTGCGTTATTGTCGACTAAGAACATGTTGGGATTTTCTTAACTAGCTGTGTCCAGACTACTCATTTTGCCTAGAACAATGAACTTGGAGGAGGAGAAATTTTCTGAGGCTGCAGCGCTGCTCCTTCTGTCCACACGGTGGAGTTCAAAACCTTTTTCACTGCAAAGCGGACGACCCCGGCTAAACTTACCCTGCAGTGCAAGAAATGACTCAGTGCTGCATAGACTCACAGCACAAGAGTCACTGTTTCTGATTTTTTTTTTTAATTTATTTTCTTTTTTCCCCTAAAATCCATTTAGTTTTGCATGGTAATATTTTGCAAAAATACTGCCTTTCTTGGTTAATTATTTTCCAGTAATACGGCTTAGATTTTATTTGTGTTTTGTATGTATACATCTTACGGAAGAACATGCAGTAGTGGGACACCCTGCTTTCAGGCATCGTTTATGTCCACTGCGATGATGTTTGTCTCTAGGGGAGCAGGGGATGTGCCATGCTTAAAAATGGCAACAGCATGCTTTGTAAAATAAAGTAACAGTGCAGCCTAATAATGTTTTAAGAACCAGTATTTTTGTCTTAAACTGGATTTGGTTTCAATGCTAAAAGAGCACTGTGATATAGAAACAGGATTGATTGTATCATCCGTCTTTCCTTAATGTTTTGTGATTCTGGATTATGACAGATGTTAGACGTACACAGCTTTGTTAAATAAGCTTGTTTTTTAAAATTAAGATGAGCACACAAAATGTTTTGGCACTTCTTTTTCAAAAGGGTGCAGTGTTATTTTTCATGTCAGCGTACACTCATTTTTTTCTTCTTTTTCTGTAATGTTTGTGTGAAAGTCTTGTAAAAACCCTACTGGCTAAACTTGCATTTTATAAACTTGTTTCTCCAAATATTCTACATAAAGCCAGCCCCTAACCTTGCATTTTACCAATGCTGTAGAACCGCTGCTCTAATGTGACATGTAAGAAGATGGGAAGTATCTCAGGAATCAAAACACTGTTGGTTGGGATATTTTTATTACGTTTTTTTGTTCGATTCTGTATGTACCAAGTCATACAAATTTTCCTTGAAACCTTTTATAGTCATTGCAACTAGAATGTACTGGATGGATGTTTAAATCCATCTCTATACATGTAGGTGGGTTGGAGAACGCATTTAACTGTGACTTTGCCATTGTTGGTGTTTAAGTGGAAAACTTGAGCTTCCACGATACCATAAGGAAAAGTGGTTTTCAAATATTAATGGCTAACAAATGTTACAGATTCTAGACTAAAACAAGTTTGTTGCTAAAAAAAAGATAGTCTACATGTCTTTTAGCAGTTTTATCTCGGAGTCTGTTGTTCTACGAACATGAATGCATTTGGTTATTTACTGAAGTTTCAATGTAAATACATTCTGTCTCTGGTGGATATTTTTGAAGGATTTTCAATGACATACCTTATTATTTTCTTTCATTTCTGAGTGATATGAAGCTGTCACTGAATGAATCACTGTAGGTTCTGACTGGTTGTTTATTTCCTTCATTATATTTTTGATTTGCAACATTTAAGGTTTGGTTCAATGGAAATGTATTAAGTGGATAGAAAATAGCTTTTTACATTATTACGTGGCTATTTCCATCTGAAATAGGATTCTGGATGGAAATGGAAGTGTTTCACATGTCTTCTGTGTGTGGTTCTGTCAGAAATGACAACCTTTTCTTCCATGTCAAATCATGAGAGGGAGGATGGAGCTGCAAACAAGAGAAAGGAGAGGCACAAAGCCACCACAGCACACCCCAGGGAGCACTCAGCTTCAGATATTTTCATTGTTCTGTTGCTGCCTCATTCTCCCAGGAGAAAAGAAAAAGAGAACTTCTGTGTCAGTGGCATTTTAAAGGATGCCAGAGAATAATTTGACCACTAACTTGATTTTCTTTCTTCTAATTTCATGCATTTTAAGTATAAAGAAAGCAGAGACTACATGGCCAAATAATAATGTGTTTGTGCATGGAGCACAACTGCTGTGCTCTGCTAGGAGGAACCAACACTGATGTCTCTGAAACTTGGACTTGGTGTCTTATTTCCTCTGTCCTTCAGGTAACCTTGAAAGTACCATCTGCTGGCACTTTCCCTTTTGAAGGAAGAGGAAATTTGGTTGTAGATCTGTGTTTGGCTCTGGGTAAACTCAGATCATGAGTAGGGTATTCAGGGAATCCAGATCTAGGGTAATTCCCCCGGCCTTGCCTTCTTGCCTCATTTGGGTGCTCCAAATTCTGCCCTCGAGCCTCCTTGGCTAGAGAGAGACTTTGGCCTTTGTGAAATACAAGAGTTTTTTAGTAGCAGTTCATACTACGTTCCCTGAACCCAGTGATGACTGTGACAGAACATTTATATACAAACCCACATATAACTCTAACTCTAGATGTGTAACTAACTTTTACATCTTAGTGCAGTACTTGGCGGCAGTGTTACAAATACTTGTTAATAGCCTAGTAGGGAAAGCATTGCTGTTGCCATTTTGAAATACCAGACTGGATTTTGAAGAACTGGTTATCATTTTGAGGACAGCTAAACATTTTTTCTCTTGGTTCCTGCCTACAGTTAAGTAACTGAGAAGCTAAAATATGTGTATATCACAGTGCAATTAAACCTCCAGAATTAGGAGTGGTGGCAGAGATCCTGATGGTTAAGTGATTTTCACTAATCTTTGTTAAAAAAAACCAAACAAAACCACCTCATGGCATTTCATAACATTGAACCAGAAAGCGATGAGAACAAAATTTACTCAGGACTTCACCGAGATTCCAGAAGTATCTGGTTAGAATGGGCAGCACTCCGTCAGTGGCTTGTGAAACCTCCAAATCTCTTTGCTTTATGCCTTCTAAATATATTTTTTTAAACTAGTACTATTTTTATTTTCTGTATCACCACAGTTTATGATAGACCTTTCTTTTAAATTTATAATCCTGTCTTTATTTTCCAAATCTTTATTCACTTGAATATGCTGTTACTAAAAATTCAGTCCCTGGTGTTTTTGAGTACATGGTCTACCATTCATCAGATAAATTTTTTCCACTCTAACACGAGATTTTGAATTGGTAAATACTTAGATTAACCAATGCAGCCCATAATGATTTATAATGGGCCTGAGGATTTATTCTTGAGTTCTGTATTTTGAGCTAAAACTCACAAGTCAACTTGAAGGCAGAAAATTCTGTCACAATCTTAATCTATCCACTTACTTACCTAGTTTCTGCATTGAACTGACCCTCAAGTGTTGAATTTGTTTGACTGTAATAATTCCTATTTGGTTCTTACACATGTATAGTTTCTCTCCTACATCAGTTTCTTTCCATTGTGGACTTTTATGCATTTTTCAGGCTATATTTTTTTAAAGCACTTCACATTTGTATTTAAATGTTGGGGGGTTTTGCTTCTTTTGATTCATTATGTTTATGCATTACATATGAAATATATTATTTTAATTGTTGTCAAGTGTTTTGTTTTTTTTTTTTCTTTTTAACAGTTTTACACACTTTATAGTCAAAATAAAAGTTTGCTGGTGAAACTACAATTTGTCATTACCACCCCCCTTTCATTTGTTGTGCTACGTAAGTACTTTTGAGGACCGTGCACTATATCAGGAAAAACTGACCTGAATCTCTAACTTCTACACCTTTATGGCTGAACAAGCTCATCACCTTCTCTGCAATTGTCTGCGTCTGTTTCTTAAGAAAGACATTCTTTGAACTTACTTACCTATTCCGATGGCTTCTTGTAGTATTAACGTAGGAAATGTGGATTATGGGAGACTTTGGCCAAACTGGAAGTGCTGGAAAACCATTCCCTCTCAGGCTCTGCCCAGAGTCTCTGAGAAGGATGGCACATTTCTTTATGCCTGTTTTCTCCCCCTGCCTTTTTCCTGACATTTCACCCAGTGCTGCTTCCATGGAACTAAACAGAGTGAGTGCGGTAGGCACTTGTATGTAAGGCTTACTTGTAAAGATTCAACCTCTTTTATGTTTTATCATTTAAAATACTGGGCAGTGCAAGGGACATAAAGAGATTATCAAAAGTAATCTTCTTTTAACTCATTTTTAAAAGGCTGTAATAAATGTGCAAATATACTTTCTATTAGTGGGCAGCTTTATCAGACCTTTTTCTCCCCAGTGATCTCTGTTTAGGCATTTTTTGGCAAAACACGAGGTGCAAGGGAAGTAGCTCTTAGATGCAGCTAGAGTGTCAGGTTTGGCTTGGGGAAGGCCTATCTATTGTTTGGGTTTTTTTTTACAATAACCCCTTTTAAAGTATATAAATATATATAAAATACATATACACTGGCATATATATATTATACCGGTACCTTCCCTGTAGTGTTGTCTTATACATTACATGCAAAATGCATAGCTCAAATGATTGCGTTATTTCTTTTAAAGAAATGACACTATATTGTCATGTGGCGCACAAGCCAATTCTTTTGAACCTAAACAGACAATTAAGGGCTAGGGGGAAAAAAACATGATGCTTAAAGCAAGTGTGCTAAAGTTTGTAAATTGAAAATATGGGTGGCTAGTAGTGAAATGAAAGGAAACATCATAGGATGGTTTCATTGTTGTCTTTGAGAGAGAATACACTTCAGAGAAGGTAAAGTCAAAAACCGCAAATAGTTTAATTTATACAGACAAACGCAAAATATCCACATTGCGTATTTTCCTCTAAAAAAAAAAAAAAAAAAAAGTTTATCTGGAAAACACAATTTGGGATGTCTTATGGCAGTGGTCTAGCTGTTCTGTTTATTGGTACTGAATGTAACCATACATAAAGATATAGAGGGTTGAAATATTATTTGGTTCTTGTACAAACACAGATGTTACTTCAAAATCTATAATCTTTACTATTTAACGTTTCTATTTCTGGGACTTAAACTTAGTGGCTATTAGCCTTTTATTTTAACTTCATGTAGAATGAGGCAAGCTGGACTCTGCTTCATATGAAATTACAAACGCAGCAAAAATTGGACTGGAAAAGAAAGCGATTATGCCACGTGCCTTATTCATGAGAACTCGGGGATCTTACCCTTAGAGAGATTTACATGATAAAAGGTGTCAGGAGTGACAAGTTTTCATAAGAACAGCTTCCCAACTGTGTTTCTGCAACTGAATTGAAGAGCTGAAGGAGACTTGATATATCCTGTACAGCACATACATGCCATGAAATGACTATGCATGAAGTGATGTAATTGGCTCAGGAGTGCACTGGAATTTATTTTATAAGCATAAAAGACTAGCTACAACTGAAGTAAATAAACCATTCCTTTTTTATTTGATGGCTGAGGAAACATTATTTAACTGTACATCATACATAGGAGTTAAGTAGGGGAGGAGGAGAAATCATAGAAACTCTTTATTAAAAACAAAATAAAAGACAAGTACCTTCTTTTACCCCCAAAGGGAGAAAGAGGTAGAAGGCATCACCTGTGTATTTCTGTAAGCACCAGTGTTCCAGCTTTTGTGGCTAAGTACACATTTTTAAAAAAAGGTACAACCACTGTATTAAAAAAAAAAAAAAAAAAAAAAAAAGGCCTTGCTGAAACCTTGGTGGGAAGGTTTCGCCTTGTTTGTATTTCTCCTTCATTCCTTATTTTTTCTCAGCTGTCTGTGCAGGAAATAAAGTGATGCCGACGCTTTGTGGCACTTGCGTTGCCCATTCATGGCCCTTTCATGTTCTTACCAGCTCTCTGTCCAGCCTGCATTCTGCAAGAGGACGGCTCGCAGTACCCAGGAGGGCCAGGAGGGCCAGGAGGACCGGGAACCCCAGGCTGACCGGCCATTCCAGTGAGACCTCGTTCACCATCACGGCCTTCCCTGCCATAGCTGGCTTTGCCTGGTTCACCTGGAAAAGTGGATGCAGGTCTGAAAATTGGCAGCATATGACTTGCTTAGCATACACGTAGCTTTACTCAACATCCTGTTCTTAAAAGCTGTATGAAGATGACTTTTTACTGCTCTCAGTGAATTCCCCAGAGAGGCGCGTACTTAGAAGGACAGTTTTCCTCTCATAGACAACCAGGCTACTTTTACTCATCTACAGCAATGAAATTTCAGGCCCAATCCTCTCCAGTTCTACTGGTGCAGATACGCTGCTATGAAAAGCTATGTGGTGTAAGTGGTTGCAGCACTGCAGACAACCCTGTTGGCAACGCATGTGAAGGTGTAGATGGAACTCACCTCTTCAGAGTTATGTTAGCTCTCTGGAAAGAGACATATCAATAATTTATTTTTATTCTCCACTCAGGTGTGTTGGGGAAATAGATGTATAGAGTGGAACTGCTGAGCACTGAAGTATCTTTTTACTTCTAAATCTCCAATGAAGAAATGATATACAGTGATTTTAGTAAGCCTCTTTCAATGACAAATTCCTAAAGATGACAACTCGGAGTTTCACAGGCATCCTAGGTATCAGTATAGACCTAACTGGTTCTTTTTTCCATTTACAAAGAGAACAAATTTTGATAGTTTCTATCTACATATATACACAGAAACATGCTGTAGAGATACTGGTGGAAAGATGATGTTTATTTTCATTCACTGGCCGCTAGAGGCCGGCTGTGTTGCATTTATCAGCAAGGATTTGTTCTGGACCCCTATTGCATAACACCACACCTAATTACCACAAAAATAAAGGAAAATTGTACTTTGAATGTCCTAAATTATTAATGGATATTTTTGAAGACTGCTCTGGCTTCCGGTGAGATAATCAGGGGCTTGTGGTCTTTCTTTTTTTATTTATTATTTATATATATATAGACACACACACATACAAACATAAATACGAGATTATATAAAAAGTGGCAATTTTATATATGTGTGTATGTGTAATTGCCTCTATTTTTTGTTTTTTTTGTTATACTTTGTATACATCCTAATCTTTCTACATCAAGATAAATGGGGTGGTATCTCTTTAGGAATAAAGAGCTTTCAGTTCTGATTTGTGGCTGTATCATTACCTATGAAGTGAAAATTTTGAAGTACTGTTAATATGGAAATTTATTGCTTGACACCTTTTATCTTTTCAAGGCAGCTTGTGGTATCACTTCTGAATAAATTTTTACTACATCTCTTCTTTATTCTCACCATCTTATATTTACCTGGAAGACCTCGTGGTCCAGGGTAACCTTTCAGGCCTCTGCCTGGAAATCCTCTTTCTCCTCTTTCTCCTGGTTCACCTAAAGTAAATTCATGAAACATTAGTTATAGGCAGCTTAGAGCATTAGTTTCAGTAAGTTCCCTCTCAGAGGTGAACGGTTAATAAACAGAGAATTCAGATGGCTGTAGATATTCTTATCATCTCTGAAAAAAGTCTTGGCACGTGTCCTTGTATGATGTTTGGGATTTGTTTGGGTTTTTTCTCCCGTTTCAGTTATATTCGGAAGTCGATATGTTGGAGGGAAAAAACCAAAACCACTACCTGGAGCTGAACAGTAAGTACTACATGAAATATGCCATAGCCTGTGTAACAGAAATAAACTCACAGAACTATATGGGCTCTTTTAGAATACAGACCAAGGTTACTGGCCAAGGGCTTTTGCAAGACCATGTGAAATCAGCTAAGAAGTAAAAATTCTCAAGTGCTGGTCCTTGAGACAGCTTATGTAGAGAAGATAAAAGATAAAAGGAACTGGGTGGCACAGATTACAGTATTCTGCTGACATTCATAGAAGTAAAACCAAGAACTTTGTTCTTATATACTGGTACTATGGAGGCTTTTCTTTGGTTGGCATCCACGTTTTTTCAAACTCATATGTTGCTCCAAACAAGAAGCATCTTAGTAAGAGGGAGCTTTTTTCTTGTTTTGGTTGTAAAGTTCAAACTCTATTCACTGTATGTATTCCATAGAGTACCTATAGCTACCACTCAAGAACATCCTATGTAAACTTTTTTCCTGCAAGTCAAAAGTCACAAGTATAGGCCTAATAGTATTTGAGTGAGCTTTATTTTATACTTCCAAACTTTCTTGTACTGCAGTGACGGAAGTTAGAATAGGTTTGTGGCTTGCCTAGAAATGGCGCAGCAAAAAATGAGGAAGCTGTTTAAATGAACACAAGAGTCAGTACAAAAGTCCAAATTTCAATAAGACATGCACATCAGGTACTAGAGGAGAAATCTTGTGTCTCTGCTTCAGGCTGCCTGGTCAATGTGAACATTCAGCCTGTCTTTGTAGATAGAGCTGCTGGAAGCACTGATGTCAGCTTACCCCTATATAAACTTCTGCCATCTCCAGCTACCGAACGCTTCGGAATAGTGTTTACTGCTGGTTACCCTAAAATTTGCCAACATCTTATTTCTGTTTCTGCCCTTCTTCACTACACCAGATTGCTCATTAAAATCCCTATAATCTCCTTGAGCCACCTCTTTTTGACTCTGTTGTTGTTGATGCTGTTAAATGACTATGTATCTTCTGCTCTATCTCAATGGTAGCACATTCTTGTATTTTTATCTTCTCTTTATCATGACCTTCTAAACTCTTCTCAACATCCTCATCCTTTTCCCTTTTATCACATCCTACCTACCCTTTTCCTCTCATTCCAATTGCAGACAACTCCGCAAATGGATGGGGAAAGTCAGTTCATCTCTGTAACCTCTATGGAACTCTGGTAACTGCCAGGAATTCAATTGCACTGCGATTTTTTCAGGTTGCCTGCCACATACCATCATGGTAGCTCTTGCACAGAGCGCATTCACCACTTCTCTTGTAATTGTATTTCTAGGTTTACTGTAAAGTAACTTGGAATTTGATGACAATTATGATTGAAAAATGAAGCATCTTGCTTCTTTGGAGGCTTTTTACGCTGTATAGATTATTATTTTTTTAATATTAACACAGTGCAGCAGCCTGCTGTGTTCTGAATCAAATTCAGCATATCCAATCACCTTTGTATCTCCGTTTTTTGTTGCTTCTGTGAATACAGATGACATTATATTAAATTAAAAGAGTAGAGCTCCAGCAACAGTTCTATTAAAGTTTATATCCTATTCCTTCTCAAAGGTTTTTGCAATTTGACTTTCAAATAAAGTTTGTGAGACCTTCTAATCCAGCAACAGATTAGCTTTGTGCAAAAATATAATTTTAAAATAAAACCATCCCTCAAGAAAACAAATTGAAATCACTGCTGAATAGAAAATGATAGATACAGTATAGCAGTCATTAGACTTTCCAGGAAATTCTACTGTATAGTAAGGAGCATAAAACCTCTCAGTCAGGAGCAGAAGAGACAAACTTTGATCTAAGATGTTTTGTAAAGTGTAAAGTCAGTCAGTTCTATTATGGATTTGTCTTTTCCAAAGAACCAACAGTTTGTGGCACACGGTGCAGTGGTGTTAAATGGCTCAAGTGTTATACTCAAACAAGAGGCAGATTATCATCGATCACTTGTAATATGAGAGATCAGAGAGCTTTAGAAAAGTAGGCTAGAAATCAGCAAACGAATCTGACTTTTTACATTCACTTTTGGTACTGCAAATCTTGCAGAGCTAAAGTCCATGACCAGAGTGAATGGAGGAAAGAGAATCACAGCTGGAATTTTTCAGCATATGAAAAACACAAACCTCAAAAGTCCACAAGAGGGGGAATTAATATTAGGAATCTGACTCAGCTGCTTCCTTCTAGCTCAAGGCAGTTGTCTGTCCTTTCTCATACTAAGTGATTTGATGACAAAAAACAGATTTATAAACAAGTCTCGCTGAGGCCAGGACAATATGCTCTTTAATCACTGGGTCAACTGAAGGAACAGTTAAAGGAAACATCTTAGATTCCTAATTCAGGATCTTTTTGGACTTCACGTTTGTACAATATACATTCACAACCTGTAATCCAAAGGGAAAACAAGCAAAAGAACAAACAAAAAACCCCGAACAACAAACCTAAATAAACAACAACAAAAAAAAAGAAAAATAAAAAAGCCTGGAGCAGTCAACAACTGAAAAGCCAGTTACAGAATTTCTTACCTTTGGGACCTTTGCGACCAATCTCACCAGGGGGACCTTTAAGGCCAGGCAAGCCACGAGGTCCAAGTTGTCCTGGGAAGCCGTTTTCACCAGCAGGCCCTGGAGCACCTGGTGGCCCTGGTCGGCCAGGAAGACCTGGAGCACCAAATTCTGGCCTCCTTAGACTGGCTGCCAGCTGAGCTAATTGTTCTGCAATGAACAGGAGAACAGAATTAAGCAGTAATTGGACCTGACTGGAGAGATCCCATGTTCACTGAAGAAGAACATGTATTCGCTGCTACAGAAAGTAACAGATTACAGTACAGCACTTTCCTTATGTACAATGCTATTTACAAAAAGTTTGTTCCCTCTATTATCTTAGTACTACCAGTGGCATAGGCATGCTGTGAAGCTGGTCACTCTGAAGCCTCAAGTCTTCAAAATTTAGTATTTGCAGACTGAAATGACTCAAATGTATATGGCTTATTGAGAAACGTACTTATTTTCTATATCATTTACATTTCAACCATCTAGTTCACGAACTCGTGCAGTTTCCATCTCTTAAAAGAGCAAATACTTCTCTTCATTACTACTTGTTAATCCTGTCAAGATTCATCTTTGCAAGAAAAGCATGAGGCCTGGTTAAGTGCAGGACTTCTTTTTCAGAGGAAAGAAACCCTCAAATTGGTGCTTGTGAGCTCAAGTTTGATAAATAGTTGAATATTTTATGTTGATCTTTTCTTAAATAAATCAGCAGAAGCTTTGCTCTTCATTAGGCATAGGATCAGCTTCCCATTCCTTGGGATGGTCTAAGCTAGCTATTCCCCTTCCTTCCTCCCGCCTTTCAGGCTACTGTTCTAACAGCATGAGAGCAGTCCTCTCTTGCCTTAATGTTCCTGGTCTAGACTTCAAGCCTGCTCTAGAAATAACTTCCTCTGGATACAGCCACACACAACTCCATATGACATTTGCTATAAAGTCTGCATGATTTGTCAAGACTAGTCGTTTTGTGTCCACTGCCAAGAAACAGTAAGATGATGGAGGGAAGCAGGGTGGGGCGCAGTGTAGGATCCAAAATAAAATAGGAAATACAGCCAGCAGATAAATGAAGAAGACTGGGGATAACACTCTGTGGGTAAACCCTACTGAGGAGCTGAACTTCAGTTACAGTTATCTTTATGCTGACAAGGTTCCAGGGACCCACTTGCACTGATTTATATTTCTTATTTTTTCAAACATGACAGCATTGACAATTACAGGATCTCTCAGGAGGGACGCAGTGAAGTCTAGATTTTTTCCATACTCTTCTCTTCACTGCTAATTCTGATGGTTATGAATAAATTCAAGCATCATATCTGATTTCACTATAATCCACCTGTGTCTTTCAAGAGACCACTTTAAAGGGCCTCTTTACCATATTTATAGAAAGCTTAAAAAAAAAATAGGTTGTTGGGCAATATCAAGAACAGTGAAGACTACTGAGAATTTTTAGATTAAATCATGAGCAGCAATTTCAACTGCTAAACTCTTAACATTAAAAAGACATAATAGCCTGAAGTGCATCTTGAATAGCAAGTACTGAAAAGCCTCTGTTGTGATTACAGAGCAGCATAAATTTTTAAACTCAGTAAATCTCATGCACCCACCTATATTAGAAAAGCTCCAGATTTCTGTGTGTGACAAGAACTAGGGAAATATAATTCAGGTTTTGACAGCTTCTGTGCTCCTCCTTTTTTACTTATTTTTCACATAGTCAGTTTGATGTAATCTAATAGTGTATGAGTACAAATGGCAAAACAAGCTTGCAGTGAAGCTGTGTACTTCTGTATTGGTAAACACAGTGAGTAATTTGTACACAAAATATATGTATTTCATAAAACCACTCCAGTCTATGGCCTGGTTACTACAGTAATAGCGTGGAATCAAAAGGTAGCTCAACCAGGCTGCAAAGGGTATGTAGATAAGGGACTTCTTTCTCATATTCTCTCACATTGTATCCACGTTCACATGTGGGAAGATTTTCTGCCAGGTCCCCTGCTGAGGCCATGCTATTTGTTCTAGGTAAGAGTGGGAAAATCTTGGTTGCCTCCACAGCAGTAGATTATCTTGATTTAAATGCAGAATCATGATCAAATACTTTTTAGCATATTTACCTTGCATGACTCTCATGCAAACCTGTTTAATGTGCTGATCAGTTGGTTCTTTTCCCTAGGATTAAAAAAAAAAAAAAATAGTTAAAAAAAAGCCAGTTGATATCACAGTACATTTTATAAGTCTTCCTGATGCAAAAAACATTGACTGGTTGTCATGGTTGAACCTCAGCCAGCAACTAAGCACCACACAGTTGCCCACTCACTTCCCCCTCAATGGGATGAGGGAGAGGATTGGAAGTGCAAAAGTGAGAAATCTCATGGGTCGAGACAAAAGCAGTTTAATAAATAAAAAGAAAAAATAAAATTTATAATAATAATTAAAAATAAAATGTAAGGAAAAGAGGGTGGAAAAAATACCAAAGGCAAAGAAAAATAAACTCCAAGAATGACAAGTGATGTAAATGGAAACAATTGCTCACCGCCAACCAAATAGACAGTCCCTGAGCAGCGACCCCTCCATCAACCTCCACCCTGGTTTTATTGCTGAGCGTGGTGTCATATGGTATGGAATATCCCTTTGGTCAGTTGGGGTCAATTGTCCCAGCTGTGTCCCCTCCTAACTTTCTGTGCACCTCCAACCTACTCACTGTCAGGTCAGTGTGAAAAGCAGAAAAAGCTTTGATGATGTTTAAGCACCACTCAGCAATAACTAGGACCTCGGGGTGTTAGCAACAGTATTTTCAGCACAAATCCAAAATATAGCCCCATACAAGCTACTATGAAGTAATTTAACTTTATCCCAGCTAAATCAGTACACCAGTCAATAACAGTTGTTCCAGTCCCTGCAAGTGCAACTATTGCAGCTGAAGTCAATTTGACTAGCAAGGTAGATACGATGCGTGACAGCCAAGTATCAATTGTGGTTTCATACGCACTACAGCAGTGGGGCAGCTGTAAGAAAACAGAACTGAATCCAAAACTGAAGGCCTAAGGTCCTAACTGTATACAACCCTACAATTTCTCTGGGCTACAAATGTGTTTGTTGTGAGGTTTTTCAAACTCTACTGTGGCACTTGGATTTTACACACATGTGTATCTCCTGAGGAGAAAAAAAAAAAAAAAATGGGGGCAGTGAGAGTGACAAGTGTTCAAAAGATAGCAAAGACATGAAAACAGTACTTACAGCTGGGCCTTGGCTGCCAGGCAGACCTGGGGCACCCTGTTCACCCTGCAAGCCACGTGGTCCAGGTGAGCCTCGTGGTCCTTCCATGCCAGGCAGTCCCCGACTTCCCTCAGGCCCACGGGAACCAGGCTCTCCAGGATTACCAACCTGACAATGCAAGAGAGGAATTTCAAGCAATTGCTACGCTGGAGTTAGACTCATTCTGACATAGCCACAAATAGCGACAGGAGCTGTTCGCAAATACAAAGCAATGAATGCTGGGATGTAGAGTTGTTGAACAGCTCTTTTTAAATCAGTGACTGGAGTCAGTGGTTATGTGATTTACAAAAAGAGGTCTTCATTCCTTACTTAAAGGGAAGAAGTGGAAAAATAAGATGTTCTGCTAAAAAGAGGCATACTGGCATCCACAGTGACATGCACAAGACTTCTTTTTAAAGGAACAGCTCTCCTATACTTTCTGCCCTCATGCATGTCACATGCAACTTCTCTAGACATTATTCTAGACATTAAGCACTCCTTAAGTTACAAAAATTCTGCTTGGGAAGACACATTTTTGTTTTCTTTTCACCTGCTAAGAGCCAGACCTTGCTGCACAGAGGTTCTAGTGCCTACATTTGAGTTTACTGGCATAGAGGCAGGAACATCCTGACACAAACTGGTGTTGACAAACTGCCTGAACAGATGCAGTGCCAGCTTATTTCGCTCAGAGAAGCGGTAGAAAGAGCTGTTTTACTGGTATAAGCATCCTGACCCCTGAGGAATGAAAGGATCTATATGGCTACATCAGTGTGTCCACTTAAGTGCATTTAATAAATGAAGCTATAGCTTCTCCTCCAGTAAATTTTCTAGAAGAGGTAAAATATCATGCAGAGTGATACCTCTGCTAACAAGCAACTCTCAGTTACTTTCAGTACAAGTTATTTTACTACTGTTAATCAACAGTAGTACTAAGAAACAAAAAGACCAAACAATTCCCTAAAAAATCCTAAAAAAAAAAAAACCAAAACAAGCCTAAAAAAAAATCCTACATACTTATGGCTTCTCAAATCTCCGGAGGAAAAAGAAAAAAAAAAAAA
>VWZK01017815.1:4477-50596 GCA_013396935.1 Baryphthengus martii | reverse complement strand
TTTGTTTGTTTTTATTTTTTTTGTTGTTTTTTTTTTGTTTTTTTTTTAACACTATTTATAAAAACCAGAAGAAGAGTCACTAAAGGGGGCAGGAGGGCCAAGGGCCACCACCCCCTTGCCCCCCCCACTATACTTTCCCCGGGATTTTGGCCCGTTTGCGAGCGATGGCGTNTTTTGTTGTTTTTTTTTTTGTTTTTTTTTAACACTATTTATAAAAACCAGAAGAAGAGTCACTAAAGGGGGCAGGAGGGCCAAGGGCCACCACCCCCTTGCCCCCCCCACTATACTTTCCCCGGGATTTTGGCCCGTTTGCGAGCGATGGCGTCTTCCACCGCCTTCAGCTGCTTCAAGAGCTCCTCCCGGCGCGACAAGGTGCTGGATTTGCCCCCTTTGGCGGCGCCCGGAGGGCCCGGCTCCGAGGTTTTGCCCGGTACGCTCGTGACTTTGCTGGAGCTCTTGGATTGAGGTGAGAGTTGGCGTTTCCTGGTTGGGATAAAAGAGAAGGTGGTGAGAAGGTGGTGAGCAGGTGGTCGCTGGCAGCACATCCCAAAAACAAACCAAAAAACAAAATAAAAAAAAATTCAAACCCCTTTGGCGTTTGCTCCGGTAAAAGGCAACGTTCTAAGCGGTGGTGGAAGAAAACAGGGTCAAGAGGTAAAGTCTGGGGCTGGAAAATGGTGACAGATCTCAAAATTTAAACTCAGTGCCATGGTCAAAAGCCACCAAGGTTGTGGTGGCTGTTGTGAGCAGCTTGTTGGGGGACACTCATGGAGCTCATGGTGACACCAGCAACGAGGAGAGAGCTGCACAGGGCAGGGCAGGGCAGGGCAGGCCCGGGACATCCCCATGGTCTCAAATCAGTGAATCATTTTGGTTGAAAGAGACCTTTAAGATCATCAAGTCCAACTGTTGCCCCATCCCTGCCAGGGCACCACTGAGCCCTGTCCCTCAGCACCACAGCTCCACGCCTTGGAAACCCCTCCAGGGAGCAGGGGGACTCCAGCCCTGCCCTGGGCAGCCTGGCACAGGCCTGGACAACCCCAAAGGGGCTGCAACAAATTGTTCCTCGTGTTCCTCTCGTACCGTTCTGCTGCCCTACAGAAAACCGGTGTGTCCTTGACCACCCCAGTGCCTGGGCATGGGGAGCATCAAACCCACCATGGCCAACCCAGCACAGAAGAAGGTCAAGAACTAATAATGTGGTCAACACCACCAGCCTGGCAAGGGTGAGGTTCCTCAGCATTGCTAGGAAATGGGACCTCAGGGCCTGGAGGAGGACGAGGCTGAGCCAGCCAAGGGCAGGTTTTGGTTTGGGAAGACTCTGACACCCAGAAATTGAGGCTCACTCGTGCCCCAGGCAGGGGAGAGGGGATGACATCAATCCTGCTGGCTGAAGAACGCAGGGAGGAGGGACAGGGCTGCGTTCGTTTGCTCTCCGAGATCCTCGGGGAGATGAAACTGGAGAAATGCAAAGGGGCGCTGGCTGGGTACAGGCAAGGAGGGCTGAGGAAACTTTAGGTGGGTCACAGAAGGTGCTCCACAGGCCCAAAGGCCCCTGGAGCCACACTTCCAGTTTTGCAATGGGATGCAGAAGTGTGGGCAGCAGGGCGAGGGAGGTTCTTCTGCCCCTCCACTCTGCCCCAGGGAGGCCACCTCTGGAGTAATGGATCCAGTTCTGGGCTCCCCAGTTCAAAAGACACAAAGAACTATTGGAGAGAGTCCAGGGGAGGCTACAAAGCTGCTGGGGGTTCTGGAGCACCTGGGTGGCCAGAAAAGGCTGAGAGCCCTGGGGCTGTTCAGCTGCAGAAGAGCAGCCCCAGAGGGGAGCTGAGCAAGGCTGAGCAAGAGCTCAAGGGCCCCCAGGAGGGCGAGAGGCTGGGGCCAGACTCTGCTCAGGGGTGCCCAGCGCCAGGACAAGGGGCACCGGGCACCAACTGGAACCCAGGAGGTTCCCTGGGAGCGGGAGGAGCAACTTCTTTGGTGGGAGGGGGTTGGAGCCTGGCCCAGGCTGCCCAGAGAGCTTGGGGAGTCTCCTTGTCTGGAGAGATTCCCAAGGCGCCTGGACCCTGCGCTGCTGGGCCCCCTGCTCTGGGTGACCCTGCTGGAGCAGGGGGGTGGCACCAGGTGATCTCAGGAGGTCCCTTCCCACCCCCACCAGCCTGTGATCTTCCCAGCACAGCAGCAAAGTGAGCAGCTGAGGCTGTGCCAGGCTATGAAAGACGGGGAACTGGGCACCAGGCGCCACGGGGAACTGGGCAGGGGGTGAGGGGGTTGTACTCTCCATCCCACAAGCACCGCGCTGGGCTAGTGAGGGGCAGGGGCCCCGGCATGACCGAGCTGGCACCTAACCCAGTTGGCTCCGCTCGCTGGCACGGAGCTCAAGAAAACCCCCAGGCTCCTGCTCGTTTCTGAGCTGGAACGGTTTCCGTCCGAGCCCCCGAGCACCTCTGGCCGCCGCCCAGGGAGCTCGGCGTCCTTCCTCTCTGGCTCTGCCTCCATGGTAACTGGAAACTGCGGGCAGAGAGCCTCAGAGCTGCCCTGAGAGGAGGGACCGAAGCGCTGGAGAAGCGTGAGCTTCTAAGAACACGAGGGCACCGACCTGTCTGTCGGCGCTGGAGAAGGTTTCGGGTTCTGGCCCCTCTGCCGCTCTTGTTTGGGTGAAGAGAGCCTTCCGGTTGCCTTCCGATCGCGAGAGCCTGTCGGGAGAAGGAAAGGTGAGATGAGATGCTCATCACCAAGGCACAAGTCGCTCCCCTGCCCCCTGCACCACCAAGGTCAGCACTGGAAGGTCTCCGGACCAACCAGCTCCCACCAGCAACAAACCAGGCCCAGCAACAGCCAGGAGAGGCGACGCGTCGTGCACCCCCTTCTTCAGAGGGAGCAGAAAATCTAAGTCAAGGCCGTGCCCCGTGGCCAACCGTACAAACCACCACGTGTGGGATGCTGCCCAGGCCCTCTCCTCACCCTCTGGCTGCTGGAAGAAGGCTCCTCCACCGAGCTCTCAGACTGGGCTTCGCTGGCCGAGCCGCAGGGCAGGGCTGGCCCTGGGGGGCTGAGTCAGTGCTCCAGCAGCAGCCGGTCTGCGCCCGACGGGCACAGCGGCACCCGAGCTGGCTCCCTGCTGGCCACGTAACGGGGTGTTTTGGCTTCAGGAGTGCTGGGGGAGGGCAGCTCTGCTGCTTTTGGAGCCAGCTGGGGCCAGCCCATGAGCAGCATCACCCCAGTGTGGGCAGAGCATGGATAGAACCTTCGCATCTCGCCCCAACGGAGCTGCAGTTGGGACTGGCTGGTGGTGGGAAGCCCGGTTTGAGTCCTGCAGCAGCTCTATCCAGTGGGTTTTCCAACTGCTGCTATCCCAGCACATAGAGAGGCAGCTACGGCTGCAGATCAGAGCACAGGAAGGTACAGGGGACTAGACTCGGGGCACAAAGAGTGGCACCGGAGCGCAGGCTGCGTGCTGGAGGGTTCCTCTGAGAATCATTGAGCGGCTTGGGTTGGAAAAGACCTTGGAAGGTCACCGAGTCCAACCCTCCTGCAGGAAGCAGGGACATCTGCAACCAGAGCAGGTTGCTCAGAGCCCCATCCAACCTCCCCTGCAATGGGGCCAGGGATGGGGCAGCCACCACCTCTCGGGGCAACCTGGGCCAGGCTCTCACCACCCTCAGCACCAACAATTCCTCCCTTCTCTCCAGTCTAAATCTCCCTCTTAGTTTCAACCCATCCTCCCTTGTCCTGTCCCAACAGGCCCTGCTCCAAAGTCTGTCCCCATCTTTCTGACAGGCCACTTGCTCAGTTCCAACCCAGCCAAGGATACATTTGCCACTGGGAACTGAGGCTGAGCTGCCTTCAGGGCTTGCGTCCCATTTGCCACAGCTTAAAAATCCTTTCCAAGACACAGACAACAATTACAGTGCAGAACGACACCCAGCTCTGAGCAGCTATAAGATGAGCACAGTGTGCGAGCTCGGCCCCTTCAGCCGCCCAGCAGCTCAGCGGGAGCTGTGAACTAGATCCCAGTGAACTTCAACCTCACCCAGTGCCTTCCACGCTGCCTTTGCAGGAGTCGAACGCAACCGGGCCATTAGCACAGAAATTTTTTCTGGCTGGCACCCAGAGTCAACAAGATCCACCTACAGCTGAGACAACAGGGAAAACAACATCACGTGTCACCGCCGAGCTCGTACGTCAAAGCTGGGCAACCTCTGGCCGATGACATCCCCCCCTCACCACTTTGTTTTCCACCAGCAAAAGCTGGAACGTGGCCTTTGCGGTCCCCTTTCGACGCCGGCTCGGGTTTTCCGAGGCGCTGCCGAGGAATCGGGCTCGGGAGGACGCTTGGAAAGCCCGTGTCTTTCTAAACACCCTGGGGAGAGCAGGTTGTGTCACCTGCCAGTGGGGAAATCGCCTCGTTTGGCAGGAGAGGTGCCGGGGTCGACGGCGGCAGCCGGCGGAGTCGCACCAGCCCGCGCTCCTTTTCTAAGCACAGCCGAGAGCCGGGCTCCTGGGAGGTGGATCCGCGGTGCTGCACTTGAAATGTGAAGCAAAAAACCCTTGAGACGCAGGAAGGGAAAACCCCACGACCTCCACAACTCCATCCGGCCGTGTTAGCGGGGAACAGGAGCCCGCGGTGGACGGACGAGCATCTCGTGTCTTCCAAGAGGCGGCTTTTTGCGTTCCTACAGCGGCCTCGGACACAGAGGAGCCAAGGTGCCGGCAACGCGCACCACCAGCCAGCTGAGCGAGGCTGGGTCGGGCCTGACCTCACCAAGGTGTTTGAGCAGCGGGATGGCCGATCCGCCCGCCTTATCCGCTGCGCTGAGGTTTTGGAAGGACTCGCTCCTGCCATTGAACCTCTCCAGCGGAGCGGACTCTTGCAGCAGAGGCTTTCGCGGGTTCTTTGTCGCTCGAGCGGCAGAGCGGGAACCCGGCCGGGCCCGGAGCCGCTGGGACGGCGGCTGTCTCACCTCTGTCCGGTGACAGGTTGGCCCGTTTGGCCGGAGGAGAAGTCGGCCTGTCTTTGTCCGACGGCTCGTATCTCTTCCTGCTTCCTTTGTCGGCCGCCTGAAACGGAGGGAAAACAAGATGATGGAGCTGAGCAGCCGCTCCCCCCTAAGCTCTGTTCCCTGTTAAACTCTCTGTCCACACCGGTGCCAACCGCCATCGCTGGCACCGCGTAATTCCCCCACCGCCGTCAGCCATCGGGAGCATCCTCAGGCACGGGGGTTGAAATAAGGCAGCGCTGTTTCCGCATCTCGGAAAACAGCAGCGTTTTGTGGAGGGTTCTGGGTGGCTTTTTTTTTTCGGCAGCACCAAGGATAGCAAATGTCAGAGAGACACGTGGAGCTGCAGGAGGCTGCGGGAGCTGCCCGTGCCAGCCGGCAGTTATGTGTAATTCCTGCTCCTCCCCACGAACGTGCTTCGCGGAGCCCGATAAAGGCGCCTCACGTCATAGCACAGGGAAGTTGAGAAGACTGCGGCCTCAGATGGCAATGCGGAATTTGGACTGTCAGAGAAAAAAAAAAAACAAAACCCACAAACAAAACAATAATGCTTCAAAAAAACCCAGGAACCTACCCATGTGATTGGAGCCAACACCCTACCCTGGCACAAACCGCCACGAGGCCCAGCTCTCCCACGTGACCGGGGATTGCAATCTCGCCCAAAGGCACCCAAGTGGGGCAGCGGAAAAAGCCAAGCTGGCCGTTGGAAAGCGTGGCTGGTGGCAGGGAGGCGAGGCGGCCGCCACTTTTACCTCCTGACTCAGTTAATGACTCGTCAGCAGTTGGCTCCCAAGAGGGCAGCGGGGGAGGAGAGGCGGCTGGGAAGTGTGCGGGGAGCGTGATTTCAGCGGGCAAGGTCCCGGCGGCGTGTGGGACTGGGCCGCGAACGCCTCCGCCTCCCTGCTCCGGCTGCGGCCTTCGAGAAAGCCGGGAAGAGCCCTTGAAGCTGCTGCGGTAGGAATGTGCCCCAGGGGAGCCGCCAACACAGTCCCCAACTGAAGCCACCGCAGGGCGTGTGCTGCCAGACTGGTTCTGTCTGGCACCCTTCAAACTCTGGCTCAGCTCATCCCAACAGTACGGAGCCCGCAGCTCCCCTCCTGCCAGCCCCCAGCACCAGCATCCAGCCCAAGGAATCACAGCATCATTTGGGTTGGAAGAGCCCTTGAAGCTCCTGGAGTCCCAGCGCTGCCCCAGCCCTGCCAGGGCACCACTGAGCCCTGTCCCTCAGCACCACAGCTCCACGCCTTGGAAACCCCTCCAGGGAGCAGGGGGACTCCAGCCCTGCCCTGGGCAGCCTGGCACAGGCCTGGACAACCCCAAAGGGGCTGCAACAAATTGTTCTTCAGCTCCAACCTAAACCTCCCCTGGGGCAACTGGAGGCCGCTTCCTCTTGTCCTGTCCCTTGTTCCTTGGGAGCAGAGCCCGACCTCCCTGGCTCCAAGCTCCTGAATGTCAGGGAGTTGTGGAGAGCCAGAAGGTCTCCCCTGAGCCTCCTTTGCTCCAGGCTGAACAAACCCAGCTCCCTCAGCCGCTCCTCCCCACACTCCTGCTCCAGTCCCTTCCCCAGCTCCGTTGCCCTTCTCTGGCCACGCTCCAGCCCCTCAACGTCCTTCTGAGAATGAGGGGCCATCCACTCCTCGGACCCCCAAAGCAGAGGGAATCGCACCCACCCCACCTCTCACCTTATTCAAGAGCGTCAGTTTGATCTCTTTGTGAGCGCTGAAGCCCCCGCCTTGCTGAGACTGGGGGGCCGAGGGCTGCTGGCTCTGCAGGAGCTGCTGGGATTTGCCACCCTGGGTGGGCTTGGCCGATTTCAGGAGCTGAGCCGGCACATCCCGTTTCCGCTTCTCCTCTTTAGCGCTATCTTCTTTTTTTGACTTCCCTGTGGAAAGCAGAGAGCAGACGCCGTGGCTCGCGAGCGATTCCTTTCGCCCGCCCTCTCTTTGGAGGGCAGGGCAAGAAGATGCTGCTGCAGCTGCTCCAGGGACTGCAAGAGTCCCCAGCAGTTAGCAGAGCACGTGGCCCCGAGGTTAAGAGACTCAGGAAACCAGAATTTCCGCAGAGAGGACGCCGAATGTAAAAGACAAAGAACAAAAGGCTCTTGCCGCCAGCTCTGCTGCCATCTAAAAAGAGGAAGAGCAACGTGATACTGGAGCTGTCCAGAAGATTTAGTGTCACCTCGTAAGGGTGAAAGAGAACGAGGGAAGAGAGGGGGCACTGGGCAGAACTCTCGGGCAGGAAAAAGCAGCTTTACAGCCAGACGTGCGGGGATGGAAGGATGCAAACGGATGTTTGCTCCACAACCTCCCTTCTCCAAGGTCTCACCCTCCTCAGGTGAAGCCTCTGGGCTCCCCTGCTCGACACCAGCCACAAGTCTGCTCAACAATTTTCCTGGAGCCCACGGTACCACCAAACAACCCGTAATTATTCAGATCTCTGCTCTCCTCCTCTTTTCCCAGGAACCCCTTAGAGAAGAAAATGCCAAACCAGGTACCTCTACCTTTCTTCTGCTGCGCTGGGGTCGGGGATCGGGAGCTGGCCGAGGACACGGGACTGGCCAGGTCGGCGTACATGTCTTCGGAGTCGGCGCTGCGTACGGAGCTGCTGCTGGAGGAGGCACTAGAGACAGAAGAAACGCTGCTCACGCTCAGGGACCTGGAAAGAGCCAACAGCCGGTTACTGTCACGAAAGTCAACAAGAACCAAGCAATGATGAGATGGACGCTTTTGTTTTAGCTCCTCTGCCTGGCTGGGGCGTCACGAAGCTGCTACAACAGGCAAGAAGCAGGAAGAGACAAAGGCTGCCTCTCCCAGGGTGCAAACAATAGGAAAAATCCCACAGGCATTTAGAAGCGAGCCTAGAAAGTGCTGATTATTTATAAACAGGTCGTTTCCCCAGGTAAACAGAAAGTGAAAGCAGGGTGTGCGCTGCCACGTACAGCTCAGGGCTCCGGTCAAGGGCTCCCTGGTAATGTTTTTGTTGTTTGGCTCATGTTTATTCAAAGAGGCTTTAAAAGCCTTGGAGTCCTACAGCCCACAGCTCCTGCCCAGCTCCCCAGGGTACAGGGGAGCCCAGATACCTGCTTTGAGGATGGACACACTGTTGTGAGTGAGAATCATCAATCATTTTGGTTGAAAAAGACCTTTAAGATCATCAAGTTCAATTGTTCCCCCATTCCTGCCAGGGCACCCCTGAGCCCTGTCCCTCAGCACCACAGCTCCACACCTTGGAAACCCCTCCAGGGAGCAGGGGGACTCCAGCCCTGCCCTGGGCAGCCTGGCACAGGCCTGGACAACCCTGGAGGGGGTTGGAGAGGGGTTCCTCAGCTCCAGCCTGAACCTCCCCTGGGGCAACTTAAGGCCACTTCCTGTTGTCCTGGCGTTTGTTCCTTTCTTGGGAGCAGAGCCCGACCCCTCCTGGCTCCAAGCTCCTGTCAGGGAGTTGTGAAGAGCCAGAAGGTCTCCCCCGAGCCTCCTTTGCTCCAGGCTGAGAAGTGACACAAGGTCCAAGCTCAGCTGCTGGAAGTTGGCTGGTATACAACCGAACAGGCTGCAGCAGCTTCAGCAGCCTGCTGACAGGACAGGCTGCTAAGTCCCTACCTGCTGGCACCCTGACAGAGTTTTGAGAGGTCAAAACAGCGACTGGATGAGCCAGAAACTCCTTCTCCAGGAAAGCTCCTGAATACAAAGTTGTGACAGCAAATCTGATCTGGGCACACACTGTGTTAAACCAACACTTGGGTTAAGTTGTCCCCATCTTCTCCTGCCATGGCAGGGCAGCGCAGGGCCAGCCTGCTCGAGCGCTCCCTCCACCTCTTGCATCACCTCATCCCTGCCTGATCTGATGAATGCGACGAGCACGTCACAAACAAGTTTGTATTTCCGTAAAATAACGCGGATGTTCCACCGTGGGACTTTCACAGGGTTCAGAGCTGTGAAATACCACAAACTACTTGGTCCCAGCCAAGTCCTACTTAATCCACTGGTTTTACAAAGAGTTACCACAGAGAAGCGTCACGTTTCAAGGCTGCCTGGGAGGTTTCAGGGATTCTCTGGAACCAAGAGATGCAAAAAAACCAAAGGTTTATTTCACGCCTCCTTGCTGGAGGGAATTAGCTGTGTACAAATCCCACAGGCTAACAGCCATGTAACTACTCACTCGGGGCTAAACACAAACAAAACTGGCCCTGCAACTTTGCCAGCAAAGTAAAAATAGCCTTAGCTGGGCCTTTTAGGTCTTTTCTGACCTACCTCTCCTGGCAGGCCAAGCATCTTCCCCAGGGACATTCAGTAGCTGGATGGAGCAGAGGTTTAGAAGAGCGAAGCTCCGTAGGCCAAAACTTAACTCAGAAATAAGTGCAGATGTGGGATCAGTCTGGCCTTTAGGAGATGGATCGGGCTTAATTTAGGTAAAAAGGGGCCGTTTGGCACACGGGACAGATTATTTCTTTGGATCAGCTGCAAGGACACCACCACCATCGTACCGCTGTCCTGATTCGTAATGTCACACAAAGGGACAAATCCTGCTTCCCATCCTAGAGCTTCTGGTACTCACCACTGGGGAGACTCTTAGCTGCAAGAAACCACACCAGGTAAGAACACTCATACTCTCCTCCAAAGGTTACAAAGGGTCGAGGCCGTACCTGGATTTCCTGGACCCAGAAGGAGAGTGGGAGACTGAGGCGGACGACGATCTGGAATGAGATCTGGAGAGAGAGCGAGACAAGGACCTCGACCGGGAGCTGGAACCGCTGTAGCTGCTGGCGCTGCCACTGACGCTGCCGCTGATAGTCCGCCTGTAAGAGAGCCAACGACAGCGTCACCTCGCTGCGCTCCGCCGCCAAAACGGGCTCACAGGGAGCCCTTCTGGGAGGCTACGAGCCTGGCGCTTGGAAAATGGAATTGTTTCAGGCTGTTCTCCTCAACCCTGCACTCCCAGTCCTGAGGAAGCGTCTGTTTTCTGAATGGTGGATCGTAGAGTCATCACAGAAGGGCTTAGGTTGGTAGGGACCTCAGAGATCATCTCATCCAACCCCCCTGCCATGGGCAGGGACACCTCTCCACTAGAGCAGGTTGCTCAAGGCCTCATCCAATCTGGCCTTGGACACCTCCAGGGAGGGGGCATCCACAACTTCCCTGGGCAATCAATTCCAGAGTCTCACCACCCTCATACTCACAGAATATCTTTGGTTGGAAGAGACCTTCAAGATCATCCAGTCCAATGTTACTGAAGAACTTCTTCCTAAGATCCAGTCTAAATCTATTCTCTTTCGGCTTAAAACCATTTCCCCTTGTCCTATTGCTGGACACCCCTGTGAAGAGTCCCTCTCCAGCCTTCCTGGAGGTTCCTTTCAGGTACTGGAAGGCAGCTATAAGGTCTGCCTGGAATCTTTTCTTCTCCAGGCTGAACAATCCCAGCTCCCTCAGCCTATCCTCCTAGCAGAGGTGCTCCAGTCCCTGGATCATCTTTGTGGCCTCTTCTAGACTCATTTCAACAGGTCTATGTCCCTCTTATGGTGGGGACACCAGAACTGGACGCGGTATTTGAGATGGGGTCTCACAGGAGCAGAGCAAAGCGGGAGAATGCCTTCTCTTGATCTGCTGCCCACACTCCTCTTGCTGAATCCTAGGATAGGGTTGGATCCTTCTGGGCTACAGGAGCGCACTGCCGGCTCACGTTGAGCTTCTTGGCAATCAACACCCTCAAGTCCTTCTCTTCAGGGCTACTCTCAACCCACTCTGTGTCCAGTGTTTTATGCAAGACTGAATAATGCTACCGAGAGCCAGGCCAAGAATGAGCATAAAGCCCCTTAATCCTGCACTGATACCGGGAGTAGACACTTCCTACAAAGGAGAATCTCTACCTGCGTAACACGGTGGGACTAACTTGTCTTTCAGGCTGTCCAAATAGATCATACACCTTTTTCTTTGGTGACTAACACACCAGTACTAACGTAAATAGAGTTGTTTTGTCATCTGCGTAGCCTGAGAGCATGGGGCAGTGGGGCTTCTGTGGGTATAAGCATGAAAAAAAACCCATAAATCTGGAGTAAAGAATAAGGGAAGGTGGTTAAAGACATCCAAGATTATTATTAGTTAAAATAAGTGAAATGGAAACAAAAATTGATGGAGTTTCTAGGGAAAAGAAACTGTTGTGGTCAGTTTTCACCTCCAGAGACAGAACTGCTCAGCCCAGGCCTTTTCTTAAGCTACTGGGAAGAAACTGGAGATGTGATCCCAGGCAAAACCATGAATCGCCTCGGGATGCTTCTGAAAAGCTGAATGGGAAACAGACTGACAGCCACCTTCAAAACACACTCACAGAAACATCACCCAGGGAGGCCAGAAAACCATCTCTATCTTCTTGCAGGGCTGAGGAATCCTCAGTCTCCTCCTCTGCTCACCAAACAGACACTTCCAGCAACTACATCTTTTGGGTGACAAATCAGTGCTTCTACACACCAGACACCCAGGCACTGTACTCTGATTTTCTAACTTCTAAAGTCAGAAGGATGTGCTTGAGCTGTTTTGAGTTGGAGCTGCTCCTGGCTGATTCCGCTTCCCTCCAAGATCCTGCAATATTTTTAAATGCAGTACAACAAATGAAGCCTGATAAATATATTTAAAACCAGGCCAGTGCTCCTTGGTTGAAAACCATCAGAAGTCTCTTTTGTTTTGAAGGCGAAGGGGGGAAAAAAAGGCAACAAAAAGAATTAGAGGACAGAGAAAAAACACTTGAAACACTCAAACTAATCACGTGGGATGAAGCCAGGAAGAGAAAGCAGAGCAGGAGATCAAATCTTGGTGCCCCAACACGGTAGATCTGCTCTCCAGCCCAAACACACCTTCATTTCCTCGCTGCGTAGGCTCCACAAGAGCCTTTGTAGCTGGTACTCCAGAGAGAATCCCAAGATTTGCACTATCTTCCAGGAGATCGAGCCACACTCCACCCACAGCTTTCTTACCTCCTGGGTGGAGTCCTTGTCTGACGTTCCTTCCTTCTGGCCTCTCGATTATCCCCTGGTTTGGCTGGCTCCGGTGCGGCTGTTGTAATTTTAGCGAGCGGCTGAGGGACTGGAAGGGCAGCTAGTTTCTTGACAGATTTTTCACTACGAAAAAAAACAAAGAAAAGAATTAAAAAAAAAAAAATCCAATTTTTCACGTGCATGATCAAAGTCGGGAGGCAGGGACCATGGAGTGTCCTCACAGTGATGAAACACACTCATATTTTTTATTCTAGATATTACTAGCTATATAGAGATGATTACTGGAGTTACAGACACTTGGCCACTTCAGTAAGACACTCTCAAACAACAGGGATTCCCTTAAAGGGATCTCCTCCCCATATTCTAAAAGAAGTCAGCTTTTCAAAGACAAGTGACTTTACAGCAGCCAATTTTGGGAGACATTTGACTTAAATTAATAAACGGCGATTCCGCAGAGTCTACTTTGCTCCTTATCCTTTTGATTCCGTGCTTTTTTGTCCAAAATACACCCATTTAACGAACGCTTTTTCACACCCTCACACAGATTATCAGGGTGTAAAAGAGCTTATGAGAGTGTAAATGTCCCTTGGTTTGTGTAACCCTGTAGAATGTGTAAAGGGTAACACCTGAACAACCACCAGTCACAAGTTGTGTGACTATCTAGAACCCACTACGTGAGATGGGAATGGCTTTGGGCCTTCAGTGCCGCTCACTGCTGGGTTCCGAGCATTCCAAGCTCTGCTCTAATAGCTGGTTACTGCCCAGTGTGAAGCTGGGGAAGGGGCTGGAGCAAGAGTGTGGGGAGGAGCATCTGAGGGAGCTGGGCTTGTGCAGCCTGGAGCAAAGGAGGCTCAGGGGAGACCTTCTGGCTCTCCACAACTCCCTGACAGGAGCTTGGAGCCCGAGGGGGTCAGGCTCTGTTCCCAAAGAACAAGAGGAACTGGCCTCAAGTTGGCCCAGGGAAGATTTAGGTTGGAGCTGAGGAACAATTTCCTCCCCTGCTTCCACGGTTGTCCAGGCCTGTGCCAGGCTGCCCAGGGCAGGGCTGGAGTCCCCCTGCTCCCTGGAGGGGTTTCCAAGGCGTGGAGCTGTGGTGCTGAGGGACAGGGCTCAGTGGTGCCCTGGCAGGGATGGGGCAACACTGACTCCATCAGCTTCAAGGGCTCTTCTGACCAAACCAAATCCAATTCTCACACCGCCAGCACCGACCTCACACCTACTCTTAACCGGGGAGGAGCCGTCTGTCTGCGCACAAAAGCAAAGACTGTTAATTCCTCCTGTGAGCCACAGAGCACCTGCAGCCATCCCCTGCAGAGCACAGGATCAAGTGTGTGCAACGTCAATGCAGCAAAACCAATCCCTGTGCCAGAGCAGGCTCCGGGCCGGCGCCGTGCGTTACCAAACCAGCGCCGCAACCTGCGCTGGAAGGGTGTAAAGACATTGCTGCAGGTGGGGAGCGTGGCCTTGAAGGGCTGAACCCTCTGAGCTGAGAGGGACAAAAGAATCAAAAGCAGGTCAAGAAGTGTGGCAAAGGAGATTGTCCCATATTCTGGAGGATCGAGGGGGATTTCCGGAGCATGATTTATTTGCAGGTCACCTTAAATTAGGTGACACCACTACGGTGTTGCGTCACCCTCCGACGTCGCCGTAATTTACCAAGTATTGCAGGAATTTGTGAAATAGCAACTTCAGGTATTTAAAAAAAAAAAAAAAGAGAAGCGTTGGCATCATCTGCCACAAAAAAAAAATGTTTCACAGCCATTAATACCGGGCTAACTTCTTTTCTCCAATCTTAGAAGTAGATGAGGCTGAACCCCTTCTTTATTCTAAGGCTGCTACGGTAGAGGAATGAATTAAACTATGAATTAAAAATGAATTAAAGCCACAAAGCTCCTCTGTAAACATACCTGCAGACACAGAATGTTAACAGTCAACCATGGATGCGTTTAAACACGATGTCCAGGTACGTGATGAGGGCCTCAATGTGGTGCTGAGGGCCATGGTTCAGTGGTGGACCTGCCAGTGCTGGGTTAATGGTTGGACTCCACGAGCTGAAGGGTCTTTTCCAACCTTATGACTCTATGACTTAAAGATGGCTGTAGAGTTTCGCTCGGATTTAATAAGTAAAAGCGTCGTGGTTTCATTAAAGACGCAAAACTAAGCGCTCTCTGACGCAGCTCCTATTTTGCACCTCCCACTTCTTCCTTAGAGCGCCAAGCGGGTCAGGAGGGTCTGGCTCAGGGGCTGGGCCACTGTTTGGAGCCTCTCCCACCGCGCGTTATCCAACCGGACCGGAAGCCTTACCCTTTCCCAGCAGGTGGTAACAACTCCCCTTTAGCCTTGGCAAGCGGCTTGTGTGGAGACGGCGTTGGAGAAGGAGAGGGTGAAGATGAGAAGGACCGTGACCTAGAAAGGAAGGACACAACGCTCAGCTCAGTCTCCGAGCCTGCAGAGGGTTTTTGGTCCATTCAGCCACCAGTCCCTCCTTCCAGTCTCCGCGGGGATGAGCTTATCCTAGTTTTTTGTCTTGACTCTGCTCAACAAAACCAACTTCTGTCACCAGCCCAGTGGGTAAAAGTAGAAAGCAAAAGGAAAAAAAAAATAGGGTTGGCTGCAAGGGAGGGACTCTCAGGTATTCCACAGCAACACCCGAGGCTTTCTCCGTGCTCTCTGTTGTTCTCTCCTTAGGAAGAATATGTCTACAGGAAAATAAGTAGGATTTTGACTTGCAAGTTCAGCTTGAATTGCTTCAATCTGCTTTATGTAACTCCCCGTGCAGTCCATAACCCTTTAAACAGCAGCCATAAAACCAAACCAACCATCTTGGGAGAAAGACACCAGAAGTACATCTAACTGGGTATCTGTAATTTCTGGAAGATGAGGAGAAAAAAAAAAATAAAATCAAGTGGAGCGTATCAAAGCCAACAGACCAAAAGCTGTTTCCTAAGATCAGGACTGACCAGAGAGGCAACACCAGATGCTGGTGTTCAAGTGATTCAGCCGCTGCCAAGATTGGAAGTATTCTCGTTGTTGCCTTGTGCTTCAGAAGACCAGACACCTCGGTGATGGGCCTTCTGAAGAGCAGTGAGGCCCCTGGGTGTTCCTCATCCTCCTACCTTCAGAGACACACGCTATTCAACACGAGTCACCTATGTCTGGTGTGGTCCTGCCCGAAATGGGGTGGGTGAGGGAAGGCCAGCCCCAGAAACCTGTATATTCAACTCCCACCTGAGCCCTTCCTGAGAGAAACCACCTCTCCAAGTGTCACCGGGTGCTCCCATCAGCTGCGGGATCCCCTCTGGCTCTCGGGGTGGTTTCAGAGGTGTCTATCTCAGGAAGCCAGTTCTCCTACTCCGCGTATTCCAGCCTTGGGAAACTGTCTGCAGGGCCGAGGAAGCGGCAGAGCAACAAACACGCCGCGGGTTCCTCGGCATGAGACGCTGATTTGCTGCTTTGAAGCGTGAGGCCAAGACACAACGGCTTTAACGAACAAGAAGGGATTTTCCTCTTGGAATAGAGATTCCAGCACGACAGAGATAAGATGCCAGCACATGCTGCCGATTATAAAATGCAAATGATGGCAACGTCAACCTCAGCCAGGCTCCTACAACCACAGGCGTGGGAAACAGCCCCACCACTCGTGGGTGGGGGTACTGGGGAGAGGAGGGGGTGGCTGACGTATCTGCTTCCTTCTGCACCCAACCGGGCAGGCTGCTCCTAACAGCCCCGAACAGCTGATGGAAAGGCCTGGGGAAGCTACTCCTTGTATCATACATTCCCTTTACAACTCATGGAATAGCTGGGAAATGGTTTAATTTACTTTGGATTCGCAAAGAGGCAACATTAAATGCATGGTACTTGCGAGCGCGGAAGAGGAGAGAGCACAACCCTCCGTTTCCCATACGGCCGCCCGCTACTATTGCTACAAAGAAACTCTCAGATGGTAAAAACATGTTAAAAATTAATGAAAATAGCCAGAAAGCGTTATTCAAAAATGTAATTTTAACATATTGTGAAGGGCTTTTCAAGGGAAATCTGTGTGGGGAGGCCTGTTACCTCTCTAAGGCTCCAGCCAATGTAGCAGGCTGCCCAGGGGAATGCCAGAGGGAGAGAAAACGGGAGAAATGAAATTAAAAGGGTGGGAACGTTATAAAATAACAACAAAAAAATATTTGTTTTCCCCAGAGTCTTGGAGTCTATAGCGTTTCCCACCCTCAGGAGAGCGGTTTCAGGGTTTTCTTTCAGGAGTTGGCTTATTTGGTTTGAAACAGCAGCAAAATCAGCAGGTAGCGTTTGGAAACAGGGCACAGGGTGGTTTTCAAAGCCGAGGAGTCATTACCTGGACCTGCTGCCTGAGAAAGAGCTGTGTCTGGACGAGCGACTAGAATAAGAGCTGTAAGATGACGATCTGGAGCGAGATCGCGAGGAACCTGAACCAGAATAGGTGGATGAACGAGACGAGGACCTGAAAGAAAACAAACAAACAAACAACACAGATTAGAAATCAGCGCCACTTGAGAAGCCCTCTGAACCCAAGGGTCTAGTTTCTAGTACACTCTTTCCAGGTTCTCAAACATCGCTCCAAAAAATCCTCTGAGGCCTTCTCGGTGGTCTGCCAGGCCTACAGCTTCAGCTCGGTCCTGCCTTTTCAAGAGGCTCCCGTTGTTGCTATTCCCTTTGCTACACCCTTTAACAGGCCTCCCCTCCTTCAGCTAGTGACTTGCTATCCCTTTCTGAGAACTTCCACGCAATTTGAGGCCTTTTCAGCAGACAGCCCCCATAGGTTGGGTCACACGGGTATGAGAACATAAAAAAAAAATCTCAGGTGCAGTGACCCCAGCAAGCCAAGCTATTTGCTTCAGGAGGGCTTTGGTCTTTAGATCCATATCTTCAATTCAGCAGGTTCCTCATTCCTCTCTGATACTTTTTCCCCCCTCTACTTTTCAGGAGCTTCAAGTTCAAGCGTTTCAAGAAAATGGATCCAGTTTATGCCTCAACTCTCTCAGACTCAGGGCGCTTCTTTCCGAAAGGTGGTTTTTCTCTCACACAAGCTGGTTTCGTTGCTCCACTGCAACCCTCTAAGGCTCTGTCAAGACACCACCCCCACAATTTTTCTCCAACAGCATCAGCACGCTCTTTCTGTGGAGTCTTCACTCCTTCCTGGAGCGAAAAAGCTCCACATTTTACAGCTTCCAGCTCTTTCTGCTCTTAGTAAGGTCAGTTTTCATCTAGACGAGCTACTCATCATCTGGACTATTTCCAAGACTCATTCTCCTACAAAGCGACTTCTCCAAGGACCTGTCTCGTCTTCAACAGATCTCAGCACCCGCAGCGAGTCCCGAACCGCTTTCCCAAACACCTCAAGCCATTCCTGTCGAGAAGAGAGTCGCGTCCCGCCCCTCGACGCACCGCCGAGGCCACGTTCTCTCGCCTTCGCTCACCTTGAAGAGCCAGAAGCCGAGGCCGAAGAAGCCGAGGTTTTCCGGCGCCTCCGCGCGCGGCTGGGAGAGACAGAGACGCCCATTTTCTTTTTGGGGGACTTGGATCGGCGCCAAGGGTCCTTCCATTCGTCCGCTCTCTTCGACTGAGCGGTGGTGATGGTGGTGGCCTCCTTCTCCTTCTTTGGTGGCTCAGGTTGACGGCTGGAAAACAAAGGGGAGTTGAGGAGCTGGGATTATTTTTAGAAGAAACGGAGTAATAAAAACACAGGGCCAAGAAACGATGGCAGAAATTCATCCTTCATACCAGTACTGGCCCTTAATAATCTCCACTGTGGGACATTCAGCACCATTTTGGGGTCGTGAAGGGTCAAAACAGCTTAATTTTGTAAATCAGTGACTGCAAGCCCATCAGAAGAGCAGCTCCTGCACGTCTGGTGAACTGCTCTGTGGCAAAGAGCAAGCAGTGACCTGCCAGCCGATCGCAGCTTTGGCTGCTGGCCTCCAAGGAGCAGGCACGAGCACATCTAACAAGGGAGTCCTGGTTCCTCCGACGCCGAGGAGCTGGAGGAACTCAAACCGGACAGGCAATGAAAATAGCAAACAGAGCTAGACCAAGGACATGCTTTGAGAGCGTATCTGGAAACACCCGGCAGGCACCAAGAGAAGAGCTTCGGCCTAAATTACTGTCCTACAGTTCCCTTATCAGGGCATCACGTGGGACTGTGTCACGAGCCTTACCCCGGCCAAGACACACGGAGCTGGTTTTGCCCTTACAAAGGAGACCGTTCCCTCATCAGCTGAGCACAGAGCAGTTCAGAATGGCTGGTTCATCACCGTGTTATTCTCTAGGTGCTCATAAACACCATGGAACACGGGCTCTCCCGCTGCTGACAACCGTAAAGATGGGTAGACACCCTCCACCTCCGCCCTTCCAAGGGCTTTAGTTGTGTTTCCCCTTTTTCTTTAGTTCTTCAGGTTCCCCTTCTCATCTACAAGCCTCTGAAAATAATTCAGGGCTAACTTTTCAGCAGCTGCACCAGACAGTTCCTTAAGAACTCCAAGATAAGCTTCTTCAGACCCAGACTTTATTGCCTCTCTTATCTCTGGGTGATTTAACTTGAGAGTTTTCCTCACCTCTCCTCTAATCTGCCCATGACTATTCAATGACCTGCTCAGAACCTTCTCCCTCAGGTTTTAGGCAGAGTTTGCACTCGCTTAAAAGCTTTATGAGGCTCATCCATCACACTCAGCAAATTACCAGGACAATGATGCAGTTATTCCTTCTCATCAAATAATGAACTCTCTTGCTTAGAGGATTTGGGGGAGGAAAAGCACCTTCCACCGCTGGCTTCAGCCAGTACCACCCCATTAGTCAGACGACCGAAGCAACCACTCCCCGCAGCACTTCCTCGACCTTTCGAGATAAAAAAAGCAACCTCCAAGATTTCTAATAAATCTTTGGACTGTGTTTCTTGCCGCAACACTTTTTCAACAGACAACAGGATAATTAAAGCTCTTCGTTGGCAACTTGTTCTGCCCTTTGAAGGCTTCACGAGTCACTCAGAAGTCTCATCTCCTCCTTGCTAAGCAGCGTTAAAATACTCTCAGCACAGTTAAAACTTCTACAGCCTCTCACCTCTTTCCAGTACTCATCACTGGGGAGGCCACACCTTGAATCCCAGGTTCAGTTTTGGGCCTCTCCCTCCCAGAAGGACCTGGAGGGGCTGGAGCGTGGCCAGAGAAGGGCAATGGAGCTGGGGAAGGGACTGGAGCAGGAGTGTGGTGAGGAGCGGCTGAGGGAGCTGGGCTTGTGCAGCCTGGAGCAAAGGAGGCTCAGGGGAGACCTTCTGGCTCTCCACAACTCCCTGAAATTCAGGAGCTTGGAGCCAGGGGGGAGTCAGGCTCTGCTCCCAAGGAACAAGGGACAGGACAAGAGGAAGCGGCCTCCAGTTGCCCCAGGGGAGGTTGAGGTTGGAGCTGAGGAACAATTTGTTCCAGCCCCCTCAGTGTTGTCCAGGCCTGTGCCAGGCTGCCCAGGGCAGGGCTGGAGTCCCCCTGATCCCTGGAGGGGTTTCCAAGGCGTGGAGCTGTGGTGCTGAGGGACAGGGCTCAGTGGTGCCCTGGCAGGGCTGGGGCAGCGCTGGGACTCCAGGAACTCAAAGGCCTCATCCAACCCAAATGATTCTCTGATTCCAGAACTCGTAGGGGCTGAGAGGCCAGAGCAGTGTCCTGCTCTCTCCCCATCTCTGTCAACGTAACTACAGCAATTTTACAATTTGTCCCACATTTATCTCAGGATTTTATGGGAGGAGAAACGCTTCTTCCACATCCACCTCTCCTTCCAACCTCAGAGCAGGCTGCTTCGGTATCAGCACAGAGAAGTGCTGAGTGCCCAGGAAGAGCCCCACGCAGGGTTAGGCCTCAGCATTATTCACCAGCACCTTCCTGTAGCATCATCCCCCTTCCCAGCACTGCTCTGACACACGCTGCTTAACACCGCACGTGGCATCTGCTCTGGGCTGGTCTCGTTTTCCGCATTAGAGCTACAGCTCTATGAGGGTGTCTAACCATGGAAGAAGACCACGACTTGGACTATGGCTTTGAGATAGACCTGACCTATTATTTACCCTCTGGTAACACTAAATACCGGTAGCTGGGGTCAAGCTCTTGCTCCAGCAGATGGAGCATAAACTCATTTTGAAGCCACCTTGACCTCTGGGGTATCTTCAAAGCAATCAAGTGCAAAGCAGGATGAAAAAGAAGGTCGGGAACAGCCCACGCGCCTTGCGTCAAGGAGTAGGTTAAAGAGCAGCAGAAAGGAGGAGGAGAACATCATGTGAGGAGGCTCCTGAACTACAGGCTACATCCCACTCTGATGTCCCTTCCTGAGGGACCACACTCGGCTCGCTTTGGAGGTGCAGGGGGAATATTCTGCTGGCACAGGCAGGTCCACCTCAAGACCTGGATAAAACCTGCCGAGAAGCTTTTGCCTGCAGCATCCACGGTGACAACCACAAAAGCCAGCAACTAATGGATGACCTCATCCTTCTCCAGGCTCAACTCTCTCCTGGAGAGTTTTCAGAAAGAAAAGTCTCCTATAGAACTTGTTCTCTCTTTCTCAAGAAAAGAAAAACAAAAAACCAACTTGCCCACAATTCACGTCCAACAGCAGCTGGACCTCAGCTCCAAGCCCAGATGGGAACAACTGACGCACGAGCTTGGAGCCCAAAGATGATCATGAAAGCAGCTCTCCTTCCACGCACCTATTACCTGGTTAGATGCAATTCTCTCTCAGTGAAGTCACTTTCTGGAGGAAAGGTGGTGGTTTTCCCCCCTCCTCCCAGGAAAACCACAACAGAAGCCTCATTTCTGGATAGGCTTCGGCTTGTTGACTCAGCAGTCAATACGTTCCCGTATCATGGCCAAGAACGAACGACGATGCTCGTGTCAGGACATTTCCAAAGCCTTTCCTGAAGAGCTCCCTGCGTGCCCAACATGTGGCATCACCCAACAAACTCGTTGAACTTAATACCAGGGACTGGTATCCGATGCCGCTTGGCTCGTCTCCTCCGGTGGAATTCAGGAGTCAGAACTGAAAGTAAAGTTGGAGCAATTGCCAAGATCTTCACCGTCCTCCTTGGACTGACAGCTCAGTTGCAGTCTCTGATCAGAAGTCTGGTTGCTTTGGGGTGGCTGAGCCACGAGATTGACTCATGGTACCTCACAGGAGATCATCTTCAGCCCAGACTGGAGAAGAACGGGCAAACCTAAGGTGCTTTGGCACAGGGAGTCAAAAAAGTCACCGGCTACCAAAACACACCTCTGAATCCCGGTCTCCAAATGCCAATTTTTAGGAACTATTTTGAATATTTGAAAATTAACTCCTTCATGAGGTAAGTCTGTGCCATGAAGTTTAAAAAAACCCAAAAAACAAACCAAACAAACCTTAGAGGGAGTAAAAGAGACAAGACAAACTGATCAAACGCAGCTTAATTTTCCTTCCAGAGCCCCGAGGAGCCGCATCCTGCGTCACCAGGTGACGAGAGCTCAGCTACTTCCGAAGCCCATTTTAACCTTAAAATAACTAAAAGGCTTCCTTTTCCCGACCAAAGACGTTAATGCTTATTTGGCTGGAATTTAATTACAGCAATCAAGCGGAGAACTGAAGCCGAACGGGGCCTTTGGCATCCAGAAGAGGAACAAAAGGCAGCTCCAGCTGGCAAGGCGAAGCGCGCCGTAGGTCAGCCAGCTCCCGGCTCCCAGACAAACCTCTTTTTGGAATTACATCCCTGACTTTGACAAGAATTTGGAGGGATGGGGGCGAGGGGGGGAACGAAGCCACACAGCTCAAGTATTCCTCCTTGCAAACGACGCCGAGGGATTTTTAATCTTAGAGGGGAAAATAAGGTCGCCGAGGAAAGCGCTTCCGCGCTTCCTTCCTTCCCCCCTCCCCGTGGGACACGGATCCCACAGGTAACGCAAATCTTATCACCCACAGTCACCGGTGACGTCAACCTGGCTCCGGGGCTACTCTTTTGGCCGGCTGGATTTGCTGAGAGAGGAAAGTCCACCCGATGATTCAAAAGCCTTCGTGTTGTTTTGCCGGTTGGTGTTTTTTGGGGGTGGGGGGGCAGGAAAGCAAGCCTTGCGTCAGCGGCGAGTTTTCCTTTGCTCTCAGTGGAATTTTCCAGAGGAAACGGACTCGAGGAACGATCAGAGCCATGTGCCAAGGTTGGGAAGGGACCTGAAATTGCTGAAAAAGAAACTCCTGGGCTGTGTGCGCACGCTGGAAGAAATTTTTCCCTAGTCTGTTGGCACAATAAAGTCACTCATGTGGCTCTTGAAAGCCACCCACGTGCGGCTGCGACGGGAAATGCTCAACCTTGGAGCTGGTGCTGATTGATCTCGGAGAAATATTAGCTTTGCTCAAGATGGTTCGATCTAGAGCAGAGTTATCAGTCACTTTAAGAAACAACAAAAAAAAAAAAAGATTTCTTCAAAGCCTGATGGGGAGAGGCTTTGAAATTAAATAGTGGCGATAGGATCTGAACCTGCAGGATGAAATCATCCCAGCAGGTAGATAAACCTATCTGAGATGGGATCTACCCTAAGGGCTGAGCATTCGACGCCTTGAGAGCCTTCTGTAAAGCAGAGGTCCCCGCGGCGCAGCAAGCCTGCCCCGTGCTCGGCAACCTTTTAATAAAATCCAGTGTGGGAGATCGCTCCTGTCATTCCACCATCTGAAATGTCAAATTAAAAAAAAAAACCCAACAAAAAAACAACCCACCACATTCCTTGAGCTCCACATCTGAGTCACTCCATGCCCTTCATCTTCAGGTACGGTTACGAAACCCTCCTCCTTTGACTGGGGAAGCGGAGGCAGAACCTCAAGAACCACAAAGCCCCAGGAAAGCTCCAGTCAACAGAAAAGCTTTGTGGAGAACTTTGGAGAAGTTCTGCTGGTTTGGTTCGTGGAGAGATTTTATGATCGCTAACTTCCCAAAGGAACCGGGAGCACAAACGAAAAAGCAGCCTTCTAACCAGGTTCCATTGCTCCAGAACATCAAAATGGGGATGGAAGCAAATAGTTAGCACATTTATCACCACAGCGGTACCTCACAGGGTGCTCTTCTAGGAGTCTGAAGCACCACAGAGCATGTTCTGCACGTCAGGAGAAGGGAAATCTTCTTCCGAGCAGTGCTGTGTGGCGTTAGCGCTGCAGACAACGTGGCAGACCTGGTGTGTGCTGGAGAAACAGAGCTCCAGCTCCAGAAACCTTCTTCCAGCCTGGGAAATCCAACAGCCTGGGGCCATTTGCTTCTCTGAACTCGCTGCACCCCAAGAAGCCGCCCAGGGAAGATGAAGAAATCTGGAAAGCGAATATTTGCCTCCTAATGGAGGATGGTTTTGCCCCTGAGTAACTGCTCGTGGATGCAAGGTTAATTTAGAGCGCTCCACGGTCTTCCAGATGCCCAACTCGAAACCAGGAAGAGCACCCAGTTGTCTATCCTGCCTGCTCCTCCTCCTCTGGCAGGACAAACAGGACCACCAAGTGGAGGATTTCTTTTCAACAAACAGCCAAAATTACCACAGGGAAGACCAAGCGAAGGAAAACCCACCAGCCTGCGGCACCAGCTTTATGCAGCAGGATGAGCTGCTACTACAAGAAGGATGTTGAAGGGCTGGAGTGTGGCCAGAGAAGGGCAACGGAGCTGGGGAAGGGGCTGAAGCAGGAGTGTGGGGAGGAGCGGCTGAGGGAGCTGGGCTTGTGCAGCCTGGAGCAAAGGAGGCTCAGGGGAGACCTTCTTGCTCTCCACAACCCCCTGAAATTCAGGACCTTGGAGCCAGGGGGGGTCGGGCTCTGCTCCCAAGGAACAAGGGACAGGACAAGAGGAAGTGGCCTCCAGTTGCCCCAGGGGAGGTTTAGGTTGGAGCTGAGGAACAATTTGTTGCAGCCCCTTTGGGGTTGTCCAGGCCTGTGCCAGGCTGCCCAGGGCAGGGCTGGAGTCCCCCTGATCCCTGGAGGGGTTTCCAAGGCGTGGAGCTGTGGTGCTGAGGGACAGGGCTCAGTGGTGCCCTGGCAGGGCTGGGGCAACACTTGGACTCAATCTTACACATCTTTTCCAAACAGAACAATTCCACGATTCCATAATTCTACTAAGCCCACCAAAACACCTCCTTCTAGCTGAACAACATCTGCTTTGATAGAGAGCCCCTACACTCCAAAACTAGGGAGCAGATCCAACCAGCAGCACGGGGAGACCACCAGGAGCAGTCAGGACAGACAACAACCATCCAGGAACACTACAAATGACAGATTCTTCCCGAAAACGAGTTCGGTGGGTTTGCTCTCGCACACAGGTACACACAGCATCGTGAATCACTCCATTTGCATTCCCTTTACTTCTGCCACTCCTTTATCTAATCAGCCTCCTTCCAACACTTTCTAACTTGCAAGCCCTGGGTAACCTGCATTCATTGATTTCAGACTCAGGGTTATTTAACCTCTTCGTTAACGAGCTGGCCCCAGAGATGAACGATGACCTCGTACAAACTCAATTTGGACCAGCCTGAAAAAAATCACACAAGGCTGAGGAAACATGTCACCTCTTTGCTTCCACCTCAAGAGAAGTTGGAGAGCAGCAGAAGGCTCCTTGCTGGAAGGTGTTTACTGAGGATTTATTATTATTTTTATTTTTTTTCCAGAAGAGCTGCTCTTCCTGACATTGCTAGAAATTTGGCACCTTCCTTACCTGCAGGTGTTATTTTTATTTGGTAATGGCTCCCTAAGTGCAATCCATCAATAGTCTTTAGCCTGGCTGAAGAAAACTTCCTTCCCCCCAAAAAAAAATAAATAAATTTTGTGTGTATGATAGTCACAGGATGATTCATGGGGATATTGCTTCTTCCTGGCAACTTCAGAGCTGCTATCTCTGGGACATCTCAGGACAACAGCCTCCTCCTCCTCCTCACCTCCCTTGAGGTACAGATTTTGGGGGTCTGTATCCTGGACCTTGACCAAACTTGTCTCCCTGAAAATAGCTTTTAGGTCAGACTTTGGGACAAACTTTCTCAAGAACCAGGGGGGACAAATTTCTCACCTGACGGTTCGTTTTTGCCATCTTGCTTCTCACTGGCATCCCCCGCAGAGAAAAACCGGGTGGGAAAGCAACCAGCGCCTACCTTGTGGACCTGCAGCTCCCTCTTCCTCCTCCTCACTTGCTGGACAACCCCCCAGCATCACCCCAGCCAACGGGGCAGCGACACCGAGCCTGCTGCCCTCTCTGACGGCTCCAACTCCTTGATGTCCCTCAGTACTTAGAAAACACGACTCCTACCAGGGCCCACGACACCGACTGAGTCGTTTAACCCGCTCCTGAAATGATCAGAAGCGCTCGGATGATGGTGAGATAAAGATTCATGCAATGATGGAAGGATTAAAGCAAATGACTCTTGCTTTGCTCCCAGCCAAAGGGAGAACACCTCGCACCGCTCTGAGTCTCTTCAAAGAAAATATTTCATGCCACTTTGCCCCCGAAATGCTTTGCACAAGAGTGAGCTAGGGCTGGCAAGAGAGACAGAGAGAGAAAGCAGAAATTTTGCATTCAGCAAAATCAGTCAGAGCCTGGGGCGTCAGAACTCGTTCTGGAGACGGGAGAGCACCAAGAGAGGCAGCCAAGTTATCCTTCTAACTGATCACTAAGTGTCCCGGCTTGTCCAAGGCTTTGATGCCTGAGGTGGAAGGAGGAGGAGGAACAACAACAATTTTACCAGCATCGCAATCTCCGATTCTAAATTTCTTGAAGTGCTCCAACGGGGGAAAAAAACCCCACAAACCACCCAAAGCAGGAGTTGCACACTCCTCCAGATGAGTCCAACCCCCAGATGACAATCCTCCTTGAGCCCAAACGCTGCAGCTTCCTCTTTAAAAAGAGTCAAGGAGAAACACCGGCCACCAGAGTCCGTTAGGGGGTTGCAATCTTTGTTTGCTCTTCAATTACCCTCTTCCTCCTCTGCTGCAAACAGGGATGCCAGGAAGTTCTCTCTGTTCTTAGCCTTAACTGCTCCGCTCTTGAGATTGGATTAAACCCTCCTGCTCTCAAGAGAATGGAAAAGGAATTTATTTTTGTGTTCCTGGCTATTAGCTTTTCGAGTTTCCTCGCACCCTTTTCAGTTCCTTCCTTCCTCCAGCTTCTAGTTGAGGGAGCCCTGACAGACAGACCGACCGACAGCTCCCTGTAATTACAGCCACCTCAGCTCTGCCTCTGCCAAAGCTCCTCACAGCTTGCACAACCCCTGTGGAGTAGTTTTCCAATTTCCCCAGCTCATTAAGGAGGGAAGAGCAGCGCCGGAATGTTAATGTTAACGGGCTGCCCCGGCACAAGCCAGCCCCTCCTCAACACATGACAGCCTGGAAAGGCCGGACTTGCCAAAAAAAAAAAAAACCAAACCCAAACCAAAACAAAAAAGGGATCCAGCGATTTGGGAAAGCCCGGAGTCTATGAGGAGACCCCCAGGGGAGCCCCAGGAAGCACGGAGCAATCACGGGCATTTCACACCTTATACAAACCGGGGAGCCGTTGAATCCCAAGGTGCCAACCCTGACCCTCTGCAGGTATTTGGAGAAAAGGTGAGAGGGCTCCGAGGGCCGAGCTGCCACCAGGAAGTTCGTCAGAAAGGTGACGTGGGACTAAGTGGCACTGCCCAGAGCCCGGTCACACCGTGGGCGAGAGGGAGGATTCTGGGGAAACACAAACTGCTGGATGAGGGGTGTTCTCTCCAGAGAAAAGAATCATAGAATCCTTTGGGTTGGAAGAGGCCTCTAAGCTCATCGAGTCCAATCAATCCCCCATCCCTGCCAGGGCACCACTAACCCATGGTCCTCAGCACCACAACTGTAAGAAGAATTATGCTTGAAGTTGAAGGAAGAAGTTGAATTATGCTTCCACTTTGTTATAAAGCTGTTCCAAAACTTCTATTTTCTCTGCAAACATCCCCACCCCTCTGCTGCACCGAGTGTCCATGTTGACATGGGTTTCATCAGTGGGAACCAAAGTCCCACTGGAGAGCTGCCTTTGACAAAGTGGGGCTTTGGGTTTACTGGGAAGTACTCCCATTAATTCCACTCTCCTGTAAGAGGAGATACTGGGTGTAGGTATCAGGACAAGAGGAATTGACCTCAAGCTGCCCCAGGGGAGGTGTAGGTTGGAGCTGAGGAACAATTTGTTGCAGCCCCTGCAGGGTTGTCCAGGCCTGTGCCAGGCTGCCCAGGGCAGGGCTGGAGTCCCCCTGCTCCCTGGAGGGGTTTCCAAGGCGTGGAGCTGTGGTGCTGAGGGACAGGGCTCAGTGGTGCCCTGGCAGGGATGGGGCAACGCTGGGACCGGATCTTCTGAAAGGGTTCTTCCAACCCAAACAAACCTCTGAACCCGTCTCCACAAAGCACGTAACGTCACAAGCACAGCACACCCCACCTCTCGGCTCTCACCAGATGGTTACACCAGGCGAGATGGATCTAAGACCCATCTAAGAACACGGCCACTGCTCCCACCCAGCAAACCTTGGGCTGCACAAAGAGCAAAGGTTCTCCTAACAAAGCCCTGCCCCATCACCCAACACCAGTGTCAAGGGAAAGAGCAACCGGCAGCTTCAGCCTTGCGTGCGGCAATCCCGGTGACAGTGACTGTTAGTGACTAACAACCTGAGCTGTCAATCAGCTGATGTCTCTTTCATCACCACCACCACCATCATCATCATCACATGGCTCTGGACATGGACACATGGATAGCAAGAGCTTCTCCATCACTTACTCAACGAGAGCACGAACCGACAGCAAGTGTGGTAATTAAGGTGCACAAATTATGGTTGTAAGTGAAGATTGTAATTAAATGTGGCGTGTAATTAACTGGATTCCTCTAACCACTCTGACACTGCCACTGCACCTTCAAACTGTCCTGAAACGGTGACTTCCTCTTGGATAAAAGGGTCATCATCAAAAAAACATTCTAGTAATGTAAATAAAAATTCTGGGTCAGACTCAAGACTAAACCCTCTTCCGACCTGCGCCCACACAACTCCACGTGGCACCTCCTTCCAGGCCTTCTTAGCCCCGGTGCTTCACTAAAATACACTTGTCTTCATGGCTCAAGACATTTCACACCTTCCTCTGGCACTGGAGATACAACACAGACATCAGTCAGAAGAAACAGCTCCAATACATCTCAGGAAACATCTTCCCCGCCTCCCTTTTCGCCCCAACACGCAGGGACGCACGTTCCTCGACACGCCGTCGGAAGGCTCCGTCTGTCACTGGTTTCCAAGACATTGCTAAATGAGTTTTCCTGGAAATTGTCCTTCAGCGGGAAATTTGATCCTTCTACCCCCATCCGGAACCAAAAGACCTTGTGATATTAGAAGTTCCCAATAAGACAAGTTCTAAATTCAGCTGTGATATTTATACAGCGCCTTACCACACGGGATGCTGGTAAGCCACAGGGCTGAAATAAGCAGCAGAAAAAGCAAATAGGATTCACTTTTCACATTTCTGCACTTTTAGTCAGGTTCTATTTTCTCTTTCACACGGGTCAGAACCAGGACTTTCAGAAAAAATGGGCAGAGGCAAAAAACCGACCAGCAGAGACGCGTTCCAAGGCCAATCTCTTCACCTTTCCCAGCCTCCTTCAGTTTTATTTGTAAGTAAAAACTGATGAAGTAAGTTTTACTTAAAAAAAAAAAAAAAGGCATCTCCAGATACTTTTGCTATCCCCAGACTCTCAAACGAGCCCTGATTCTTGCCGAGGGACGTTCGTCGAGGCCACAAAGGGAGCCTCCACTGTCTGCAGGACTCCCTCAGCTGAGCCAGCCTCCCAAGGCATATTCCAGCTTCAAGGGAGCCGTTGACAAGCTGAACATCTCCACATCTCCAGGCCAGAGGCCAGAGCTCTGCTCCTTTCCAAACCCAGTTAGGCACACTCGGTCCTTACTGGTGCTGGAGCTCCACTTAGCGGCCAGCAAGGCTCATTTAAAGCGTTGCCTTCCTCACAAAATTCCCGCTTGACTCCGGAGTCGTGGACAACCGGGATTCTCTACTCTGAGCTGGTTTGTGATCCACAAACTAAAACAACGTCAATCAAAACATCAAGCCAGAAAATTGCAGCAAATTCTTACCTCGGTAGCAGCGGGGACCGGGGCTTTGGTTTTTCTTTCTCCTTTTCCCGTTCCCGGTCCCTGTCCCGTTCCCGGTCTCTGTCCCGGTCCCTGTGCTGTCTGTCTTTTTCGTCTCTCTTGACTCGTTCTCTCTCGCGTTCCCACTCTTCTTTCCGCCGCTGGCGTTCCTTGTCGCGTTCCCGTTCCCGCTCCCGTTCCCGCTCCCGCTGGCGCCGCTCCCGCTCCCGTTCCCTCTCCCTCTCGCGTTCCCTTTCCCGTTGTCTGTTCTCTCTTTCCCTTTCCCGTTCTCGTTCTCTTTCCTTCAAAAAAAAACCAAAAAAGCAAACAAACAAAAGAGAAATCATGGTGTGGTAACATCTCCTAACAAAGTGGGCAGCAAATTTTCAAAATCCTGGACCACAAAAAATTCCAAACACCCTCCCACACCCAAACCTTGAGATAAATCGTCTGGATTTTGCTGATCATCATCATCATTTTCTGAGCAGGTAAAAAGCGGAGAGGAACCAAACCACCACACCACGTTCATCTCAGGTGTAATTTTCTAAGACGACGGCCAAAGATTAATTTCTTTCATAAGCGTAACAAGCCCAGTGTATTGATGCTGATATCGCTAATCATGTTTATCACAAACTCATGGACTTTCCAAACGAGCACCGTGAAAATAACGGATGGCGCAGCACCGGCAACGCTAGCCAGGCCGGGCTCCTCTCCGTGCTTCTTCAAAGTCTCGTAGCAAAACCAAAGCCACTTTTTAAACAGAGATGACAAATCCCACCAAAAAGCTCCCCACCGAGCAGGACCGATTCTTTTTCTCGCTCTTCTCCAGACACAACAATCTGGGGCAAAAGGAAGAGGAAGGAAAGGGTCCGTAGCGGCCTTTTCATCTTCCAGCAGCGCAACACCGACCAGCCACAGCTGGAATTTTAGTAGCTGGTTGGTGTTTTCCTCCTTTGACTCAAGCAACCAACGTGCAGCTCCACCAGCGGCGGCCGGTGACGCCGGAGCCTCCGTCTGTACACAAAGCACCGCCTGTCCAAATCTAATCCTTCTCGGCCGTCTCGATAATTAACAAGCAAATTGCTCCTCAGGCGGGTTATTTCCTGGAAACTCCCTCGCCAACATTTCCACAAACGGCTGTGGCCGTCGGCGCCGCACGACTGCCTGGGATGCTGAGGAGCAGCCAGGGCACGTGAAGAGGAACCCCCTTCCCATCTTGGATGCGGCTTTTGCCTCCGCCAAGCCGAATTCTCCTCCCGCCCCCGCGCCTAAAGCGTGGTCTGTGCGGCACCCCGGTCAAGACGCAACTATTTGTTAAGATCGAGCATCTCGAGCAGAGGTGAAAAGTCCGGTTTCAAGCACTGCCCTGGAAATACAAGGACCAGGAGGCACCTGGAAGAGAGCTGAAAGGAAAGAGAGAAAAAAAAAAAAAAAAGAGGAGGGGGCGGAAAGGGGTATTACCTTACTTACTCTGTAGTTACGGTACGGATCGGGGTCCGTGTACTGAACCCTGAAATTCTCATACTGCCCACCACGCCAGAACCGTTCTATTTCATAGTCATAATAGGGATCTGTATAGGGATCAAGCCTACAATGAAAAACAGGGAAGGTTAGAAAGGGAAATGGCAGCTGGTCGCCGCTACGAGGCCTAGCTCGGGTCTTAGGCACGGAGCACTGGCAAGAAAAAACATGTTCGAGGCCGTACGACCGGACAAAGCGCTGCCTTTTCTACCTATTCGAGACGGACGGGTTTTAGGTAGAGGCTTCTCAGAGGAAAGCGCAAACTTTTCTCGATAAACGCCCCCAGAAAAGAAGCACTACCAACCAAATTCGGCCGTCGTGGTCAAAAGGCGCGAGTGCCAATTGGTTTTTTTTGGAGCCACTTCAGACGGAGGCGAATGTCACAGAACATGTTTTGCCTCGTGGATGTGGAGCTGCCTTTGGTGTCCATGCACACACCCAGAGCTCAGCTCCAGCACCCTCACACCACAAGTGGAACGGATGGTGACCTCCTCCTACGCCTACCGCTGCGTCCCAGTGCCACCAGTCAGGGGCACGAGCTGCGGCCGAGCTTTCCACGGGGAAAAGCCAAGTTTTGCGGACAGGCCGGCAACGCTCCGTCCCTACGCCTGGAATGAACCGCATCTGGGGCTGATATTCTCCAGTTCCAGCGGAAAACAGGCGCTGGGCTCCCGGTGCAACACTGGTGAGCACGCGGCACGCCCTGCTCAACTGCAAAACCCCGCTTTCTTTCGGGGAGGAAAAGGATTTAAACCTCACCCTCCGTCAATCCGCAGTATTTCCTCCCTTTGACGAGTTCTACTGTTTGATGGTTTTAATTCCCAAGCTCAATCCCTGCCAGCCACCCGGAGTGACAACACCGGCTCCCTTGGAAAGATGGGGAGGTGGGTACAGGAGACAAGAAACTTCCAGGGCCACAGAGGAGTCAGTGGCAGAACTAAAGAGCATCAAGCAAATGCTTCCAAATTCCACATTTATCCATAAGGAGACTCTGACTTGTAAGAGGAATCGAGGGCCCACTTTTCAGTTTTAGAAAGCGCCAAATCATCTAAACCAGCCTAAGGTGTAAGCCAAGTGGCCACCTCTATTTCTTCCAGGGCTTTTAAATGTTGTATGATTTTGGCTGAATTAAGTCAAAGGAAAAGCACCAGGGAATCTCCAGTCTTAGCTCAGCAACAAACACCTGATGCCAGCCAAAGAGCCTGGATTTAGTGGACATCAGGTGTTCAAAGAGACCCAAAAAAATCCCAAGCTACACCAAAAACCAAAACACTTTTTAATCCGACCTCAAATCCGAATCTCCCCATCCCCTCCCTATAACGACTGGTGACTTTTAGAAGCGTCACTGCTGTGCATTTTGACAATTCAGCATTTTAATCCTTAGGGGAATAACTGGTCTCTCACCCTCCAGACATAACAAATACCTCCATTTGGTTCCTAAACCTCCCACCACACCCGACAGGCCAGCGCTCTGGGGCCTAGGAAGTTTTTAGAAGTGCAATGAAGAAAGGAAAAGGGGAATATTTTCGTACAGTTGCAACAGTACTGGAATCAAAGACCTGCTTACCCATAGTTAATGTTTTCTTTGATGTCCACCTCCCTATAGTTTTTCAAAAAAGAAAAAGGGATTCATGAACTATTGAGACATCTCCACATGTCACAAGACAGTCCTGCAAGCATTTATGAACATCCCAGTTGCACCACCAAGGCTTAGTTTGCTGCAAGGTGTCAAGCTGTGCAATAAGGGGAGAGGGAAAAAAACCCACCGTTTTCTCCACTTTACAGCAGCAGCAGCTTCGTAACTTTTGCCTTTACACATAATAAAGATAATTTAATGCCACAATCTGGTTGTAAAGGTGCTTGAGTTATCAGGAAATCCATTTGTTTGATTGCTTCTGTGTAACACCGGTCACATGCAATACAGTTTTATCTGGACTATATATAAAAAAAAACCAACCAACAATCCCAAAGCTAAGCCAGCAGTTCTGACATCAGTCAGGCAGTGCATAAAACCACCAGATTGCTGATGCTACTTTTTGTCTACAGCCATAAATTAAATATACTGGATGGTCAACCCACAGAGCACGGGTGATAATACGTCCCAGGGGCAACCAAAAGTCTTCTCAGAGGTAGAGAAGATCCAGATCCAGACTGATTTCTAGCCAGGAAAATATGAATATGGGGTAATGGTTTTGTTTCGGGCTGCAGAACTGAGCAGATCACTTTGGTTTGAGACAGGGAAAGGAACTGCACCCCAGACCAAAGCAAAGACTAGGGAACAAAAGCTTAAGTTGCTCCTTTTCAGATATTTTTTAACAGCCCATTCACTTTAAAATGGACAGAACCAAGCCTTGCAAACACTTTCTCTGAGAACAAGTAGAAATAATCCACAGTCTGTCCACACAGGAAGAACAGAGGCTGTGTAAGCAAGACAGGAACAGCTCCACCTGCATTCCTGCAGAGGACAAGCCCCCCTCTCTCAAAAACTTTTCCATTCCATTTCTTGGCTTGAGAACTAAGCAAGTGTCTTAGAGCTGACTGATCCCTGCATCTTCTTCTGCCTGCTCTGTCCTGACAGGAGCCCACCCGAGGTCTCCAACATTTTATATTTTACCTCCTTCAAAAAAAACCCCAATCACCTAAACACCTAAGTTTAGGGTATTTGTTTTGGCCCAGGCTAAGCCCTGACAACTAACAGGTTTGCTTTCTAACCATGTCTTACTAAATAGTTTATCTGGGATCGGTCCAGATGTTTAAGACCAGCTGCTGGGCCAAAGCCCTTGAAAATAAACACCCAGCTGGTCGAGACAGGACAACCACTGCCCTGAAGCTCCTGGATGTTGGAGTATCTCCAACGTCGCAGTCCTGGCTTTAGCGTTTTAAAACTTTTACGAGTGGAAATAAGAAAAACAAGAGGAAAAAAAGGTGGGAGGAGTGCACTGGTGTGAGGTGGGCAATGCACTATTAGATAGTCCTTCAGGGACCAGTTTGCCAACAACATGGAGGGGAAAAAAGGGTTTCCAGGTGACTCTAAAGAAAGGTAGTGTTGAACTGGAGCAAGCTGGTGTAGATACCGCTCAACGGAAGCTGTTCCCACTTCCTGAGGTGAGCATTCCTCCAGTTTGGAGGAACAAGTCAACTAAAAGATCACCAAGCTGCACCGCATTTCCCACCCATCCATCCATCCCACGCAGCAAAACCAAGAGTGCATCTTACGCTGGATCTCGGACGTCTCTGGTGATGCGATAATTCCAGTCGCGGAAAAACTCGTTTTCTTTGTCAAATTCACGTTCGTCTTCCCCAATAGTCACAGTGAACCTCTTCTCCTCAAAGTCAGGCTCCTGTTCTTTTCTCATAGTTGCCTTCTTTAATACCTGCCAGAATAAAAATAAAAGCATCGTCAAAAGAGAACGTTTCTGAGAAACTGAGTGCTGAAAATCCTTCGCTTGGGAGAAAACTCTTCCAACTAAAGCACCTTTCTTCTGCCCAAGCCTCAAGAATGTGCAGGACACAGGATTCTTCACGATGCACAAAATGTAACTCATTATTCTCTCAGCTCAGAACAGCAGCAGACGTGTAGTAAAAAGTTCCAAAAGTTTCACACACGCTCACCCTGTTTTCTACAACCACCAGACACGTGGATCCTAACGGTGCTAGACAAAGAGGTACTGAAATAAGGGAAATTGGATCAGTTTTAAAAAGTTTTGCTCCTTGGAGGGCCTGACTCGAGGGCCACGAACTCCTTTTAGCTCATGTTAATATTAAAAAAATCAAACCTGGATGCGAGCTACTCTCGCCTGCATAATGATTGTGATACTTAGGATGTAGTTAAGAGGCTGAAAGGCAAAAGGAAAGCTCCTTAAAAAGAGCGAGATGCTACAACGCTCCAAAAAGAGCTCTCCCAGCACCCTGCTCCTGATGGAACGGGCTTGGTGGGTTCTAGAGGCACCCAGCACCCTTCCCAAGGATGGCACTTTACCTCTTTCGCATGCCGGAGTCCTCTCTCCCAGGCACTTTCTGTGGGAGGGTCCGGAGGGGGCGGAGGTAAGATTTCATCAACCACAGGCCCTCCCTGTTCCAAGGGTGAGAAGAGGAAGGAGACAGACACTTGATGTTAGTTTGAAGTAGCCAACTCAGGCTCTCTAAACAGTCACCCCAGAGCACCTCCAGGTACTCCAGAGACACATCAACAGGACACAAGCTGCGACACACATGGAAAATTATTCTCCTCTACTACCAACTTCAAGACCGCCTTTTAAAAATCACATCTCCAACAAATGCATTAAATTTTGATGAAGTTCTAGCTCAAAAATAAAAGAATCTTGACTTCCCCTACGTGCAGAAGGCATCAATTCACAGCAAAGACGTCCATACCCAAGGGTTGGCCGGCATCAGCGGGTGAGGGCCAATGGGAGGAGCACCGTTCGGGGAGAAGGGCTCAGGTTTGGAGATCAGGGAGTAGTTGCCTTTGTCATTCACACCGGGGTGAATGAAGCGACAGTTCATGCCCCAAGTACAGTGACCTGCGGAGACAGAGTTCTGTTAGAGCCCTGGGTGTCCACTACAAGCTGTTGTTTGGCCCCACAATCATTAAAAACCCACCACGGAACAATGTTGTTGGAGACATAAGACTTTTCTCCATATCTGTCAACATTTACCGGATTTCATACTCCTGGAGACAGCTGTCAGCCCCACCTTCCCAGAGAGGACAAACAGATCCAGTCACAGATGGATGAATGTACCAGAACCTTATTGCAGTGTGGAGAAGGGAGGGAGGGAGGGATGCAGACACACCACTAAGCAAAAGCACTAATAAATCTGAGAGCTCTTCAGGTGTTAATCACAGGCATCAAGTCATTCAGCCTGGAGAAAAGGAGGTTCAGGGGAGACCTTCTGGCCCCTGCTCCCTGGAGGGGTTTCCAAGGCGTGGAGCTGTGGTGCTGAGGGACAGGGCTCAGTGGTGCCCTGGCAGGGATGGGGCAGCGCTGGGACTCCATGATCCTAAAGTTCTCTTCCAACCCAAAAGATTCTCTGATTCCACTCATTCATGCAGACACAGACAAGTGCTCCTCAGCCACAGCAAGGACAAAAAAACCTGAAAATCCTCAAGGTGCCAGGTGAGCAGCACCTGATCTCCCTGGTGGCAGCAAAGCCTTCAAGGGACAAGCGAGGGTGGACATCCAGGTTATCCGCACCCACAGCAGATCAAAGAACAACAGGAGCTCCCACAGCCTGAACTTTGCCTCAGGGAAATATTCCAGGCTGCCGGGGAGGTCACCCCCTGTCAGGCTGCGGCTGCAGCAACGAACCCCTCTCCTTGCCGAAGGACTTCCCTGTTCCACTGTCACCACCACCACGTGTCTCAGCACAAGCAGAAAAGGTGATACCAGAAGACATCCAGGAAGCTGAGGCTGTGATATCTGATGGTCATGTCTCTGGAAAGCCCCTAAAAACAGTTCCCTGAGTTGCATTTGCCGCTGACGCAGGAGACTCCACCCTGGGCTCTGCCCTTCGTTTAAGTTCAGATTTTCATTGATTGTTCCAAGGGAGGTTGTAAATAAAATCAAGTAAATGAGTTAACATTGAGCGAGATGAAGCTGAAGGAAGTGGAAAAGAGGGATCAGCTGCTTAAAAAGAACAAAAAAGATTTATAAAACCTACTCTCAACACTAAAAAATATCATAGGATAGTCTAAGACAAGACTTGTGCAGCTGCACCACCCTTTGGGGAATGTCTTATTAAGAGAACTAGAAAAAAAAAAAATACAATCAGTTAGATTGAAAAGTTTCAAGCCCAGAAGTGTCACTTGCAGTAAGAAATCTGCTTTAGGATTTCCTATCCCCTTTTCTTCCACCTGAGGCTGCCAATCCCAATTTCACAACCGTGGTATCTGGCACAGCGTGTGGCGCAATCTTCTGGCTCGAGGAAAACGCTTCTATTTACACGAGGATTATTTTTTATTCCAGCTGAGCGTTTCCTCAGCCCAGGGGAAGTACTGGTCACCAGCACAGCTCACCCTGTCAGGTCCAGAGTATGCCACCTTGCTGGGCGGCTTCTGAAAATAACTACAGGGGCAAGAGGCTGGGGCCAGACTCTGCTCAGGGGTGCCCAGTGCCAGGACAAGGGGCACCGGGCACCGACAGGAACCCAGGAGGTTCCCTGGGAGCAGGAGGAGAAACTTCTTTGGTGGGAGGGGGTTGGAGCCTGGCCCAGGCTGCCCAGAGAGCTTGGGGAGTCTCCTTGTCTGGAGAGATTCCAAAGGCGCCTGGACCCTGCGCTGCTGGGCCCCCTGCTCTGGGTGACCCTGCTGGAGCAGGGGGGTGGCACCAGGTGATCTCCAGAGGGCCTTTCCAACCCCCACCACGCTGGGATTTGGTGAAAACAGCTAAACTTGAGTTGCCAACACTCAACACCACAACGCAGGCAACACAGGAACCTGCTGAACAGCAGCACTTGCCGGGGCTGCAGCGACTCAGCAGATGTCAAATCGATATTTCTAGAGAGAAACAGCATTTCCAGCTTGATTTTAAATTTAAAACTTTCAGAAAATGCCTTTTAATAGCTGGGGAAGCGAGATGGATACAGGATTGCAAGAACCAATTTTGGCAAGGCACCAGCTTGGTAAGAAATACCAAGCGTTTGCCGTACTAGTTTCCCACGGAATAACCTCTAAGCAACAGCTGATTGATAAATCAGTTTTATTCCGTGCTGGTTTAAAAACACTGGCAACTTTTCCTTAATTTGCCTCTGCTGGGCTCAGAATCCAAAGGGCAAAGCGATTTTTGCATAGTGGCTCTATGTAAATTCAGCATCTGGCCACCAGAGAAGAGAAAGGCGACGCTGAGGACACCCGAGGAGCAGCCGATCACGGAGAAAACGGCTTAACGGGCAAAAAAGCCAAGGAGAAAAATGAGGGCGTGTCTGGGTTTCTCCCAGGGTGGCAGAACACCGGTACCTTTCATGAAGAATCGGCAGGTGGGACGTGGCCTGACTTTTCTGTCGCTGGGGTCTTTAACTTCTCCTTCTTCCAAGTCATCATCCTGGAAGAGACGAGACAAGCTGACATTTCACAGGGCGGGCTTTTCTGCAGCGACTTGGAATTTGACAACATTGGGCAAATCTCAGTCCCTGAAAACACACCCCAGAGTAAAACACAAGAGAAAAGCGACAGAAAGCGACAATAAACCCACCCCCACCCTCGAGCGGCTTCGTAAGGTGCTGCTACAAACGGGCAGACGCAGCGACGTCGGTGTTTCAAAGGTGACGGCAAAACCCTGTGGGAGTTACAAGCATCTTGGTGTCACAGCACAGACCGAGGTGTCAAGATGTGTCATTTTACCTGATCTAAGCTTAAAGGCTCAAAATCAGCTGTCAATCAACTGGATTAAGTAATCCTGCCTCGGCGGAACGACTGCTACTACAAGAATTATAAAGTGCTTCTCCACAACACCGAGTGACAATTTCATGCACAATCTTTTTGGAAAAAAAAAAAAAGTCAGAAATATTCCCTCTGATCCTCTCTGGTAATAACTTCAAACCTTTCAGTTGGATATTTGGAAAAAACTCCTTAGAGAAATGGTTGTCCAGGCCTGTGCCAGGCTGCCCAGGGCAGGGCTGGAGTCCCCCTGATCCCTGGAGGGGTTTCCAAGGCGTGGAGCTGTGGTGCTGAGGGACAGGGCTCAGTGGTGCCCTGGCAGGGCTGGGGCAGCGCTGGGACTCCAGGAGCTTCCAGGGTTCTTCCAACCAAAGTGATTCTGTGATTCTAAGTCATTTGCTGCCAGCACCATTCAAAAGTCCTCCACGAGCTGAGGCAGAAGGGTTTCTTAAAGCACTGAAGTCCTTTGATGGGAACAAAGCCGATCTGTGATGGCTTTGCCAATATTGGGCACAAAGCTTTTCTATGGAACGTGGCGCTACCCAACCCAGGCACCCAGGCTAGGACGTGGTACACGGAATGGTCTGACCTCCAAAGAAAAGACGCGTTACTTGCACACCGGGGACACAACCAGCACAGAAATTCACGTGAAGGAAGAAGGAAAGCAGGGCAGACTAAGCCAAACCACTGCAAAACCCGAGGACGGGGCTCTCCTCACCTCCAACCAGCTCCTACTTACATCAATCTCTCCATCGTCAATTTCTCCGTCATCTTCTTCTTTCTTCTTCTCCTTCAGGGGATCCTGGCCGTCCTTTTCATCGTCGCTTTTGCCGCCGGATTTTTTCTCATCTTCACGGGCATCCTCTCCTTTCTCCTCTTCCTCATCATCCTCACCAGCAGCTTTCTCGCCATCCTCCTCAGCAGCAGCAGCACTCGGTTCCTCAGGAACTTCCTCATCGTAGTCCAACTCATGTTCGTCTAGCTCACGGGTGACAGAAGACGCTTCGTCGCCGAGGTCGTTTGTCCGGTCCTCCTCTCCTTTGCGAGGCGGAGGGCTCTTCAGCTCCCCGCTCCGCTCGTTGGCGTCGGACTCCTGAGACTTGGCTTCGCTCAGGCGATCGTCCTCATCCGAGTGGTTCTCCTCTTCGCCACGGCCCAGCCCCCTGGTTCCATCCTCCTCCTCCTCTCCCAGCACGCTGCCTTGCCCACCCTCGCCATCAAGTTCCCGCTCCGAACCGCTCTCCTTCAGGACTTCGTCGTCGGAAAGCTGCTGGTCCTCTTCATCGGGAGAGCAGGGGTTTCGCTCGGGGCTGTCGGAAATGTCCATCAGTACCCGGTGATCTGCAGAAGGGAGAAAGCAACGTTCGTGATGGGGAAAGGAGCTGGGAAAGCAAGAAAAGCTCACCTGCAGGAATTTCAAGTCTTGTATTTTTACCTCCTGAAGAAGAAGAAGAAGAAAAGGTTGCTTGAATTCATGAAGGTGGTTTATCATAGCACCTTCAAAAAGAAAACAGGGAGTTTAAACTGAGTTAAGAACTGATTCCAGAACTGGACTGGATAAGAATGTGCTGCCTTCACGGACAACGATGGAGCTCGAGGATGGAATTTCATTTACAAGCTCTAACAGCTGAGGCTGCACAAAGCACCGTCAGAAATCCCAAGGTAGCCCCTAGCCCAGGCACAAGCAGCACTGGCATTTCTTCCGTGAACAAGGAGCGAGCTTCAGGACAACAGGGTCAGGTTTGCAGGGGTCTTTCAAAACTAAAGGCACGTGGCACCAAAAAATCCACAGACTCTTGTGAGGAGCGGCTGAGGGAGCTGGGCTTGTGCAGCCTGGAGCAAAGGAGGCTCAGGGGAGACCTTCTGGCTCGCCACAACTCCCTGACAGGAGTCAGCCAGCTCATCCCCACCTGCTGTATGCAACAAATATTCAAAATTAATTCAAAGAAGATCAACTTCAGAGCTGCCTCCATCAGGCCCTTTTTGCTGGCAGCTCAGCCTGAACACGTGCTTGGTATGAATAAGTCAAAAATTAGATGTCTGCTTAGACTGAGCAACACAAATGCAACAGAAAGAGACAAGATGTAAAGGAAAAGAAAAACAAAAAAACACCCCCCTCAGATATCTACTTACTTTACAAATAATAAAAAAAAAAAATATCCACTAATTCTAGAAGGACTGTCTGGCTCCTCTCAAGGAGGCATCTTTCCAGGGGACTAAATTCACCCTTTAGGTTTAGAGCCTGTGCCTGGAAATCAGGAAAGCACAACAGCACCGCTACCCGAGCTGCTCCTCTCCTTCTCCAGACACCTGCCAGCACCAGGGGCCGTTGTTTTACGTCCCGTAGGCAGCCAGATGCGCCATCACCACCCAGATAACATCTCTCGCCCTCACCCTAGTGAAGGCACCAGTAACAGAGAAAGGGCTAAAAAAAAACCCCACAAATAACCCGAAAAGCCCTCCCAGCAGCAGCAGCAGCACGAGTCCCTGCGCTGAGAAACAACCCCCCTGCTCTGCTTCAAGCCTTCAAAGCCCTGCACAGATACGAGCTCGCTGATGAACACGAGGATGATGTGAACACTCCACAGGGCCCTCGAGCACCAGAGAAGTCACATTTTGAGCTTCCTGCCGGCTACTCTGGTTTCTCCACCCGTGGAAGTCGCCTCTTGCTCGCAAAGTTTTGATTTCACTGAAAAATTAAAAGCTAAATTAAAAGCCAGCACTTGCCTCCTGATAAGGATGGAATCTGAAAGAAATTCTGTTTATTGTGCAGATAAAGGTCGACGGCGAGCTCGTAAACGCTCCCACCTAATTGTTCCTGATAAAGAGCAAGTTCTAATTGCAGAAGCGCCCGAGAAGTTACGCTTTGAGCGCACGGAGAACAAGCAGCGGGCGCGGCGCGGCCGAAAGGTCAGCCTGACGGGGCCAGGAGGAATAGAAAAGCTGTCCAGGGGCAGATGTAGTCAGGAAATTTGTTTTTTTCATTTCTTGTGAATAAGCAGCACCGAAGAGAAAGGGTTGAAGTGAACTAGAGGCCTCTCTGCGTTCGACATCGAGACCTTCAGAGGGATGGGGGGAAAGAAATATGGCCCAGCTCAGGAGATAAGTAGGAAACATTCACCTCCACCAGCAGCGCTAAAAGCTGCTATAAAAACCCAGTTACAATCATCTTCTATTAATTTCCTCCTGTAGAAATGATAAGAAGCACAATAAATAGCAGCTCGATTGAAAAAGGTACCCAAAAATCCAGGCAGTCTGGTTTTGGTGTGGATTTTCCCAGATTCAGGGAACAGGAATTTTCTTCCCTATCATCAGGCCTCACAAAGTCCCCGGTGCCTCCACCTGGCAGCGATGCACTAACAGCTCCTCCACAGCCTCTTACACCCCATTTTTTCAGTAAGAATCACAATTCAGGGCTGTTGCTCCAGGGGTTGTTGCTCCAAGTTCAGCAGCAGGCAAGAAAAGATTCCCCGAGACCAACGAAACGGATTTTGGATTCAACCTTGGGTGCGACTGGATGGGAATGTCCCAACACAAACCCAGGATGGGCAAAGGAAAAATAGAAGCAGGAGAAAAATAGGGAGATGGAAATGAAAACTGTCAGTGATATAAAACTGGGAAGAGCGGGTGATCCACCAGAAGGCTGCTGCCATCCAGTGAGACCTGGACAGGCTGGAGAGTCGGGTGAGAGGAACCTCATGAAGTTCAACAGGGTCCTGCCCCAGGAGAGGAATAACCCCCTGCACCAGTACAGGGGAGGGGTCACCTGCTGGGAAGTAGCTTCCCAGAAAGGGATCTGGGAGTGCTGGGGGACAACAAGCTGCCCATGAGCCAGCAATGGGCCCTCATGGCCAAGAAGGCAAATGGGCTCCTGGGGGGGCATGAAGAAGAGTGTGGGCAGCAGGGTGAGGGAGGTTCTCCTGCCCCTCCACTCTGCCCCAGGGAGGCCACATCTGGAGTGTTGTGTCCAGTTCTGGGCTCCTCAGTTCAAGAGGGACAAAGAACTATTGGAGGGNAACAGCATTTCTGCCACAACCACCCAAAATGAGGTCAGGCCGTCGCTCACTCGCTGCCACAGCAGCTCCTCCTGCCACGGGGGAAATCGAGACGATTCCGCGTCCTCCCCTCGCTCTGCGCAGCCCCAAGGCTCCGAACGGAGGAAGAAGGTGCCTCCCTCCAACAACAAGCTTATGGGCAACAGCAGCACCCCAGGAGTGTGATGAGCCGAACAGCAGGCCAGCCGGTGGTACTTGTAGCCACTTGTTTGTAGAAAAAAAACCAAACCAAAATAATTCAAGGTTAGGAAAGGCAAGAGCAGCAGAGGAGGAATTTTGTGAAGCAGGAGCTCCCTTCTGAGCTCCAATCCCTTCACCCTTTGCACAGCAGCAAGTTGAAGTTCAGTTTAAAGTGTGTATCCCAAGTGCTGCCTCAGGATTAGTTGCCAATTGCAGTTTATTCCCAATCTCTGGAATCCTACAAGGGTTTTTTGAGGGGCTTGTTTGGGGATTTTTTTTTTGATTTATTCAGGATTTTTTCATTTTCCACTCTCCTTTAGTTATCCACATAGGGAAAAAAAAAACAGAGAAAACAAACAAAAAAAGAGCCTCTGTGGAAGTATTTCCAATAGAACAAAGCGGGAGAGGAGAAATCCACAGGTTCCAGCCCTCAGCATCAGCTGGGACTTTTTGTGCCCTCAAATCAGGCCAGTTTCTTACCCTCTTCAAAACCAGTTCTAAAAGCAAAACGTTAACTTCTAACCTACAGATAAGATCAGCCGACTGATCCCTCAGGGAGGCCTCAGGGAGCTGAAAGCCCCTTGGAAGCAGCTGACAGGGAAGAAATTCCAGGGGAGAAATTCCAGATTTGGCAGCTAAACTTCCCAGCCATCCCACCTGCAGCCAGCACAAGCCACCCTCCCAGCTGGCACCTGCTGTCCCCACAGAGATACAGCTGCCCTCAGACACAACCCCCAGGCACAGCAGCAGAGAATCGCTTGGGTCGGAAGAGAACTTTAGGATCATGGAGTCCCAAGTGTTGCCCCAGCCCTGCCAGGGCACCACTAACCCCTGTCCCTCAGCACTTTGGAAACCCCTCCAAGGAGCAGGGGGACTCCAGCCCTGCCCTGGGCAGCCTGGCACAGGCCTGGACAACCCTGCAGGAGCTGGAAGAAATTGTTCCTCAGCTCCAACCTAAACCTCCCCTGGGGCAACTGGAGGCCGCTTCCTCTTGTCCTGTCACTTGAGGAGAAGAGATCTCACCCCTGCCTCTGGCTCCAAGCTCCTGAATGTCAGGGAGTTGTGGAGAGCCAGAAGGTCTCCCCTGAGCCTCCTTTGCTCCAGGCTGCACAAGCCCAGCTCCCTCAGCCGCTCCTCCCCACACTCCTGCTCCAGACCCTTCCCCAGCTCTGTTGCCCTTCTCTGGCCACGCTCCAGCCCCTCCGGGTCCTTCTGGGAGGGAGGGGCCCAAAACTGAGCCCAGGATTCTGCTCATTCTAAGTCAGACATTCCTATGGCCGTCCTCACCTGCAAGGACTTGGATGTAACAATGGAAGAAACATCTTTTCCCCACTGAGGTCTCACAGCCTTCCTGGGAAGCATTTAAAATCCCAGATTTCCTGCCCCAATCCTCTCACACAGGCCAAAAGGCCCCATACACTGAGGAAAAGCTCAAGAGAGTTAAATTCCCCTGCTCCAGCCACACCAGTAAATAATTTTTCCAAAGCTTAATGATACCCAAGAGTTATTTTTAACTGGAAATACAGCGCCGAGATGAAGAAGCCCTGACGCAGTACGAGAAAAACCCTTTGCTACGCAACTTGCTTTTAAAATCTCCACTTCAATATTGCCGAGTAATCCCAGGATACGCTTTAAATAATATTTTGAACCTTCCAGTTCCATTAGGAGGCAAAGACTAACTGCAGGCAGCGGCTGGGCAGCAGAAGAACTGGAACCAGTACGGAAAGGACAGCAGCTCACTCTAACCCACTGCAGCACCTACGGGATAAAGCTGGGAGGGATCTGAAGCGGCCACCAAGTCAAAAATCCTCCTGGTGAGTATCATTTCCATTCATTGAATTCCTTCCTCTGAGGCTGAGCCTTTAAGTGGTGCCACAAGAGGTGTTTTTTTCAAGCGAAGACGGAAAACACCTTGGATATAGTACCAGGAAACGATGGTTCCAGCACCTCCAGGAGCAGGAAGGCACCGAGTATCCTACAGAAAACTGGACCCTGGCAGAGCCACCACTTTCGATCCCCAAATCCTACAAATTGTCAGTTGGGACGCCTCCCACTAGAGCAAGCTGTTCCAAGGCCCCATCCAGCCTGGATCTGGACACATCCAGGGATGGAGCATCCACAGCTTCCCTGGGCAACTCGCTCCAGTGTCTCACCACCCTCGGAGGGAAGAAACACGCCGCTAAGGGATTTAGGGAATGGAGAACTGGAAACCAGAAGCAAAGCAGGAAGGAAGGGCAGGACCCACCATGGGTGAAAAAACTATGGAAGAGTAACGAGGAGAAGGAAATAAACCACCTTGTGATTCAGGAAGGGAGCATCGCTTCAGAGCGGAGAACGAAAGCAAAGCACCGTCCTTCGCTGGAATGAAACTACCATCGTTACCAGGATTAATTAACCAAAACACACCCTTCTTTGCCACCCCGTGCAGAGCAAACCCCAGCTCCCCAGGCGCCATCAGGAAAACTTTTAACGCAGGAAACAGAGTCGCTTTTTGGGATTAAACTGCAGAGAACCAGCAGGTGGAGGGAGGTTCTCCTGCCCCTCTACTCTGCCCTGGGGAGACCACCCCTGGAATACTGGAGCCAGTTCTGGGCTCCCCAGTTCAAGAGAGACAGGGAAATACCAGAGAGAGTTCAACGGGGAGCTATGAGGATGCTGAAGGGACTGGAACATCTCTCCTGGGAGGAAAGGCTGAGAGCCCTGGGGCTGCTCAGTCTGGAGAAGAGAAGCCTGAGAGGGGATCTGATTCCTGTCTAGAAATATCTGAGGGGTGGGGGTCAAGGGGAAGGGGCCAGGATCTTGTCTGGGGTGCCCTGGGATAGGATGAGGAATAACAGGGACAAGCTGGAACCCAGGAGGTTCCACCTCAACAGGAGGAGAAACTTCTTTGGTGTGAGGGTGACAGAGCCTGGCCCAGGCTGCCCAGAGAGGTGGTGGAGTCTCCTTCTCTGGAGACTTTCTGACCCCCCTGGATCTGTTCCTGTGTGGCCTGCCCTGGGTGCTCCTGCTCTGGCAGGGGGGTTGGACTCGATCTCCAGAGGTCCCTTCCAACCCCTAAAAATAAAAACCATAAAAAAACCCAAACCAAACCCACTCAGCGAGAACCATTTCCCACGAGCTGAGTTTTCAAGCAGAGCTCAGAGAGCTCCGACCCAAAACACCGACCGCTGCCTTTTCCCGGGAAGACTTTAGAACCAAAACCTGAGGAGAAACGGTGCCGTAGGCAGCTGGAGCTTTGTTTTCACAGCATAAACTGATTTTCCCACTGTGGCTCTTCCTGCAGCTCGGGAATAACCAGCGTCTCGGCCCCGCGACAGGAAGTGAGTCCAATTGTTCCCGAATTCTGTCGGGTTTGGGGATAACCACGCTCAAGAGTCTAATGCCGGAGCAGAAGCCTCGCAACAATTTGTTTGGATTAGACTACGACCCTTTTCCTTCATCTAAGCAAACCTGAGGGAGGCCAGGAGAAAGAATTCCCACCGTGAAGGGGCTGCTCCGGCTGCAGCCCTGGTAACGGTGGTTTCGGATGAGCTGAGCTACCAGTGGCAGTAAAAGAAGAATATTTTTAACGTGGCTGCCCAGAGGGCAGCTCTGAGCTGAAACAACCCTGCTGAGGCCGCTCACAGAGGGAATTTAAAGCACCCACAGCAGCTACGTGGATGTAGCACTCGTAAAGATCCCGGCCCCCAGCTCCAAACCCCCGCCTCCCTGCCCCAGCACCCGCCTTACCTCACAGGGCCTCCTGCCAGGCTGAGGTCCTGCTGCTGAGCCCCCCAGGCCAAGGCTGCTGGAGCTCTCCCTGTTCCCCCCTGCCTGAGAAGGGAGGGAGGTCAGAGCTGTTTGCACCCCTGGCGTCTGACCACCCCCCACATTACCCTCTAGAAGGTGAGCTGCCCCCCCA
>VWZK01017798.1:91013-95195 GCA_013396935.1 Baryphthengus martii | reverse complement strand
TGGTGAGAAGAGGCCAGTGCCTACCTCTCGACAATGTCCTTTCNCCCCTCATCCAAATCATTGATAAAAATATTGAACAGTAGTGGTCTCAACACTGAGCCCTGGGGAACATCACTGGTGACCAGCTGCCATCTGGATTGAACTCCATTCACCACACTCTATGAGCCCGGCCATCTAGCCAGGGTTTTACCCAGCAGAGCATACGCCCACCCAAGCCACGAGCAGCCAGTAGAATCACGTTGTTCTCTGTGGTGTCCTCCAAATGGCTCCTGTTAGGTTGTGAGACAACTGGCCTGTCTCCATGTGCATGGAGGACAGCGGACAAGCGATGGCAAACTGTGGCTGGAGCCTACCCAAGTGTGAGGGCTCAGCCCTACCCTGGGCTGAAGGGGACCTAGGAGGGGGTGTACAAGCCCATCCTAGCCTGAGGCCATTCTCTGACATTATTCATCTGAGTTCCAGATTTCACAGGGAACACCTTGAACAGCTGGCTATTGCCCTGCAAAAATCCCGCCCCCTCACCTTTCCTGGGTCTTCCATCTTCCTCCCTTAGACCGAAGATGACAGAAAAGCCTAACAGAGAAATGATGCTTCAAATACCTGTGTTTCACATGAGAGAAACCTAAGAGTGGCCTTTGGGCAGGGCACAAAGCTGCCTGCCCATCTGGAGTCAATGAGAGAAAATATCATCCCTGAACGTTGCCGAAGAGGCCACCCAATCCAGCATGGATGGGCTCTACGCAGGAGTAAAGATACATTTCTCTTTCTGAGGCCCGTGGCTTGAGATCCTGCATCAAGCCCTGGGCCTGCTCTGCCGGCTTGTGGCCCACTCGTTATTTGCCTTTGGTTAACGCACCGGCAGAGAAGCCTCAGGAAATGAAACACACACGGCACCCAAACTGGCTCTTCTTTCATTCGGGACCATCTTCATCACACGGATAAACCAGCTCAGCAACGTCCGACAGGCACTTGGCTGTGTCCTCCCATCCTCCACAAGCTGCTGCTGCTGCCGGGCGCTGTCGAACGCTCGAGGGACGGCCTTCAGCGTGGGGGTACCGCAGGGAGCCTGCTGCCTGCCCGCCACGGGCACTGCCTGCCTAGCACGCTGCGATGTGTGCATGAGGAAGGCGCTGACCTGTTCCTCACCCCCGCTGTCTCCAGAACCTGCTTCAGCCCAAGCGCTGTGGCGGGTTGCCCCTCTTTAACTCACCCTCTGTCGTTAACACCCTCCCTCTTAACTTTCCAATGGGGATGCCCCTTAAAATGTCCACATTTTTGTTGTGAAGACAATGGTTTGGATGTGTGGACTGCTCTGAAATGAGGTATGACGTGAAGTCTGCTGACGAGAATAAGATTTCTTGTCCTTATTAAATCCTTAGCTTACATAAGAACATGACTGTCTTAGTAAACTATACAGCAAGTTCAGGAAACAAACCTTCAAGGTGTTGGAACCCCTGACACTTTATGCCTTAACTATTCCCATTTCTGCAAACAACATGGAATGATCTACCAGGACCCCCTTTCCAGAACCACGCAGTTAACTCTGTGATTTGGCAAGTTTTTCGCTCTTGTTTTTGAGGAAGGTCTCTCTAGACCTGTAGCAAAGAAAAGAAATTTCAGGTGTTCCTGAACTAGAATAAATGGTAACAGGAGAGGAAAGGATGGCAGCAGGAGGCACTGGTTACGGCGCGTCCACGCAGAACTAACCCCTGCCTCTTCTTCCCGGTCTGTTTGTTATTCCTCTGCTTCGACTGCTCAAAAAAAGCAATAGAGCAAAGCTCCTGAGGTACAGAAACAGGAAAAAAGTTAAGAGATCCAAGTCATTACAGGCACTTTTTACCCACTTAAAAATATTTACATTAAAAAAAACCTCACCAGGCAAAAAACTTTTTCCCCCTAAAGTTACAAGCAGACCGTTTGAGGTCTGATAGAGCTGCATGAAACTGGTCACTGGTCACGGCCTCAGTTTTCTCAGCCAGCGAGAGCTGCTGATCGGAGTGGTGCTGCCAGCATGGCCGGGTCACTGCAGAGACCCTCCTGCCACCCACCCGACCTCCCCGGCCACCCTGGGACAGGGGTTTAGTGATCTGAGGACAAATGGTCCATTATCCTTACATGACCTGGTGTCTGTCCCAGGCGTTCTTCTGCCTGCATATTGGAATATCTGGTACGTCTGCCTTTCTGTGTTACCAACTTCTCTGCTGTCATTCAGCTGTTGCCCAGGCTGCCTCTGCTCCTCATATGCCGGCAAAAATACCGTCTTGTCTTCCGTAACTCTTGCAGCCATAAAATGTTGTCCTTGTGGCACTTTACTCCCTTATTGATTTTACACAGTTTTGACCATTTTCTACCCGAGTAATCACTATCAGCTCCTCCCACATATTTACTAATCATTTCTACAGCAGCCCAATTTGTATCCAGGTGTGGCTGCTCTCCTCAAACGCCAGTTTTTGACAGTTCAGTAAAATGATACTTATTCACTGCCAGCAGTCAGCCCCACTTCTCCAGCCCCATTGCTTCAGTGCCTACTGTATCGGCTCACTGCCATGTCTGTTTTACTGGCAGGGGCTTTTCTCTGGTTCTGTTCAGCAGGGTTGGTTTTGGTGCAGCTGTTGCTGGTTTTATTGGATCTGGCCCCAGGCTGCAGGCAGAACCAGCTGGTAGGACTGTACAGCTGCTTCTTTCCTGCCCCTTCCCACTGGGCTGCAGCGTAGCCTGTGTGTGCACCGTGGCCCCAGCCCAGTGCTCGAAGGGGAGCATCTTCGCTTGTCTCCAAAGACTGCCTGTCCCAGTATTGCACACAGGGATTAAATATTTAGCTGAAAACAGCAGAAAGCTTTTCATGGCACATCTTCAGCGTCCGTCGGAGTTGACACTCAGAGCACGCCGAAGAGGAGGAAGGAATTTGCTGGGAGTCTGTTATCTCTTAGCTGTAGGAAACTATAAACTTAACCCTTCCAAAACAAGAGAAACATTCATTTTCTAGAATACTTGTGGCTACTGGACTTACTCCCTAAAAGAAAAAGAACTAACATTTGTTTGGTGTTGGTGTTTGCAGACAGAGAGCTGCACCTGCCACAACATGGAGCCAAGAAAGTTGAAAAACAACAGTAAACAACCCCAGAAGATGCAGCACAGTTCGGGTTTTCATTGAAGCCACCCATGTAAGGCTCACGATGTCCTCCTTCACTGGGCTGTGTATCGCTTACAGTTGGACTTGATGGTCTCAAAGGTCTTTTTCCAACCTAAACAGCTCTATGATCTTTGGAGGTCCCTTCCAACCCAAACCATTCTATGATTCTGTGATTCCATGATTATATGATCCTACAATTCTATGATTCTATTCTCTGCACACCTTACAGATGGATGATGTGAAGTTTAATTTGGATGTCAAAACTAAGGAACTACAAATGAGTACCATCAAAAGTAGGCAGAAACAGAGAATTCCTAAAATGAGCATTCAAATTGTTGGGCTGATTGTGGTGAAAAACCTTACATGATGTTGAACATGTCAGTAAGGCATTAATATTTCATCCCATGAGCCACAGGACAAAAAGAAAGGGAAAAAAAAAAGCCCTGTTCAGCAGATGCCTGTTTTCCAAGGATTCCTCCCTCTCCCAAGCAGCTTCATTTTGATTTAAGATTTAAAAAACAAATCAATAAACCTGCCAGGGAGAGACAGTAACTGTTCTTTCCCTCCGTATCTTTAAATGAGGTGAGTGAGATCCCTCTATACACCAGCCTCTGCCGGGTGTAGCAGTGCTGCAGGGTCACACACGTTTCATTAGAGCCGCCCTTCCAGCAGCGTTCGCTCAACTCCTCTGGCTCTCTTCTCCAACCACACACTGTGCCAGGGACGAATCGCTCGGCGCCGAGGCAGAGCCTGCTGGGACTTACATATCCGAAATGTCCTCTCCGTGAGCAGTTGTAGCAGTACACCACGGTGGAGCGCGCTGCGCGGGAACCGGCTGCCTTGATTGGTCCTGGCTTCGTCTGAAAGATGGAAATGGGCGAGAATCAGCTCTGGCAGTATTGCGAGTACTGAATCAAAAATAAATTCAAAATTACATAAATATAATTTTATTACATCTAAAGCAATACATTCCTGCTTGCTGTCAGAATATTAAGTTTGAAAAAGAAGCAAGGGGCTCATGTTGCTGCAATTTTGCAGAGCAGGGTTCA
>VWZK01017798.1:11013-86013 GCA_013396935.1 Baryphthengus martii | reverse complement strand
GTTGTTGTTATTTTCTTTAACCATGTCATGTACCCAGTAGACTTCCATTCCATTGGGTAATTCCTTAATTAGGCAGATTTTTGAAACAAGTATTATGTACACAACAGACCGGAACGTCTCCTTTGGAGTCTTCCTAGTCTATCAGGTGATTGCATCATTAAGCCACACATGCTACGTAGTAAAAATCCTTATGAAAATTCATGACAGAAACATACTGAGCTTGATGCATGCTAATAAATGAGAAACATAAAGATTTAGTACTATGACTTTTAACTCCCCCACCCAACTCCAAACAATTATGAGTAGAATAATTTCTTTACTAAAATTTATTTCTTCATTTGTACAGCCATCTAAAAATACTTCTCTTCCAACAGGAGTTGCAGAGGTTGCACCTGAGTGTCCTTCCACAAACTACACCTTGTCATCGAGTTTACTAAATGTGCTCATAATGTTCTTTCCACCCTTTCATATCAACAAAACACAGCAAAATAGCCAAGAAAACACTGACCTAACTGAGCTTCTTGGTTTGGGTTTGTTTGTCCTTTTTTTTTTAAATACACGATACACATTAAATTAGAAATCAATGGACAAATATTTATTTTTTGATTGCTGAGGCTGGAAAGCCAAAGCCCTTCCCCGAAGAAGGAATTTAACTTGTTCGGTTAGCAGTACATGCACTGTGAAGTGGTCATTTTCTACAGAAATAAGACATTTCTATAATGCATTTTAAATAGATGCAAATAGCATCTACAATTGACTGTGTGAAAATGTTAAAGGAAGAGACAAAACCTGCCATATTATATATTTGAAAGAAATGAATGTAATCTTTTCATACTCTTACCAGCAGAGGAAAAAACCCCTAAAATACTAATTCCAGAAGTCTTTTCTGAGAAATGGCCAAAAAAATCTCAAGTTCTTAGAGAAAATGAATATATGCAAGATAGCAAGGATAACAACAATACAATCTCTGAATGCCTCAAAATCTTCATGGTTTAAAAGGCATCCCAATTTTCTCCAAAGGTGGTAGCATCTATCCAGTCGTCCATGGCTAATTTTACACGGAATGCAAAACGTTATTTAAATAGGACGGTGCATTAAACTCCAACTATTTCTGATGTAGCTCTCAAACTACAAACCTATCTTTCTTCCATTTTAATTTTAAAGTAAGTTAGCAAACACTTCCTTCTCAATCCCCAGAGACTATCTATATAGTGACACAAACGCACAAATTTATGACAGTAACATAAACGCTCCTCCGGAGTAATGTGCAACATTAAGTGAAATCGTTTCCTGGAAAGATATTATAGGTATCTATATTTTATTTGCCATCTTAAACATATCTGGGCCTTTATGACCTTATTTTTAAAACGTATTTCCTTTTCACATTTCCTGGTGCAAATGGACTGCATAAATAAGCAATGTGCTATGAGGCTTCAGACTAGCCGATAAACCCTTTCAATTTTCATGCCAGCTTCTTCTTTTGTAATTCAAATCTGGCTGAAAACTGGCAGCTCTGAAAACTGAAACAAGCACTGCCACAAATACCTTGTAATGCTATCGACCTTGTCTGCCCATGCAGTGAGAAAGGGGGATGCATATGTGTCTGCAGTCATCCAGATAACACAACTCATTTTTTTGGGGGGATAACAGAAGCCAGCCCCGGACTGTGCACCAAAAGCAGTCATTACCAGGCAAGCTGGAGAATAAGTCTCTTCAAAATACACGGCGCATTTAAAAACCATATACAGGGCTCAGCCACTGCTTTCATTACCAATTTTAATTTAGCTCCTTCAGTTTGCCAGCCAGATAAACTCTTTAGTGCTGTTTTTTAATCTATTTGCCACATTTTATGTTTAAGATTATAGTAATATGGGACAGGAGAAGGAATCACTTTTAGAGGAAATAAAGAAATAGATCCGCTTATCAGCGCCCATCAGAAAGTTCATTAATCAGCCAGGCTTTGTGCCCCCTAAATTGAAAGGTTAAATAATCCTCTCAGGAATATTTCTCGGCACCACCGCCAATTGTCCGGAGAGAAGCTGCCATTCACAGCACTCTGGATCGGTGACAGGGTATTTTACCACTGTTTGGACCCCAAACAATGATGGACAAATGGCCTGGCTTACAAAGAAACCTTTTAGTACAAGGATGGAGAAAGGACCACAAGCTTTGAAGTGGGGTGGGGGAGGTGGGTGTGCGGGGAGGAGGCAGGGAGGAGGAGGAGGAGGAGACCCGTGCATGGGGACACGTACATTTTATTTGAATGTTTATTAGGAGACTGGCCAAACGCTGCTGTCTACGCGGCTGGAGCGCGCAGGCAGGCGGGTGCGATAGGCACGCACACGCGCCACACTAAGCGTATGCATACTTACACATACATTTATACATTAATCTGAACACAAACATTTGCGAAGCCTGTAAAATCAGAAGATGAACAGAACTAAAGCGTGGTTATATTTATTAGCTAATACACTGGGGAGACCGACAAACCCCAAGGTTTTAATTTTTACTGTCATTCCAGATGATTTACAGCTTCCTTTCTGTCTCTCTCTCTCCCTCTCTTTAACCTGTATGTCGTCCACTAATCGCCTTTCACCATCAGACGCAAGAGAAGGAAGCACCACATTCGAAATAACTTCTTATGGGGGCATTTTGAACAGATGCTCACCTTGAGGTGATTCCTGATCACGGCTAAAATTGCAGCAAACACTGGAAAACAAGCGTGCTGCTGGAGGATATGAGATGCCCGAGTGGCGCAGCAGTTTGTCAGACCTGAGTTTTTCCTTGGGCACAATCTAAACCAACAATAATTCAAGATTTTTTTTTCTTTCAAGTTCCTGGCAGCCGCGCTTCAATCTGTAGCCTCCTTTGCTGACGGACAGTTTTACAGAAGCATTTTCCTCACATTACCAACATGTTAACTGCACACGCTAACAGTTATCAATTCCCTCATAATTTTTTCATGTATTCTCCATTTAAAAGCGTCATATATATTCAGTAATACCGTAATTATTTTTACCTAGCTTTATAACAAGTGACATTCATCCAGAATATGTCCTTGAAGAAATGTCTGGCAGCCTGTACACAACCATTAACGCACAAAAGTCTTCCAACGTCCTTCTTGCACAGCTATTTTTATAGATCGGTCTTAATCCCATAAAGCTTTTACTTTAAAATGACTTGGGACTTTCTGAAGCATCTACAGTGTGTAAAAAATGGGTCAAAATATTTCAGGTTTCTTCTCTCTCATGTCACACAAATACACCATTGATCAAAAACATGTTCTCCAAGCTAACTTTTGAATATCTCCGTGCTATTATTTTCTCTCCCTTTCCCTCCTCACATCGTCATCAGAAAAGCAGAATTAATTTAACCAGGGTCTCATCTGCCATCAAAATAAGTCAGACAGAAACTGGGTATCACATGCAAATCCAGTGCAATTAATTTTAAAGCAGAAGCCATTTCAGGGCTATCGCACAGTCTGCAGAAACCCTCCAGTGTTTGTGTGTGCTTGTGCGCTCGCCACTCCCATTTTCGGGTGCTGAAGAAAGTTGCAAATATACTTTAGAAAAAGAATTAATGGCATAGTCAAGGAACAATGTAAAATTACTTGCTGTTAGCTACAAGATAAATAGTTACTAAAGGCAGAAAAACTGTAAGTTTGAGGAAAGACAAAAAAAAAAAAAAAAGAAAAAAACCCAGACAAGTGACTTTTGGACTTGATGCAGACTCTGAGAAAGGTTGAACCCAGGCAGTGACTGCCCACTCCTTGAACAATATCACCTGGATTCCTGTAAAAACAGCACCTCTTCCCCTGAGTGAGCCACCCTCCTACCTCTGCAGAGTCAAGGCCTCGGCCATGCCCTGCCCGTGGCACTGCCACATCTCACCAAGCTGAGAACAGCATCGCTACCATGCCATGTTGGGAACAGCATCACTGCCGTGTTGGGAATGGCATTGCTGCCGTGCCGCGCCGTGCAGGGAATGGCATCGCTACCCTGATGTGTTGGGAACGGCACTGCTGCATGTTGGGAACTGCATCGCTGGTGTGCAGGGAACAGTACCGCTGCCGTGCTGTGCCATGCAGGGAGCAGCATCAGTGCTGTGCCGGGAACAGCCCTGCTGCTGTGCCATACCGTGCCCTGCGAGGCAACGTCACGTGTCATGCAGGGAGCATAATTGCTGGTGCGCTGTGCTGGAAACAACATTGCTGCCAGGGAACGGCATTGCTGCCATGCCGTGCCATGCCGGGCAGCATCACATGCCACGCAGGGCGTGTGCACTGCAGAGGCACCAAGGAGGGAGCAGCAAAAGGGGCCTTGTTGGGCCAGACGTGGATTGGGCTGCAGAGCACAACGCCCAACGAGGCAGCAGGTCAAGGTTTGCCAGCTTCAGCTGAGGTGAGAAGCCCAGCCCAGGCTGCGGTGCCAGGGTCCGTTCTGACACTAGGGGCTGCCAGCTCCAGTGAATACGGGACTGGCTGTTTATGCCCATCTCCGAGTCGTACTCGTGGCTACTGGGGTACGTTTGCCAAATGCTGATTTAATCCAAGCTAAAACTGAAGGCCTAACTTCACTCCCTGAAGCCCTGAAGTCTGAGGGATGCTTTCTTTTGCCATAGGTGGGTCCTATAGCATATGTGCGTATATCATGCAAATCAGCCTCTGCTTCAGGACTCCTCCAGTACTGCAGCGAAACTGTACCCACTGACAGCAAACAGCTCTGCACTGCTCATCGCTTCATATGGGTCTCTGGCTCCTTTTAATTCTCTTTATGCTTGATTTTTCAAAATCTGAAATCAAAATCAGGATAATTCTGTCACGGGGATAGTAACTTTTCTATTCACATGACAGAACCTAACAAGATGTATTAATATTATTGACATGATAGACCTTCTCAGAATTAAATCAGTGAATACTTTTCGGGAATCCTAATCCGTAGATTATTAACATGATCAAGCATAACTTGAGAAAGTTACTGTCTAACTGGAGCCAGCTCTTGGCTGCTTCTAACACTCGGATCGTTGACAAGAGGAACCAGCAGGTCTGGCAGTGACACAGACGATCAGATGCGCTGCTGCCAGTGCGGAGCTCCACGGGCTGCCGTTGCTAAATACCTGTGACATTTTAACATGCAAAGCATTTGTACGGTAAAATCCAGCAGTTTCAGTACTACTAAAGCACATAATTTACAAGTGGCTACTGAGTGGACATTTGACAAGGATGGTGCCGTTCCTACTTAGGATACACCTGCAAACAGCTCATGGAGATTCACGGTCTACCGACATTTTACATTTCTTCCACTCTGCAATAAAAAAATAAATCACCAAAATACATTTAACATTACCTACGCAGAGGTGCAATTGTTATGTGTTTTTAAATGTCTGATAGAAGATAGATAGATAATTTTTAGTTCCACACAGAATTTTGAAACCAACCCTAAGTTCTACCAAAACTCAGAAAAAACACCTTCATATCAAGTTCAGAGGAATAGTTTTCAGGAATACAGGAACTTTAATATGACTATTCATACATGGAGTTTACCATAAAAAGGACACAGAAATATAACATTTTTTTCGCCTCGAATAGAAGCCTGTTTTGAAAATGCATTGGAAATCTCAATCTAGCTTGAAAAATTCTATTTAGATCTATTTAGATCGTTAATACTTGAAATAGAAAAAAAATATTTAAATGCTTGTATAGGTTCACCTTTTCAAATTAAAGGAAAGAGAGATGAAAATTTTTACCAAATCTGTAGACATTAAAGAAAAGATGATCTTAATCCCTTCCCTTAACAGCACTGCAGTTTTGTGTTCGATGAAGACACATTTCAGCAATGAATTTTACCATGATTATCCTGTTTTCTGTTAAACTGGCCATTTCTCCAGCAGTTTTGGTGCCCCACACAGACACATATCCCTGTTCTGAGGAGCGCGGGTGCAAAGGGAGTGCACATGGCAGGTTGTGCCGAGGAGTGATTCCTGCCCACAGCTGGCATGGGAGGGAGCAGCTCCCTCCAGCCATTCTGAGCGTGCCTCGCCACCAGGATTGCTGGCACAGCACTTGGAAAATGTCATGTTCCACACAAACAGCTTCCCGGGCACTCAGGAGTCAGCTAGCCATAGTTTTAAACATCCAAAATATTAAAATACATTACTTTCCATCCCCTTTTAATTTCCATCCCTTACTCTTCTGTTGCCGTTTAAAGGCAAGCCCAAAAGGTACCCCTTTTGCAGAAAACACGGGGTTGAATAAGTAACTATGTGCACAGAGAAGTCAGGGATTCTCTGCAGGATGCTACTTCCCAAAGACAAGCACTTCGAGAGGGTTTATTTGGAACCTCAAAATCAGAGAAATGGAAATTTCTTGGTTCAGTCAGCCGGGCTTTTCCATTTCCCTCAAGTCCCAGACTGCTTCCAGCAATATATCAAAATGCAATTTCTGGTCAAGATGTCATCAGTCCTTAACTCTCAATTGAGAAGCACCTTTATTTTATTTTCTGGGGAGACAGATGGGGAAGAGCACAAGACAGATAAATGTTTTAGCAAGCTGGCACGCCTTCTGCCATGCTTACGTGATTAAAGGCAGTAGCCACAGATGGCTGTGCTGCTGGAAGTTTACACCAGTACCGCCCAGAACAATCTCTCAGGCCCATGCAGGAGTCTGTAGCTTTATGGCACAGCCTGATCCAGGGCAGCGACCACGACTCCAGGTGGTAAAAGCAGCATCGACAAGGCTCTATCCCCTACAGTGAAGAGGTGCCACACTGCCGCCGTCGCTCCTTCACAGCAGAGAAAGTGCAAGATGTGTTGGCATTGTACAGATTAACAGTTTGACCTTCCCATTTCAACTTAACCAACACACAAAACCCCACTAATTATTTGGTACTCTTAACTGGTCAGGGGTATTAGATAAAACCCAAAATTTTCATGAAAAGGCAAATTCTAAACAGTACTTTTTGTAGATGCTACATATTTATAAAAAGTTATTGAAGCTCCTTTCTTTTTTCCTGTAATATTTTAAATACAGTCTTCAAGTAAAAATTGGGAAAGAACTCTACCTAGCACACTTTTGTTCTGAGTGCTATAGCTTATGCTTTGTACTCATAAACCTATTTCAGCAACTGAAATACCCTCTATTTTCTGTAAAAAAACCTATTGGAAAGAATAGTGTCCTTTGTGAAATACTACGTCTTTGCAATAGACAAAGATTTTGGGTTTAGGTTTCTGATAGCTGCCAAAAGTATCTGCAACTTGAAAGAGACTAGTAACACATGACAAAATATAATTAGTAGGGGAGAATAAAGACAATGCAAAATAAAATCCAAGCGACCCTCTGACCACACACCAACCCACCTCTGACACACATATTTTCGCCAGAACAACTATGCAGGGAGGGTAGACATTTCAGAAGCATCTCGCTCACTTGCAAAAAAAAAAGCGTTCGGGCTCAGAAGCAGGTAAATTAAATCCAAAATATCCACCAGTCGCTGCCCCAGCTCTGCCCTACCTCCTCCCCCGGCCTCTCCAGAGGCAAGCAAGCATTTCCAGAGTATGAAATCCTCGCGGACACGAGCACCAAAAAGGCCCTTTCTCCAAGGGCAAGTGAGGGGTCAATGTCACACTCCAGGTGCTCATGTTTCCCCACAATCCTTACACAAAATTCAGATCCCCAGGGATTCTGCGTTGCCTTCCCTGTGCAACCCCCCACCAAACGGCTACTGAAGTGTTGACGCACAGCGGCCTGCCTTGTGCTCCCAAAATATGAGAAAAATCACCATCTGTGACATAAGCAAAGCAGCATTTTTACTCACTAGCCTTAAAACACCTGGAGAGAAAGTGTACAGCGCTGAAACACCTGCCAGGACGCATGGATCTCCTGGCCCACAGTCCAGCCGCACGCGCAGGCCTGAGGCACTGACCCCACGGCCATGTTCACAGCCAGCACGGCAGCCCCGTCCCTGCCCTCCTGAAAATGCTCGTGAACCCATCCTCTCCCTCACTGCACAAAACCTACAAAGCTCCTCTGGAAATTAAACACTCGCTCTCTCAAGTTTAAATCTTTTTTTTTGCCAGTCGTATTTTAAATTTCCTTGTTCTGAAAGTCACCATTTTAAAGGACGCAAGGCGACTTGAAGCAACACTGCTTACATTTTCATTTCAGAAAAAAAGTGGCAGACCATGAGGAATTTTAATAACGCACACAAAGAAATCTGAGCGCAAAATTTAAACACAAAAGATGCATTGTCCCTCCATGTCTTTTACGCACAGAGGCCAAATCAGCCAATTCCTGGTTTACCTTCTTTTATGTAAGTGGATTAAAAGTAAGATTAACAAACTGTCAAAAAGCATGTTAAATGATAGCTTCTGCTAGTTAAAAATTCTGATGGTTCTAAAACTCTGTTGGTGGCCATTTTGGCCTAGGAGCTTTAATATAAATGAGACTGGTGAAGGCAGGGGATGGGGGAAGGACAGTCCTGACGGCCAGAGCAGTACAGGTTGAGGAAGAGGTTACTGAAAATGAGCCACCCCTACAGAAAGAAAACACCTAAGCTGAGCAGGATTTGTGTTTCACCATGCACACCTACACCAATGAACACACCAGAAAAATAAAAATCGTGCTCTGCCCATGTCAGGGACGGCGTTAGATTATTTACTGAGGATGATATGAATAGTTGCAACATTAATTCCTGTGTGATGATTGTCTCCACATCTCGTTCCCGAGCTAGATCAGCCACATTGGGCTTTGAATGCCACGAGCCACTCTGAAGGATGTCGCGGCGGCGCACACACTGGGGACCTGCACAGCCAGCACATATCCCCTTTTATGTCCAAGTACCGACATGGCCCTTTGCACGTCTTCCGGGCACCCTCGTGCAGGAGGGGTTTGAGTTACACCCCAGGGGACTCACACGGAAGAAGCGCAGCTTCATGCATGAGGCACAACATGGGTCACTATGTGCTGAAAATAAATTTCCTCTTTGTTTTCCAGTGATGTCATCTGTTGGGTGGCAATGCGATTGCTCGCAGCAGCGCAACATTGACCCTCGCTGTCATCAGGTCATTCCAGCAGCAAAGCCACAGGACGACCTAAGGGACAGGAGCAGGTTTGGACTTGAGGTCCCATCTGCTGGTCCAAGCAGTCTCCTTCCACAATGTGGAACCCCACGGGAGGCCAGATGCAACCCCCCACCCACAGCCCCAGGCTGTCAACATTTAGAGCTGTTCCATACACGGGGAGCAGGGCTCTGTGAACATTTACAGCCATTCCATACGTGCGGAGAAGGGCTGTCCCCCACACAACGTTCCACCACAGGCCCCACACCTGGGAGCTGCAGTGGCGTTCTCCAGCAGCCAGACCTGCTGCCGTGGGACATGCAGTCAGGCAAGTGGGCAGCACATCATACTCAGAGGGAAGGACCCTATCACATTTTTTTAAGAATAAACTGCAAAACTGAACCAAATGAATGAGAATTGCGTGGTGCCTTAATCTCACAAGTTTTTATACTGACAACATGGAGTTTTTTCATAATTAGAGGGCTATAAATTGGCTTCCACTTGAGTTCAAAATATTTAATAAATGTCTCTACCTTTATAGCTGAAATCTGAAATGACAAGAGATGGGGAATGAAACAATACCGAGCACTCTGAGGATGAGAAAGCACGGCCAAGAGCACCCCAACATCCTTAAGATGAAAAGGGGATATGGTGGCACAAACCCTATTTCTGAGGGTTTGTGGAGCATCTGACGTTTAGAAAGACAAAGTTGTGAGCTAAGCTTCCTAATAATCTAGAACAAAGAGCTTTACAAGACCTTCAAATGCCTTGTCTGTGAAAAAAAATCACACATGTTGTTTATTTACATCGCGGAAAGATGACTGAAAATGTTCATCCTGGGTCTCCCAACACAGTCCTTGTGTTACTATCCGAACTGGTAACAGCCCCTTTGGCAAACATGAGAGAGTATCAAAACCGGCCTGTGTGTTACAAACAGACACCTACATGAAGAAAAAATACGTTTTGACAAAAGTAATTTCATCTTTTCTCATATAGGAGAAATACACAGAGAGCCGGCACAATGAAAATGATTTGTAAAAGTTTTAAATCACCATCCTAAAGAGGTTATTAAATATTATTTTAAACCACAGTGGGAACTGGAGTGTTCTGCTGACTTTGATTGGTTTTTTGCAGAATAATTTTAGTTAACAGAGTTGAAAGAACAGAGTTAAAGAGACTAACTTCATCCACTTATAAGGCTTTGATTATCATAGAGCCTTTAAATTTAAGCTTCATTGAATACAATGTGATAATCTTTTTTTCTATCAAAAGGCAAATTAAAATATTCTGCTTCTAATCCTTTTTGCCATTTCAACCGCTCATAAGATTTCTTGCACTGGCAGCCCGTTTTGGTTGGAGTAAGACATTTCTGCCCACACAACAGATTATTTGTAAAGTGCCAAAATTTGTCACCACAGCTAATGTAAACAAAAACCGACCACTATCCATAAGAGCAGAATGGATTTACTATTTAGTCATTGTTCTAGTCTACTCACACTGCCGTGCAGGGGCTTCGAGGAGTCAATAGATGGCAGTCCATCTCTGAGGAAAGCGCCCGAGAACGAACAAAATCACCACAAGCCTCACAAAAGAGAAAGGTGGAAGGCTGCGTGGGTTTTCACAAGCATTCACAATAATTAACTAAGAATACTTTATATTATGTCAAACATTCAGACAAACTCTGCTGTGGCTCTCCATAAGCGGCATCATAGAAACGGTCTCTGTTACAAACCTGAACGCCCCGTTTTGCTCACACTCCCACGTACCTGCGCGGGTGACACTCACCATCAATTTACCAAAATCAATTTAAATCTAGTGGTTGTGCCCTCGGCTAAAGCTCAGAAGAACTCACTGCAGCCTTAGCCTGTTTGCTGACAGCCGGGCAGCCTCCGCAGCACAGCCACATCCACACCAGTACCTTTAAAAAAACCTTTTTTTTTTTTCCCTTTAAATTGTTTTCCTGTTTGTACAGAAATATTTATTCTGAACTAGGAAAATTATAAGCTAATTTCTATAGTGAAATACTACTATGCTGATATGAGTCAAAGAGGTTGACTAATTTTTAGTTACAATTTGATAAATATATATAAATTACACATTATGCTAACGCAAAAGTTTCGTTTCTGGTGAGAACACTGTTCCATTCTGCTTTGGAGGTAACAGATAATATTTAAATGCAATAATGAAAGCTAGGGTTTATCATTTAAGCAATTCGGACAAAGCAGTTTCTCTGGGTATAACTTCTTTTAAATATCAAGCATGTCTTTTGCCACCCAAATTTTTAAATTCCACGCTTAATCTGACTACTGATGTAACTTTGACAAGAGGAGTCTTCCCATGCAAAAAAGGATGTCTAAAGCATTTCCCACATGTACCAGATATATGGATAATTTGAAGATAGTTTGCAGTTCACTGCAAAATAAAAAATTATTTATCTGTAGCTAGGGTCTGACTCAATGTCAACTCATCTCTGCATGACCATATTTGACCACGTCTCAAAATGTCCCTAAATTGCACCCAGAATTTCCAAATAGGTACTTTTAATAATACACTCATATTTGTAACCACTACATTTTCTAACAAGAGCCAGTTTTGTTATACGTTGTCAGCTTTATAATAAGTATAGTGTAAAAATCTACAAAATTCAGAGATAAAATTTTCTACTTTGGATACCTCAAATTCTGCCCTACTAACTACATGGACAGGTTTAAGCTCCCACACACTTTTTCACAAAAATAAATATTTTCTAAGTGTTGATCGCAACTCACTTTTTTGAGGAATTCTCAATGGTGAGCAAGACTAAAATTAAACTGAATCTCATACCCCAGTAAAAACCAGAACCCAACACACTATTGCATCTAATCTGCCTATTTTAGATTCCAAATATAAACATTTCAGAAACTGTTTTCACATGCACCCTTAGGAATTATAATGAAAGACAGTATTTACGTTTTTTCTTCATGCAATTTTAAAAAAGCAAACAAAAATATTCAATGAATGCAGCCTTTGCTCATAATATGTGTGGATTTTTTTAAAGCCTGTATCAATTCTGTTTAAAATAAACCTAAATGCTCAGAAAGAGTGGAGGATTTCCAAAGCAGATCTTTGTTTTAAAATCATTATGCAGAAAGCCCAAGCAAGGGGTTTTAAGCAGAGATTTCTCCTATTCACTGAATTTAGAAGCAAAAAACAGAAAAAAAGGAGCATTCCACTGCTGTGAAGAGGTGGAGGCAACAAATTATAAAGCACATCCCATTTATTGCTCAAAAGAAAAAGCCCACACCAGAGACCCATCAAGAAAAGTAGTGGACAAACTTTTCTACCCTGTTTTGAGCAAACAGCAGCGATTAATTATCTGTAGCAGCTAAATGCATGCAAGGCTGATCTGGGTCGCAATGACAGCAAAGATTCAGAGGAACTGCAAAAAAACCCTGATCTTTAAAAGCTGGCTTTATGTATGATAATTCTATAAATTAATATATTCAGGATTTGCAATACCAATCCACTGAATATTGCCTTAGCCAGTTAAATATTGTTGCAGGTTTCAACATTTTCCAAAGTCATACGCATTTTGTTTTATTTTTATCTCTGTTTTACATATGAGGAAAAACCTTAAGTAACATACTGGAACAGTTCACAAAGTTTTGTTTTCTTGATTAAAGATCAACTAAGCCAGGTCACAGGAAAAGCTACAGCTATGTCCTTACCAGTTAGAAATTACCTGCAAAAGTTTATGAAGTGTATTTGCTCAAATTAACATCTCCACTCTAGCTGAGGTTTATTTTACTCATTTAAAAAGAAAACTGTTGCAGACAGTGACTAATTGCCAGCATCTGGGATATCTGAGAAGGGGTTATTGCTTCTGCTGTGCATCTCAACTTAAAATTTAACCCTCTTTATATGTGTAAATGTAGTTAGTCTCTGAGAGGAGAGAGCTGCAAGGCACCCATTTAGTGATTACAGCATTAAAACAAAATCACAGATTTTAAAGATGTTTAAAAAATAGTGACTGTTTCATTGCATTCTTCAGTTCAAAAACTCTTCAGATGTTTATTATCTTCTCGCAGAAGATGCTTGTCTATATTTTATGGTCAGCAGTTCACAGAAGAGTAAATAGGCTGGGTGTAGAAGAAAATAAAAAAGGTGTTTCTACTTACTGTTAGGTGATACTGCCTCCATATTTCTGGGCAAGCCTGGAAAATAAAAATATTGATCAGCTAGGAGCATGAAACAAGGTGCTTTACAGCCTGTTGGTTTTGGCATAACACAGTATCCACCGGTGTCGGTCACAGGAAAATAAGAAGCTTAACTGAAAGGGTCTGCATTTCAGCTTCAAAAACCTGGCTAGACAGTTTAATTGAATTTTACACTGGTTTAACACACTCCCTGCCATTGTCAGAAAGCCAGTAACAGTCTTCCCTCTCCCCTTCTTCTCTGAAGGTTAGAAGTTTGGAAGAGTAACATGCTCTAAACTATAATAACTATTAATACTTCAAAACAAACAGAAATTAATTTAAATATTACATTTTCTAACACTTTAAATTCACACAATGTTTTGGAAATTAAACCACAAGGCACCTTCCTTTCATGTAGGAACAGAAACATTTCAGTATTTTTGTACGTATCTGTATCCTAATCAAAATATAATTGTTACATGTAATAATCCTCAGTAGCCTAATGTCAGATGAGTTGTAAACAAGAAGCATAAGAGATTGCTTTAATGTTTCTATTTTTACAATGGCTTGCTTGATTCCTTTTTTTAATTATTTTTTTATTTTTTTGAACTTGCTGGACTCACACACAAACTTCTAAGTGTAGCCCTTTGTAAAAAATTTTTGCAGAGAAAATTTTTGAATCACAGCCAAAACACAACAGAACTGAGAAATACGTAAGAGACAAGAGAGAGGAAAATGTGGATCATCTTCTTTAAAAAAAATTAGACTGAGTTAATGATCAGCAAGGCCGAGGCTACTTTCTCAAGGGTTCTTACTAGTTTTACAAAATGTACAGTATTTCTATCTTGTGGTGAGACCTCCTAGCCACAGACAGGCAAAGAAAGAGTGGCACTTTGTCTGTTGGCCATTTCTGTGTTTAGAAGAGTTACTTCAATGGAGGTCTTTCACTTTTGTTTAAAACATTTACTCTTTCATTAAAATAGCTCCTTGATCATTTGAACAATTAGCCATTTGGCTTGCCAATCTTAATTTTCAGTATTTTAAGATAAAATATTAGTTATTCCATGGCTTCTACATAATACGCTGTAGCTCCAATTTCAAACATTGAAGTCTTATAACTACTTGCAAATGAGTACTATTAACATTTCTTTAGATTTTGAATAAATTTTTCACCCATGCCTAAATTCTTCCCTTCTTTTATTCTGACAGAGCACGTTAATTAAAAAAAAACACACACCACCCAACAACCAATATTAGAAACTGAACCTCTCAAAAAATAATCCAAATTTTTGACAGTCACCCTATGGCATATACAGGACATTTTTCCCGGACGTGATGGAAATGATATTATTTATTATTCATTCCACCAGTAACACAATTTTCTGGAGAAAAATCTACAATCTGTTCTGTGTAATGGTTCGGCGTTTCTGCTCTTACTCAAATACGGCATGTAAATATTTGAGTTTTATATTAATATTTCTATAAGGAAAACCTGTGAGGTACATCACATTTCTAACAGGATCAGACTACAACATTTGACAGTTGGAACACACTCGAGCTGCCCCTGAGTGCAAACAAAAGGATTTTCCTCCTCCGCTAACTTACGCAGGATTTGGAGGTGCGATATATAAACACCCCAGAGCGTATAAAAAATATTGTACCAACATCCCGGCCTTCTCTCTCAAACCTGCGAAGGGCTTCAGCTGTGCACGAGACCTGTGCTGGTTCAGCACAGGGTTAGCAGGCAGTTATTTATACATTAGTTCTGGGTAGTTTTCGATTACCACAGTGTCCCCAGACTAATATGGTTGAAAAATCGCAATCAATGAGTTGTCATATATTGGCAAAATGCCACTCTGTGATATGACCTTTACTCACACAGCAGCTATTTATATAATAATAATGATGATGATAAAAAAATTACTTTATTTTTGAATAATAGTTTGGGGTGTTTTTTATGGTTTGGTTTGTTGTTTTTTTTCTGTGCTCGACACAAAGACATCACTTATAGCAAAAATCCATAACTCAGAGCAAGAAACAACAATTGGCACCACTCTGACCAAAACGCCGCAAGAGGCACGGTCCCAACCCCTCCACAGGGCTATCCAGAGGTAGGTTTTACCAGCACCCTCTTTCAGGGTGTTCTAAGGCTGTAGGAAAACTTAAGGGAGGTAGGAAGAAGGTAGCAGGGGAAAATTGGCCAAGCATATTTCTTCATTCAGATGGTGATTCGTTGTAATACTTTTCGTTGTCAGAATGATCACTTACCAACTTCAGAACTTGAATACAATAGTCAAAATCAGTTGCCTGGCTAAACAACAGCTTTTTAGAAATGATGCTTTTAATGAGGAGCCTTATTACCTTGCATCAGCTCAGAGGTATTGTCTGTATCTTCTATCATGGAATGACAAAAAATATAATTAACCATTACCGCTGAATACCGGCTTCTCAAATGAAGCAAAGAGGTTTCCTATGGAAGACAGCATAACCAGATACAACAACCACCGAACCCGTGATTTTCCTTATTTATTTAAAAGTACTTAACCATGAATGGCCCTCATTTAAAGAAAAGCCCTTGTGGTATACAAGTAAGATGGCAGTGTGATGAACTACATTAAAATAAAATTGCATTTATTTCCTGCCCCAGTGGTCTGACCTTACTCGCTTTTAGATGTACCAGCACAAAAAGTGCCTACTTGTAGGGAGCGGTGCCACGTCGGCACTGCCGCCGACAGTGCCGGCGAGGTGCACTTCCACACACCTTCCTTCCGCCACACAGCTGCCGGGCAATTAATTTCCCCAAATCTGTGCCAGTTTTGCTGCAGCCTGTGTTCGGCCAATTTGGAAGGGTGATTATTCATAGCGGAGCCCGGTCCAGCTAAGGCTGCCACACCAGACGAATCAAGGCTGGATACTGCGCGTTTTGACCTGTGTTGAATTTTATCAGGTGCTAATTATTGTTTTACCAGAACAACGGCTTAATGCATCTGTTGTTTAATTCCCACTTCCCTATTCTCAAACGTGAACATCAAAGAAAATAAAACACTCAATCTCAAACAGCCCCTGACAGCAGACCAGGACTCGAGTGCTCAATAGACAAGGCCCTTGCCACCAGTTCTCATATTTCCACAACAATGAGCAAACACAAAACCAGCACTAAGCGGCCTTTCCTCCTTTCCGCTCCCCTTGGCCGGTCGTCTGCCTTGCGCCGAGAGGGCCCTCGACGGCGGCCCTGCTGGGAGCGCGGCGCGGGGGAGAGGATTAGCCTCGCTAACATGCGAGCATTTGCAAAAGGGAAGGAAAAACCCCGCTACTGTATTTGGCGTATGAATAACCAAAATGCACGCGCTGACAGGAGACCGGGACGGGCCTTCGGCTCCCCGGGAGAAAATGTAGCTGTGATGAGTGACAGGGCTTTCAGGAAATATGTTCACAATCACAGACAGTGAAGGCCATGACCTAGATCGTTTAAGAGCTTGTCTTGTCAAATTATCAAAAGCTTCTTCCTCTCTGAATAAAGAGTGACATAAGTGAGTGTCAGAAAGCTGCAGGCTGACAAGCCAAGCATACAATAACAGCATGCACGTCACATACTTGCCGAACACCGCCACGGCTAGCGGCAAATCTTAATGAGAGCGCGGCTGGCCCAGGAGACTTGGGTCCCTGCTGGCACAGCTACTCATCTTGCAAAAATCCTTCAGCTCCAAGTCAGTTATGGTCTGACACGACGACTACAATTACTAAACACAACTTTTTAACAGAATCCTCTGGTGCTTTGTCAAAGCGGCGGCTGCTAGGAGCTGCCCCGCTGCAAGCCACCACGATAAAACAAAAGATTTGCCAAAACACACACTTTTCATCACCTCCGCATGGGAACTGCCGCAGAAAACACACAATGCTTCCCTTCCAAACCACCCTTCCACAAGCAGATGTCGAGACCTCTCCCCGCGCTGCCAGTGCAGACGGCCGCCGCTGCCAGCACAGTGTGGGCCGAGGTGGTTAACCGCTGGTGTCAACCAGGCTCCTGGTAACATTTACTTACGCTTAACGCTGCCTGTGATGTTCATGATCACCACTGCAGCCTGCTCCAGGTGACCCTGCTGGAGTAAGGGGATTGGACAACATGATCTCCAGAGGCCCCTTCCAAGCCCTGCCATTCTGGGATTCTGTCTTTAGGGGGACATTGACTTGCTACAAAAACTGGTGGAGTGAGGGGGAGAAGGGCAAACCCCTCACTTTCTGCCCAGGGGAGGGCTGAGGGCCCACATCACCACCGTCAGGAATGGGCCCCTGCAGCCGCGAGGCCACCAGCCAACCCCTGCAGAACTGTCCCCATGCCTCCAGCCTCTGGCCCACAGAGGATGCCACGTCCCCATGGCAAGCGCTGGTGTGAGCACCAAAAATGACAAAGGCAGAAGGAAATCTTCTGGGAGAGAAGAGGGTCATGGAGGTTTCCATGGCCAGAAAAAGTGTCACGACACATGAAGGAGGTGCTGGCCGAGGGTACTCTGCCATTCCCTGGGAAAGAAACGTTGGGGGTGCAGACACGCACGCATCTCTACGTGAAAGGGGCCAGCAGGCATGGCATAGCTGAAGATCCGGGCACTGCTGGCTGTCAGCTCTGTGACGAGCTCCAGAAGCTCGCCAATCACCCGCACGCTGTTTTTCATAAGTACGCAAGGAGACGCTGCCGTGCCTGCCACAGTTGCCTCCTCCCTGCCACAGCACCCCGTTTATGAAGTTCTTCTCTCACCCTTGCAGCTGGCAGGTGAGACTGTAGACCACAAGCCTCAGGACATCCACCTAACTGCCATCAAACCCACAAACACAGGACGTGCACAGCATGAGGCTTTCAGCAGTACCATCTTCCCCAGGAATGCACACAAAGTTGTCCTGCTTCCAACACAGCTCCCTTCTAAGGTGACTCCATACATTCCCACAGATGTCTCAGGGAAAGAGAGTGACCCAACAGGTAATAAATGTGCTACCCTGGAAGTGTTTTAAATAACTTTGAACATTTTCAAACTAAACTTCGAACATTTTCGAACCAAATTGTAACTTTGAACATTTTCAAACCAAACTAGGCAAACTTTGAGATGCCTCATGTTCACTTCTGGACAGAAGCGTGACTGTGGAGAGTCACTCTGAAACAGATTGTGCACAGGAGCTTGTTCTGCATCCTTTGGGTCACAGTAAAAAAGACTGAATTTTAAGGGAAAGATAAATTAAACTTTTCGAGCATCCAAAGTGTTCGATAACATCTCAAAAATATTAGGGAATGAATACATTAGCGTTTTTTTCCAACACTGCATTAGGATCTGCTCTATGAAGGCTGCAGTAGCATTTTCAGAGTACTTTGCAGAACACTGGGGAAAATTGGACTCATTTAGCCCCACGCTCAGACCAAAACCTGTGGTCTGCTCCAGTTCCTATGGGCAGCAGAAACATCCAGATGGGCAGACTGATGCAGAAGAGTCGTGGTAGTTGGGCTTGGTGAAACATTTCCAAGATCTGATAAAATTCACTGTGGAGGATTCTTGATTCCTTACAGAACATAATTAGCAGAGGCACAGACTTACGGATCTGTTCTGTGATCAGTTTGGATTTCTCTTCCATGAACTGCTCTGGTCTCCTCTAGACCCAGAGCAGATTTGCTGCACTACTGCAAACATGGGTGAGGAGTCTCACAGACCTGCTACCGACTGCACAGTGAGTCACCTCCTTCTGTCTCTTCCAAACCTCGCTCCTCCCGCCTTCGCCAGATGTTCCCTAATACCTGCACTGGAAGAAATGATGAACAGTTGATCCCTTGCCACCGCCTCCCATCACAGATGATTTTGAAGCTCTTCACAGGTCCTTCCCTCTGTCATCTCTCTTCCAGGCTGAAGAGTTGTAGCTGTGCTGAAGGATGCAGAAGAGAGGGACCAAGCTTGCTTCGAGGTGTCCATCATTCTCCTGGTGATTCCTAATGTTTCACCACGATTGTTTTCACAGCTTGTGAACACTGAACGATTTTTGGGGGGGATCGTATCTAATAGCTTTTAAATTTGAGTCCTGAATAGTAATGCTCAGAGCCCATCACTCCATATGCAAAGATGGGATTGTTTTACCCAGCCATTTTACTTTACATTATTGCCCCTCAAGTTCATCTGCCATTTTATTGTGCTCCTCATTTCCTACACTCCTTGGGCAGTTCCTCACAGCTGACTCACAGCACTGACTACGTAATTCAGGCTTCTCAGAAGATTTGTTGCCCTACTGTACACCCTTTTCCATGTCACACTAACATATCTTACCTTTATTCTCCTATTCCATGCCTGTTTAGTTTCCTTAAAAGCTTTTGGTCCGAAGCTTTGTCAAACGCCTTTCGGAAATGATAGACTATGTCAACTGGATCATGTTTACACATATGGTTGTCGGCCTTCTCCTTTGAAGAACTCCAGAGATTTCTGAGAAGTGGGATTTCCTTTACAAAAGCAATCTTGGATCCTCCCAGGTGTATCACAGATATACGTCCATCCTGGGACGCCGCTGCTATGGCCATTTCTGGTCACGGGTCTGGTGTACACGTCACCCTGGCAGGCCTGGTTGCACAGATCTCCTCAGGACCTGTTTTATTGTCATTGTATCCGCCACTCTGTTACCAGCCAGGCATGAAGCCAAAGGTCACTCACCACCATTGCTAAACTGGCTGCTTCACCTTCCGGCTCCTCAGCAGCTTTTGGGTAATGGTTGCCCAGTTCTGGTCACAGGCTAGAGGTTAGCAGCACCCCTACCATTCTCTTAGTTTCAGGGATATTCTCTGATGATTCCCTCCACAAAGTAAGATTTCGGTGTGGGAACATCCCTGGTTTCTTCCACTGTTAACACCAGATGTCAAAAATGTATTTTTTGGTGGTTAGCAGCAGCCTTGTCTCGGCCGAGTGTTCCTTTCCTGTCGTGATCACCTACTGGCCTTGCAGGCTTCCTCCTCTGAGGGGAAGAGATTTACCGTTGGTTTTGATCTCTTTGTGAAGTGCCCCTTAAACTTTTTTTTAGCCTCAGTTCTGCACTTTCAGATTTAATCTGCCAAAGTTCACGATCCTTTCTGTTTCCTTTATTTGCATACAGAGATCAGGTTCTCAGAGGGTTCTCCATGTCACCTTTGCTCCCTCGGACTGGGCAGGTGAGACCCTGCTCTTGCACTCCACCATTCACTGCACAGGAGGCTCACGTCTGCCACCAGGAAGTGCAAGAGAAATGCCTGGAAGTTTCAAAGACAAACCTTTCTGATTTAAGGTGCACCTAGAAGAGTCAAAAAAAATAAATCCTGTTATGTTCCTGATAGTCTACACAACTTAGGTAGGATGCAAACTTTGAGATGATAGAGGACTCACAATTCTTTACAGAAAACTGCTTTATGAGGACCAGCTTCACAAATCTGTAAAGTAGAAAAAGTGGCAAGACATACAAAGAAGAGATACTTAGGATTACGGTTCTAGCTGCTCATCAGAAAGAGGGTGTAGAAAAATGTGGGTCACCTCTCTAAGGCAATGGTCCTGAGCATATGAGCTCTACACAAAAGCACTGTTAAAAGAGGAAGGCCAAATTTAAATTCCTAACATTCAAATACCAACAGAAACAGTAAACTCCCAAACGTGCTGGGCACCATTTGCCTATCCTACGTATCATTGTCTGTGGTGAGACCGTCACAGGGCTTCCTTCCCTGACGCCTCACGTCTGATGTTGCCCCAGACCATCTTCACCAGGAGCAGGATGGACACATGAGCAGTTCATGGCACATTCCCTCTCCCCAACCTGGAAATGACACTCAGAAAGTGTGTGAAGGGAAGTCTCTCATGTCTGACAGCTGAGCTACAGGGTCAGACAGAATTCCAGTGTGATGGGGGTTGGAAGGGCCCTCTGGGGATCATCTGTTGCCATCCCCCTGCTCCAGCAGGGTCACCCAGAGCAGGGGGCCCAGCAGCACAGGGTCCAGGCGCCTTTGGAATCTCTCCAAAGAAGAAGACTCCACAAGCTCTCTGGGCATTCCTCACTTCTGGGATTCCTTGCAGTTAGTACAGAACTGACGCAACCTACTGTGCAGTGTCATAAAATCACAGAGTGATTTTTTTTTAGGTTTGAAGAGCCCTTCCAAGCTCATCTGGTGCAACCTCCCCGCAGGGAGCAGGGACATCTGCAACTAGAGCAGGTTGCTCAGAGCCCCATCCAACCTTCCCTGGAATGGTGCCAGGGATAGGGCAGCGACCACCTCTTGGGGCAACCTGGGCCAGGCTCTGACCACTATCAGCATAAAATATTTCTTCTTTATAGTTAATCTAAATCCACTCTCTTCTAGTTCCAAACTGTTGCCAGTGTCCTGTCACTACCAGCCCTGGTGTAAAGCCTGTCTCTGTCTTTCTTGTATCTGCCAACTTTCACTAGCAGTGAGAACAGCTTTGGGGAGACTGTTAAGCGCAAAACAGCTTCTACTTGTTTCAAAATACATTCAGAAGAAGTGAAAACATATGTTTAAGAAAGCAGACCATGCGCTGAAGAGCATGTTTCCATAATGGTACCATTTCAATGATAAAAGTTTTGGGAAAAAACAGTCTCAGTCAAATGAAGTCTCATGACCTTACCCTGCACCTGCCCCTCAGTGCAGAGCACAGGCTGTCTGTGGATGATCTCTAACATCCTTTAGTATCCTTACACTGCTAGAACACTTTTAACATTTCCATGCGTGGTTTTGTGTCGGTTACTCATTCACTTATCCAAGATAACTTTGAACGCTCAGTAAAATCTCACAGCAGAACGTGTGTGTTTTATGGGGCCTCCACCTCCCTAAGAAATCAATGGAAACCGTTCTCCCCGGTTCACCTGGAACAAGCCGCCAAGCATCAGGTGGGAAATACAACGAACACCTGTAGCAGGATTTCTATCTAATGGCGGACGTGTTAGCGTGAGCAATCCAGCCTTTGACACAAATTAAGCTAAAGCAAAAAGCAGAAGGCACAAGGTCGGACTGTCCCTGAGCTACGATAAGGAGGAAGAAGGAGTGAGAAAAACAATAACTCCCGGATAAGCTAAACTGATGAGCTAAACTGCAAGAAACAGTTGCACAGATTATAACTACCAATAAACAAGTAGAAAAAGTCGCATATATAGCATTGTCTAGCCTATGAGAAATGTTTGTAGGGCGTGTGCTTCGCGTGCTGTGGCAAGTAAGCACATAAATATCAGGCTTGTAGCGAAATAAAGTTGGCATCAGATGATCACATTGATCTGGCGTGATGACCCGTTATTGATCCTCCGCAAACACCCTGTCCTTTAGCACAACGAAGGAGCGTTTCCGTGTTCCCACTTGGCAGAACCACGAGTATGATGAACACGGGTGCAGGGCTGACAGCGCCTCCGAAATGCTGGTGTGTCGGCTATGGTGTGGAGATCATCACCGGCACTAAGTACATTTTTCTCTCCAGTGCCTGTGACAGAGAGGCAGTGTAACATCCTATGAGCGAGGAATCAGAGTGACTGGCAACGGGACCGGAGTGTCCATCTCAGCTGTGTGAGCTGGTTGAAGGAGACAAAGTTGTGTTTTGAAGAAAGATGGGAAACAGCAGTGTGGTTCCCATGGAGCTGAGATAAAACATCAGTGGATTCCAGATATTAAATGCTTCTATCAGTATTTTTCCCCTTAATAGTAGAGCACACAATTTTGCAACTGTTCAACTACTTTACAAATCCTCTTCCACTATACATGTGATGTGATGGGCCTGTCCATAGGGATTTGGAAGCAGAGAGACAATTTCATTATAATCTTTCTTCTCCCCGTACATAAATGTTAGAGGATTCTACTGGCAAGCAGGCAGGAACCACGTGAGGGCACAGGAATACGGCTGTAGACCTGTTTCCTTATTAACTGATGTCTTGTAAAATTTTTATTTGCTTATCCTCGCCTGAGAAATAAAGTGCACCATTTACTCTGTGTCATGGAGTGTGTCTGCAGTGTAATACAGCACGGTTATAAATGCCTCCCACACCCATTTAGACATTAGTTTAAACTTCTAATAGTATTTTCAGAGATGAGTATGTGATTATAGTGAGAAAAACAGAGATCTGGAACTCTTGGAGCATCAGAGTTACTTGCATGCTTGCAGCATACCATGCTGCCTGATTTCAGTCTCCCTTCAACACCTTCCGGTCAGCAGAAATTAGGACGTTTTTCTCCATCTTCACTAAACTGGACAAAACTAAACTACACTAAAGACTGTCTTCAACACTCCAGTTTGCTTTCTTTGAACCACTCTTCATGAAAACCATGAAACTGTTGGCTAACGACTTACTGCCATACTTTAGAATCATGGAATGGTTTGGGTTGGAAGGGACCTTGAAGTTCACCCAGTTCCAACCCCTTGCCATGGGCAGGAACACCTCCCATTAGAGCAGGTTTCTCGGAGCTCCATCCAAAGTGGATTTGCATACATCCAGTGACAGAGCATCCACAGCTTCCCTGGGAAACCTGTTGCAGGATATCATCACCCTCAGAGTGAAGAATTTCCTTTTTATTTCCAAACTAAATCTACCCTCTTCATCTACAATCTTACACAAATATGTACCATATGAAATAAACAAAAATATGAAGAGACTGGGTTTTTGAGAAGGTACAAGAGCGACAGCACCTGAGCTCTGCGGCACGGGCGATACTCACATCGGCGTAGTGCCCTTGCATGTCACAGCGGTTGCACTGCTTGTTCCAGTAGGCTCTCTCCAGACATTCCTTGAAGTAGTGGCCGGGCAAACAGCAGTTCAGACAGAACCGCGCTGGGCAGCTGTTCTGCAGATGACCTCTTTCTGCACACAGGCAACAAGGGGGAACTTTCTGTGCAGAAACAAAGAATTGTGTTAAGTGAGAATGTTTCAAAAGATTTAAGAAAAGAAAAAAAAAAAATCAAACCAAGAAATTAAGAAGAAACCACTGCAAACAAATGTCTTTGGCTTATCAGGAATTGCAGAGACGTCATGTTTCATCATGGAATCGAAATGAAGGAAGACTATGAACAGAGTAAAGCTCAGAGCTGTTACTCCACAGGCTCCCTGCTGACTTTTTATGAGAAGCACTTGTTCAGTGCCCAGTGCCCACCTTCATTGCTCAGTGAATACAGCAAAAACAATCATAACATCAGAAAGTAAGTTTCACTCAGAGCAGAAGTGTTGGGCACCCTGCATGAACAATCATTTTTTTTAACAACATTTCTCAAAAGCTGAAGAACAGAACCGTATCCACGGGAAGATGACACGTAGTTTGCAGCACAACGCGCCCAGCTGGTCTGTAAATGCGCCCGTGCCACAGTGCGAGCAGGGGCTGGCAGGGATGCAGTCGGACAGGTGTCCACGATGGACCGATGTCGTGTTGGCACCACACGAGGTGTGCTTGGCAGCGGAGCTGGGGAAGGGAGGGTTTCCAAAGCAGCTCTCACTCGAGGCCCAGCTGGGTGGTGTTCTGCTGCGGTGAGTGCGAGCTTCTGCATCGCTGGCGTTCTCTTCTTCACTTACTACAGCATCTTTATCTCGATATGGGAGTTTTTCTCTCTTTTTCCCTTCTGATTCTCTCCCTCAGCCCATGAGGGGAGTAGCTGGTTGGGGGCTCAGCCACTTGGCCACTGCCCTGTGACTCACACAAACATGCACAAGGAGCGACAGACGTAAAGCACTGAGAACTGTTCTGAGGCCACACCTGTATCTCCTCAATGCTGTTCTCCCAGAGAGGGCCTCTTGGCTCTGAGGGTGAAGTTTCAGCTGGGTGGGAGGTAGTCACTCACTCAAGGTCCCAGCGTGGGCAACAGTCTCAGGGACTGAGGGTTTTACGGACTCCGTGGTAGGGACTGGTACCTCCATACTCTCATTCAACTGTCCCCACTTTTTCACAGTATAGTGACTGATTTTCAAACCTCTACCCCCTGGACCAACTTTCTGAGTACTTGGCATTTATCTGAGCTGCTTAAATTTCTTTCCAGTTTCACCTTGTCTCTAATTTTTAATGTTATTCATGTCATAGTTCAATATATACATATCTGATTTCATTCAATTACTGAGGGTGATATTTGGATTCCTTAGGTTCTCCTTGTTGAAAACACATTTGAAAAAAAATTTATATCTTAAAACCAGTTTTACAATATGAGAAAAAAAAGTTTCTACATTGTTCTTGATTCTTTTCTGCTCAGGTTATACTTAGAGATTTTTCCCTTTACAAAAACAATAAAAACAATGAATTCCACAAAACAGACAGCTAAATTCGAGAATTAGGGTGGTTTGGGTTGGAAAGGACCTTAAAGACCATCATTTGATACATTAAACTGCTCTGGTGCACGCTGTCCTTCAACTCAGAGCAGCCCCGCAACAAACCACTGAAGCAGTACTTCTAGCAGCAAGCTCAGAAGAGTATTAGAACAACCAGCTGCATCTACAAGTATTTACGTGACCATTGTGTTTACCTTTGGAGATGGACAGTTCTTGGACAGGTGCCCTCGCCTGCCACAGTTTCTACAGGTGACATTCTTGTCGGCCATGTAGTAGCGCACACTGGTGTGCCTCACGCTTGCGTAGTTGGAGATCTGCGCCTGGGGAGACCAGAAGAGGCAAAAGAATGATGGTTATGACATTTACCATTTGAGGTTCTGTGGTTTAGTGTTTGGTAGAACTGGAAATTTCGTAGTGTTCAGTTACAAACATGTCTTTTTGCAAGTACAATTTGCACATCCAGGGTCAAATTGGATAATTCTGTTACAGAGAAATCTGAGTTATCTAGAAGAAAAGTATTGTCTTTGTCAAACTTCCACTTCGGGACATTCTTTTCTTGCCGTTCAGAATCATAGCCATGAAGTTTTGCTTTTCCTTGATTAGTTCAGACACTTTTACCCATGATGCTATTTCATGACATACTGGAATTTTTCCCAGAACCCAAGTACACTGAACGTTAATTGCAAATGCAAGTTACACACATCCTGGCACACATTAAGGGAAACTTCTTGGACAGAGGACAATGCTATACAAGCCCAGACCAAATCTGCAATTTGCAACTGTATAGAAATACTTTAAAAGGAAAAAGGAGGAAAAAAGAGAAGTTGGATACAACTCTCTCTCTCCCTATGATCTCACATATGCTTTCTCTGCTGGCAGGCAGAATTGAAAATCCTTATTGCTTAGTAAACATCACAGTTTTTAAAAACTGAAATAAAATTTTATACAAGTGAATGGGAGAGGTACAAAAATACCATTTCTCTTAAGGGGAAGTATTTGTGAATGTCGCCTGACGGCGTAAGCTCTACCAAACCTTGGCAAGAGGAAGGAGTCAGATCCTGCAGCCCAAGTTCACTTTTCCTGGATGCCACGGGATCTGGCACAAGTGCTCCAGGCTACAGCCTGATTCTCCGACGCACAAGCCGGGCCAAGCTCTGGGAGCACGGGAAGGCCAGGAACAGAGCAGAGCCGGCCCGTAGTGCCGCACACGGGCGCAGGACTGAGCTGCACAAACCAGCTCCTACTCTTGGGAGAGACTAGGCAGCAAGAGCCGAACTCCTCCTGGCAGGGCCTGTGGAGACACTCCAATTCCCACAGCCTCTTCCTGCTCTGCTCCCGTGTCTGCCCCAACACGTGATCCTTCTCCCACTGCCCAAGCACTCAGGCTTCTCCTGCCTCTGGGAGGACGCTGCTCAGGATCCCATACAGAAACTATCACTGGAATTTTCAATCCCATTTATCTTGCTCTGCTTGTAAACAAATGTAAAGACGAAAAATTACGGAACAATTTGGTTGCCTGCCTTACCTCCAAGTCTTTATTACAGATTGACCAGTCCACATCATCTTCATCTGAAAAAGAGAAATAAAATGAATTCTATTTAGTTTATACAAATATTTTTCTATAATATATTCAACATTACAATTACTGTACTTACTGAAACTGATAATAGACTTGGAATGTATCAAAGCAGAGAAACTAGTTCTGTCCTCAGCAAAGGAAAGCTGTTGACCAGCTTGGCACCAAACCTGATTCACCTTAAAACCAGCAACCGTCCAATCATTGCGCAGACTTCATTTCACACCACCCTCTTGTTCTGCCCCCCAAGGTATTAATTCAGGCAAGGATTTAATTTCTTCAGAGGTGGGGACTCCAAAGCTCCAGTTCCAGCCACCTGAGTTGTCTCTGCCTGACCAGGCCCTGAGGTTGCCAGTGCAAGGGCACACGGAACAAGAAGTTAATGCGCAGGACAAAAGACCCGTCTCCTCCTGGCGACCCTGGCCGTTCAGCAGCGCGGTCTGAGGGCTGCACGCCAAAATGGCTCGGTGCACGACTGCAGCAACTCAGACTGTGAGCCGAGTTAACTGTTTCAAAACAGGGCTTGGTAATGTGCACTAAATCAGGAGAACACACTAAAATATCAGCAGCACTGTTCAGGGGTAAGAAGCCATTGCCCTGGGGGTGCTTCTCCCAGGGTCTCGGGTCGTGGCAGAGCGGACGGCAACACGTCAGCTCTCTTCGGTGGGAATGCCCAAGGGAAAACGAGGCCTTTTGGCATCTACTCATTGAAAGTACAGAAACACACTGACATATTTGAGTGCATTATTTATTACTTGGAAGCCTGTAAAGGAAATTCATTCATAAAGAAAATGGTATTTGTAATTCAAAACCGTGCCCTGGCGATCAATACCGCAGGTGTCGTGTTTCTGCACACGCAGAATGGTTGGCAGGTTACAGATCAAAATTACCAGCAAATTAACTCCTGTTAATCATTAGGCACGTCCTTCCTGAGGACAAACCACCTAAGTTTCTCTTCTTCACTGTCAAAATCCCCTGCTGCAAAGGGGAAAACCATGACACAGAGACTCAAATATCCCTACTGCTAGAAAGTAAAACTGCTCGAATCAGAAAATAAATAAAAGAGATTTAATGTGGAATTAAATATTACAGCAAAACGTCTCTTCAATAAATCCATTTGATGACCTGAAATTTAAGTCTAATTCACAACAGGTTGCATGAGGCTTTTTTATTACTCACAACAAATTCTTCAGACTGATATATGTAGGAAGAGCTACGCTTCTGCAACCAGCTCAAAATCTTCTTTTTGAGACACATGGGAAAATCCACAATGATTTTTTTCCTTGCCCACAGAATTTTGGCACTAAATCGCAAAACCGTGCTCAAGCTGACAAATAGTTCCCTTGGCCCCTTGATTTAGTTTGCTTATTTGGGTGAATTAACTTGTCCAACGGGAGCTTCCAGTCTCTGGGTGGCTGCGGGTTCCTCCAAGCTGCCTTTCTGGGCAGCCCACCTCCTACTAGCCGTGCCGCTGCCCTTCGCTCGTCCTCCACCAGAGACACCCATAGGTGTCCCTTCGCACCATGCCCTCCCTGGTCTGCAGCACCCACCCATAACCTTTGTTGTCACTCCACAACACTCAGAGTCTCCCAGGCGACAGCTCAGGGACCACAGACCAGGGAGGACAGGCTGGTGGCTCAGCTTGCAGCGCCGGGGCGCAGGGGCAGCTGGCACCCTCACCATGCCGGGGTGCTCAGGGACGATACTCTCTCAGCCCACAATCCCAACCAGCAGCCTCAGACCCCCTCCTGGGACCAAGAGGTCAAAGCAGACTCATAAACCACGAGTGCTGGTGACTGGAAGTGTCCATATTTAGCACAGGCTGGAGCAGTTCAACCTGCCGCTCGACATCTTCCAAGGCTAAGCCGGCACCACGCTAAAGCTTTTCATCCTTTTTGCAGACAGGGACACACACAGAGGGTGGATTTCCTCCTTAAGGAATGGGGACATGAGTTCTTTAATTTTAAGAAATCAGCAGTTTATAAACTATTCAGATAATCTGTCAAGACTTTCCTCTGTTTCCATGGAGAAGCTGCACACATACAACTTAAGTTAAAGAGTACTGTGAGTTCTCACAATGCATTAACAAAATCCTCCCAGAACATCTTCAACAAATTTGTACTTTTATTCCTTCTCATCTTCACTTGTTAAAAGCAATCTCCTTATTAGTATCACATTAACTTCTACACTTCAACTAATAAGATACAACTGACTTTGTCAGCTAAACTTTGCATATTTATACTTTGAAAAAAATGGTTTTGTCAAATTGCAAAACAGGGAAGAAGAGAAAGGAAAGAAGAGGATGCAAAATACACCGTGCAGATGAAAACGGAAGCTCTGTGCAAGGCTCTTCCTTTACAGCGCATTGCACTTGGGCTGCCCCGCGCCCCCATACAATGGGGTGAATGGGGAGCAACAGCTTTGCTTTTATTTAAAGAAAAATTTTGAAAGATCATTGAGATTCACATGTGTCCCTCCACCGGCATGAAAATGTAAATTTGCAAGAAGCGCTCAGGGTGAAGCCAGATTTAGGACCACTGTTCAGTGTGCATTCAAGCCTTTCCCTCTTTCATTCCAGAAAGAGAGAGGAGGGGAGGAGGGAGAACGAAGACGACCAGCAGTCAAAACACAAAATTGTCCAGAGGAACAATCTGTTTCCACAGAACAAAAAAACTGACTTAGAATGAACAATAAACTGTTCAGAAGATTTCCTTATCATCTGCCGTGGCACTGACCATCCCAGCGGCCGAGCAGGCAGGGCGCAGTTGGGCACAGATTCTGAGCCCACCAAAAGTCTCAATTTTCTTTCGCTCATCGGCGTTGGGAGAAAACATGTCCCTGATCTCTCGGCACGTTCAGCCTGCCCTGCCAAGGTTTATTTCATTACCTCATTTAACAACACAGAGACACTGTGCAGCATGGACATTCAGCTTTGAAAATAAAACACTAAATTTTCTAAAAGGGGAAGACAGGAGGGGTGGTGCTCTTCCCCCCCTGCAATTAGAAAACGCATGCAGATGTGTATTTTATTCCGTTTACTTCGTGATCAGTTCAGCAAACGGGCTGCTCCAAGCTGTGGCAGTACGATATGCGGCCTGAAGGGCAAATATATTTCAAATCTGGTCTTTAAAAATTGGATTTTGACTGCTAATTAACATAGCACATTGCAGAATAGAGAACCCTAATTACCTTCTACTATAAGACCTCTGTGGCCGGGGCTGTTTCAGACATATCTCTGAACAGTACTTAGCACGTCAGGATGCAACTTCTGCTGCTACTGAAGTAACGAATAACATGTTAAATTTTAACCCCTAAAAATTATTGAGATCTTGAAGAATTTCACATTGTGACATTTTACAAATATCTGAAAATTCATGTTTATGTTTGAGCTGAAGTGATTCAAGTCACGTTGTAACGCAGTATGACGAGTTTCCCATTCTTTGTGTTCAAGTGGCCCGTCTTCCAGGAAACACGGAGTGGAGGTATGAGGTGATCACACCCAGGGAGTGTCCCACACCAGAAATGGAGATTGTCTCCCTACATCAGGTTCTGAGAAGCGCAGGAATTCAGGTTTCTCTGCGCTGTTCATCTCCCTCTTCCAGGAAGACGTGTTCCAAGCACCCAAATCTATCCGTCTCTGCGTGTGAACACACAGACGCGCACTGCACCGCAAGATTTTGAAGTAATCAATGTCCTCTCCACGGTGGCTGAAGATTAACTGCGAGCTGAAAAGGGAGCTGGTCCTCCTCTCGTTGCCTGAAGCTCCTGAGGAAGCTGCACCCAGAGAAAGCCCAGCTCCAAAATATTGCCTTTGGAGGGAGGAGCCGCAGCTCTGCTCAGCTCTTTAGGCTGCCAGTGGGGCTCGAGATCCTGCTGTCCTGAGAGGCCAACCACAGACCCACCATCACAGGTTTCCGAGTTTCTCATGGTTCCAGCTCCGTCCCAAAGAGGACAAGTCTCCAAAGGGCACCAGGGCTAGGAGACGCACGGCCCCCGCAGCGGACGAAGCCCTCTCTCTCTGTGTCACCCAGTTACTCACATTAATTCCTGTGCAGAAGGAAAGGAACCAACTGTGGTGTGGTTCTTAGTCACTCCCAGGGATTTCTCATCTTTGCTTTGATGAGAAAAAGGTGATTTACTTAAAGACGAGAGAGCTGCTGTTACAACGCCTTACACAGCAACACCCCTTTAACGTGACTTTACGGGAGATCCTCAAACTCCAATAGAGAAACCAGTTGCAATCATTGACAGAAGTTCAACTCCAGAAAATCTTCTCATGGCACACAACGAGCCTCCTGCCTCTCCCCTCAGTACCTAATATGCATACTGCAGCAATACGTACATTTTTTGTTAGTGAGAAAATGCCTGCAATACTTCATTTTTAGCCACCTTTACGGGATCCAATGTGATGGATCCAGTGTGAAAAGCATCACAAGATCAGAAAGACAACAGGGAACAAACAACAGAACCCAATCATTTTGAAATGAATTGAAATGTAAGAAGTTGCTTGAAGCAAAGGTGGCATCGAACAAAAGCATATCACAGCTTAAAGAGAAAACAACCCACACCTCGGAACCACCCTGTGTAAGTGAGAAAACCCCAAACAACCCAAGACCTACTAAAGTAACTTGAGGCAAACTTAAGAAGCCATTACTCGTGGGAGAAGAGTTAATAGTCGCTGCCAGAGAGGAGCAGTCTGAGGGCTGGAGGCCACGACACGGTGGCAGCACGTTCGGCCGGAGCCGCTGCGGGGCTGGAGCCACAGCTTTCGAGCAGACTCAATGGGTTGTGAAGTTTAATACACGTGAGTTTAGAGCACTGAAATCATCCGGGGTGCGCTCCTTGGATATTTGAAACAAGACGCTACCAGATACACAATCACCTGGGTGTCTGGACACTCGCCCTCTTTCTATTGCACCTCCAGTGTCTCGGCCGTGCGTCTCCTTTCCGTGCGGCCGAGCCATCCGACAACTTCCCCAGGGGCAAGTCCTTCCCACACCTTCTTCCAAGCGCAGGCCCTTTCGCACCTGCCTCAGCTCTACAGGCTCTTACAGCCACGCACGAGTAAGATGTTTCACGCACCAAGGGGGAATAAAACCACTCAGCAAAAAAACACCAAAGGGCAATATAATTCTCTAAGTTGTATTTCTGAGGAACGCGCACGCTGCCGAAGGGCGGGAAGGTACAGGCGTGTTGAACCACAGATACGTAGCGCGCCTTCTCCATTATGTGAGCGCGCATAATTTTCTGTCTGTGCTCTGTCCCTGGCTATCGGCACTGCTTCCTTTAGCCTTGACCACTGCTAGCAATGTTAATTCACAAAACGCAGCGGCTCATGATTTTCAAAGCTTAGCACAACATTTGCAGAACAAAGTAGGTTTTTCTCTCTTTTTGGTGGGTACAAGTATGGGGACCACAGGAACAGTTAAATTCATGGCATGGTTGGTCTACCACACAGTCGGGGGAATTCTTTAAATAGAGCCTGTCACTCTCTTTGCCCATCAATGGGATTTCCTTCTCAAACTGCTGATTCGTTCAGGTACACAACAGAGGAAATTTCAGTTAACCTTTGTTTCACCCCGGGGAAAAATCTGTCTGAAAAGTATAAAATGAATAGAATAAAAAAAAAAAAAGAAAAAAAGAAAAAAAGAAAAAAAGAAAAAAAGAAAGAAAAGCTGCAGGGTTATTCTTCCTAGTGTTCACAGCAGTCAAAGTTAAACAGAGAAAAGGAGGCAAACATGAGCATTTTATTCCTAACAGAGAATAAGGTATAATATATGATTCAGAAATTCCATTGTCTATACTATGATTTCTAATTTAGAGAAAGGAAAAGATTGAACACAAATCTATTGTTCTCATCGGGTGCGTCAGGAATTCACTTTTTGACTATTTCCTATATGACTGAAAAAGGAATAATAGGTTACTTTGAAGAGAAAGCCTTTTTAGCTATTTGATTAAGTTGTCTTAAATACCGTTTAGATTCCAGCAATCCTTGATGAAGAGAAAAAATAATAAACACTGAGAATTATGTGTGAAAAAAAATGCCTACAGAGATAAAATCAAAAGTACAGTCATAAAATAAACAGAAGTTTCAGGATCAATTACTGCCAAAAATGTCCTGATCTAAGTTATTCATATGAAAAAAATAAAAAAAAAATATTTTGAGATACAATTATAATTTAAAAATAGGAATAATAATTTTCATTTTCTAGTGTCATTCACCTGACAAGGCGCCCGTAGCATTCGCTCTGGCACCAAACGGCATGTTACCATGATCCTCCCCCCACGCTGTCTCTGCAGGACCAGCTGCCGGCAGTGCCTGGCCAAGGTCCTGCCACAGACAACTGGAAGGTCTGCATGGGCTTAGCTCAGGTGGAAGCAGTATTCTGGAATTTCTATGGGATTAACAGGAAGCCAAGAACTGATTATGTGGTACCGACTTCAATGCCACCAAGACTATTTCCGTGCTTAAGCGATCGTTACTGCTCAGAGGATTTTGTCAGTGACAAGACAACCGTTCACGGAAGGCCGCGAGGGAAGCCGCAGGCTTTGGCAGCTCTATGACTATGCAGAATCTTTGTCCCTTGGTCAGCCCTTGAAGAGTGGTGCTTGTTCCTATCAGAGTCCAGAAGCCCCACTAGCGCACACTCTCCGTCTGGAGGATCTGTACGGATTCCTTCGCATCGTCTGCTAAAACCGCACTCGGTTCGTGGCTGAGAACAGAGCCTGAAAAGTTCTCTTGCTTCACTTCTCAAGTGTCATTTAATAGAAGGCTACAGTTGCGTCTTGGGAATCTGTTTTGGAAACATATCGCATCTTTTTCCACCAACACAGAATGAGGGAGATATAAAGATAAAAGGGAACAAAGTCCACGGAGCCTTGTCCTCCTGAGGCTTGTGGTGTCTGATCTGGCAAAGTCACTGTGCTAAAAGAAGCTGTGCAAGAGACGTGCCAACAACATTACGCTTCTCTCCACAATAGAGAGGAATCTGGATTTAAAGCTCCTTGGCAACAATTCATTAATACTTTAACTGAATCACAAACCTAAACCCATGAACCAACCACTGTGTCCTAGAAAACCAGCACAGCTCTTTTGGCACAGAACTAAATTCCTGAGTTTGGAGAATACTGATGTAGATGAGTATCAGAAACTTGTAAAGCTTAACAGGGGCTCTTACTTGGCTTCACTTTTGCCCTCAAATTCCAAAAATCTTTAACCTATGGGAAAAAAAAAAAAAAATCACATTTCAACACATGCTGACCACCAGTCTTTGGGTATGGGCTAGAATTTCTGTTCAGCTTTCTTTCATGCTGATAACCTGGCCCACTGGGCAAAGGTGAGCTAAACCATCCCAGTTCTGATGATCCCTTTTCACTCGCAAGGTCAGACCAGGCTCCCACACAGGGATATGAGAGAACAGCGCTTGGAACACGAGAAGAACCACCATGGGGTGTCCAGGATGAGGCAGACCCAGGAGAGCCATGCCAGAGCAGCTCTGAGGGTAGCAGCTCTCAGTGCTTTCTTGTTCTTCTCCTGGGAGTGTTCCGATGGACTCTGCAGTGACTAACCTCTTTCTGGAGAACAACCTGTAACAACAACTAGACATCATGGCTCGATTCCAAGTTTGCGCATCTGCTATTCTTAAGAGAAGCGATTTATAAATTGTGGACAGAACTAGACCTAGAATGAGGCGACAGCTTTGTGAGGTTCTGAAACATTGCTCATGATGTGGCAGCTTCAGAGGTAGGAAGGAGGAAAGCTCTCAACCCTTCTGAAGATACAGCTGGCAACGTGAACACCTTCATACGAAGCTGTAACATGAGCAGCAAGGTTTCAAAGTTAACATAGAGGTCTAACCTGACGGCGAGCAGTCCAACATGACACTAGAAAAGAACAGGTGTTCATATGATCTTTACCTCCAGGTGAAAGGAGTCTCCAAAAGCCTGACCCAAACCAGGACGCAGGAGATTGCAGTACTCTGAGAGCAGAACTGAAGCTTGAGCTCAGACTCATAAGGAGACCTGGAATGGGTAAAACCCTTTTGCAGACAACCCTCATCCCTCTTTTTTAATCCTCCTGAGGATTATGGCAAAGGTAGAAACACAGACATGAGGCTCCTGAAAAATATTCAAACTGAAGGGAATCCTTCTACAATTCAGGTCAGAAATCAACGTCACTTCACAGATTCCCTACAGATCAAAAAGCCTATCAGAAGAAACTTCCCCATTTGTGAGGAATACAAACAGCACCTTGGGCGCTCATTCCCCTGCCCCTCTACATTAAATCTTCTTCAAACTCTCACTTTCCAGGAGAATGAAGACGTGAGAAGTGATCTGGTAACAGCAGCAGTAGCGGAGCAATGATGCAGCCAAGGATGCGTAACAGTGCATAGTTGTTTTATGAGAAGAAAACTCCACACTGTTCACACTCTACTCTCATTTTGGTCTTCCTGAGCTCTCCTGACCTTGTGACCATCCAGGCAGATTCTCCAGTCACTCTCTGAAAGCACACACCACACACGCCACAAACACCTCTCACACAAGGAAGATCTTCTCAACATCTTCCTCACGGTTTGTAAGCGTGCAGGGAAATGGCGTCGGGGCTCTTCCGATAGTCACAGTCGGGGAAGATTGTTGTTTGTCCTGGCAAAGTTGATACCCCGTTCTCAGGCGACCTCCGTGAAGCTCTGTAGGCACTTCAATGCAAAAGCACCAAACAGCATGAGCGTGGTGTGGAGGCCCCGAGGGCCACACTTCTTGAGAAGGATCTTGCATTAGGCTCCGAGGGACAGAAAAGGAAATACAGTGAAGAACTCGAACGAACAGTGTCCTTTTCCATTTCAGTCACCCGTTTTTGGTGCACATTGCTCCACATGACAAAGACATCCTTTTGTGGGGAACACAGAGCAACTAGGTTGGTCAGTCTTCTGCTCACAACAGAAAATACAGAGTTTTCCAGAAACATGTGATTTCCATACTGAGAAGCACAACTGTCAGGTGATGAGAAATGAAGTGGCCTTGCCCAAGAGGAGGAGACCTTATTATGGCCTTCCAGTATCTGAAGGGGGCCTACAAGAAAGCTGGGGAGGGACTTTTTAGGACATCGGGTAGTTCTAGGACTAGAGGGAATGGATTAAAACTAGAGATGGGTTTATTCAGATTGGACATTAGGGAAAAATTCTTCCCCATGAGGGTGGTGAGATGCTGGAATAGGTTGCCCAGAGAGGTGGTGGAAGCCCCATCCCTAGAAGTTTTTAAGACCAGGCTGGATGGGGCTCTGGGCAATCTGCTCCAGTAGGAGGTGCCCCTGCCCGTGGCAGGGGGGTTGGAACTCGATGATCTTTAAGGTCTCTTGCAACCCTGACGATTCTATGATTCTATGATTCTGAGAACTGATGATTCTCACTGGCTAGAGGAGTTCCGTCCCTGCAACAAGCAACACAGCAGAAAAGTTGTCGCTCTCTTTCCTCTTCTTTCCAAAAAGAGAAAGTGGGGAAAAGGAAATGTGGTCTGTATTCATCATAAGCTAATAACAATTCTCAGTGAGAGAATTCAATTTTTTGCTCATTTAAAAGTGTTTCGATGGTGCAAGATTAAAAAATAATAGTTTGATCCCCCTGACCTCATCTCTGCTTCCCGTGCACAGTGGCCTCGACAGTGGGGTGCAGGTTGAGGAAGACATTCCACTACAGCATTTTCTTACCACTAATAAGTAAAATAAAATATGTTTTTTAAAATAGTGCTTACTTAGTATTTTTCTCATCCTTTTTTACTTCCTATTTTGAGTATGTTCTATAATGTATATAATATACTAGTAATATATACGTGTATATAATTTATAAATAAATAAATATAAATATATTGGGAGGGTGTTGTCAAAAATGTTTTTTATGATAGGAATGTGTGATCAGAAAGGTTTGGAGACCACTGCACCAGAGCATGGCTTCTACTGGCGGCCAAAGAGTTACCAATGGAACAGGTTGAAGCTTTTCTAGGTTTCCCCTAGAAAAGCCTTCAATGGATCAAAAAAGTGGTCAGCCTTAGATTCCGGTTTAAAAGATCATGTGTATTTAGTTCACAGACTGTCTTTCGTGCTTTCAGAAGAAAGCTGGAGCCCTTTCACTCTGGAGCAATTAACACTTTAAGGCTGGGTCAAAAGTGCTCATTGGATACTAAAGAGATGTTTCTTTACGCTTGAGTACTTGTCTCTCTTCAGGGGTTTTGTTTCGGTTTTAGTTTGTTTTGGGGTTTTTTGTGTGTGAGGGGGTTTTTTATGTTGTTGTTGTTGTTTTGGTTTTGCTTTGTTTTGTTTTTCTTTTGTTTTCCTTTTGTTTTTTTTTTTTCCTCTTTAAACAGATACCACCACAGCAATAGGAAAAACCTTCTGGCTTCTACCAAACACAACCCACCTCTCAAGAATGCTGTTGTCATTAGCAACAACTTCCTTCCAGATGTCCTAAATTTAAGCTCCGTAGCAAGGTGAGTTTTGCAAACTCTCGAGGTCCTTCCTACCTGCACCTCTTCCCAAAGCTCTGCCACCGCACTGCATGAAGGAGGAGGATGCTGGCCCCTAAGCGACCAGCACCCTCACCCCGCAGGATGCACAGAGAGATTCCGTTCCGACTCACGGCCCCTTGGCCCGGGGCTGTGGCTTCAGAGAGCCAATAGGCCCGACAGGCCCGGCTCCAGATTGGTACCCAGGCAATAATCCAGCTCTTCGCAGCCGCTGCGTACAGACAAGAGAGCTGCTCTGCGTTTTTCAGCCAGAAAGGTAAAACATTGTGCGTTAGATCAGCTCACGATCACTGGAGTCTAAAAGGTAGACATCAAATGTTTTAGATCCTGAGGACAAGTGAAAGTATTTTACTGGGATTTGCTCCAGTTACATCAGAAACTAAGGCATCTGGTGCTGAACTTGTGTACCTCCGGTAGCAGTGTGGGTGCGTAAGAGGAGTTGGAGGAGAGGCCAGCCCTGCCTCGCCGAGCTGCGATGAGACAATGGCAGCTCTTACGTTCTGAACGCACTGCCAACCAAGTTTCAACAACCAACAAGCACCAGACTAGAACCACAGTGATTTAGGCAGAGACACGTATCCTCCGCTCTGCTTTCCAGCTAGAGAAACTGAGGATGAATACAGTCTGTGCTGGACGTGGTTACAGCCCCAGCGACCGTAAGGCACTCAAATTCCAAAGTCTTCTCTCTACAAAAATCAATACAAAAAAGCAAGTCGCCCATTTGGATAAATAACCAAGACTGAATAAACATGAGACCGGGGAAGAAGTGCCCAAAGGGCTCAGCACCACATTCCCCTGGTGGGTGCTGCTCAAGTGTTTCCACAGCTTGTGCTGATGTGCTCCAGACATTCGACAGTGACTGGACAAGCACAGCTCCCAGTCTCAATTTGATTTCAAGAGTTTAAATTCTGATGGTTTAAGAAGCCTTTGCTGTAAGTGAATCAGATAACAGGAGTACTGAGTAGTTCAGGTGCATGTAATTATTTTTTAAGCTGCACTTTACGACATTTAATAGCACGTTTCCCTCACATTAACAGAATGGGAAGGCGTTCTATACACAAACTCTTCCTACCTGAATTTAAATATTGCAACTCTCAACTTCTCGCTGTTCCTGTATGAAATTGCACTTCATATTTATAATTTATAGATGTAACCTATAATGTTTCATTTAAGCATTTTTGTTTTGTTTCAATGTTGAATTTTTAGACAGTAATATGCTTTAAAATACACAGCTACTTAGGTCAGCTTAATAACATCACGTGTAGGACTGAAACATTTGTATTAACCTGAGAAAGCTGAACCGTATTTGAAGTTGTGATTTAAGTCATTCTTTTCTGATAAAGGGTGAATAATCTGGTCAGGTTAGCCTACACCCCTCAAGTGAAAGCCCCTTGCACTGGCCACCGCAGTAGAGTTATGATTCTCCTGCTCAAACTTACTGAATGTACTTTCCACACTGCACGTCAGGGTAATAATTTCTGAAATCTCTGATGTGGGTTTCCCCCTTCATCTGGAGAAAAGCGAGGGAATTCTGAAACGATGAGTAAAGGGCTGGTTGCAAAGCGGATTCTGCTTCTACCCAGAAATACTCGGAAAAAAGCAACTATTGTGGAAAAAAAACCATCAATGCCTCATTTAAAAAGTGCAACCAACCAGATTTCCTGAGCAGGGTGACAGCTCGTCGCTCTTTAAAAACAAATAATACAGACACTCTCCAGCTCCCACCAGGTCCTTCACCTGGCTGTAGAGGAAGGAGACCACAAAGACAGTAAAATGCTCATCAGGTGCCATGATCCCTTCACCGGGGCACAGGTTTTGCACTGGGAAGAAGAGCCAACACAGATCTCATGAAGACCAGTCCCATTTCTAACAGTCTTGAGGAGCTGGGAAGTATAAACACCTGGCAAAGGTTACAAGAGATATCCATGAGCGGCGATGGCAGCATTTACGACTTAACTTCAGAAAAGACCAACTAGACTTTAGAGGAGAAGACAGAAGATGACTGATGTCCACCCTTCCCTCTTTGGCTGGTCATGGAGCGTGGACAGGACCAGCACGCACAGGGCACCGCACCACTGGTCGTTCTGGTGTTTGCAGAGGGTTCCCAAAGACTGTCCTGTCTTATCTGTCGTATCTTCACAGCGGAGTAACACCCATAGCAGGCAGGTTCAGTTTGGTGGGGGTTTATTAGACATGGTACCACTGGAAGCCTTCGGCACAGAAGGGGTTTGTTGGATTTGATACTGGATCAAACCCCAGATGTCTCCACCTGAGCCTAAAAGAAACCGTGGCTGCGGAAGGTGGAAGGACTCCCTGTGGTGGGGACTGTGGTCAGTGCTGACTGCACAGGTGAGGATCTGTGTCTCAGCGCACGGCTGACGGCGATGTGCCGGTGGCACAGGTGCCTGACACAGTCCAACACACTACGAGTGTGTCACCGGGCACTGCATCATTTCACACATGCACCCAGTCTCCAGGGTGTGAACTGTCACAAGGTTTGGCTTCATTGCTGAGGGCAAGTACTCTAGAAAACACAACCCAAATCTGCATCACCAGCCAAAAATCAGCTTTACAGTCTTCTTCCCTTATACTCAGCTCCCAAAACGAGCGCGAGGCCAGAGGCAGGAAAGTAAGAAAACATCACCACTTCTGGTGGCAGCTGGGACCTCTGCTGAGAACAACCTCAAATGATTTGATTTCAAGTCTTTGACATATTAGCAATGAAGAAAGGCCAGGAAGCAGGAGTTTGCCCCTCCTTTTACTGCAAGTCTGTCATTCAGAAGACCCAGGGTGACTGAACTCAGACTTACATTCTGCATCTGCTGCACAGGTGTGAAAACCATACACTCCTTTTTTGAAAAGTGTGAAGGCTGTATATTTGAAACACATTATTTGTACATGTGCTTTAGCTTGCTTCTATGAAATCCATATAATCAGTAGTTCATCTGAAATTGATAGCTTGATGACGCAGTAGGAAAAAAATGATCGCACTATTATTATTTTTTTAACAGAAGTGCAGAGGGAAGCATAAGAGAAAGTTAATCTGCAGTTTGTGACCAAGCAAGACTCTTCAAGAAATGATTTTACAAAATGAAAGTACAGTATGAAAGTAGAAGGGCACCTACTCAACGTAAATGCACTGAGGTACACAAACTATTTCAACTAAACAGATGTCATCACTCACCAGCAACACTGGAAATCTCAGAGAATGAGTCAAATACTGGCTGTTGATCTGTGAAGGGAACGCACCACCAGCCTCCCCCGCTCAGAAAAACGCGGGATGATGAATTAACTGGTCGCTTGAAAAGAACATATCTGAGGGGCTGTAGCTACACTCGTTTCCTTTTTCACCATTGTCTCCGATGACATGCTCTTTGAATGACATACCTGCCTCCAGCCTTCATTATTTCTGTGCCTCATTACAATGAAGATTATACTTGGCTTCGAAGGCTGCTCGCCCTTGTAAGATGCGGCAGAACCTCCTTCCCCTCCTGGTCTTACAGCGCCCTAATGAAAACGACACACCACCCGCTGCGTATTTTTTTTACCCACAATGCCACTCCCGCAACCACACAAAAAAACAGGCCCTGGAAGTCCACACAGATGGCACCACTGTTACTGATTTCAAAGAGAACACTCAGATGGGAACGTCCTGGTCACTTGCAGCAGTGAACAAACAAACAAATGCAAAATACAAGTTGCTCAATCATAGACAATACTTGCACTGTTAAAAGCCCGTGGAAGTACTGAAATGTTCAAAATGGCTACTTTTTTAGTCTGAACACCGACTATTTTGAGCACATGAAACTGCCACTTAAATCCCTGCTAACAGTGAGTTGTGAAGGCTCACGGCACAACCGACATCACGTCACTGCAGTGAGGCGACCCTTCTACATCACACAGCAGGGACAGTGCCCTTACCACAACCGGCCGAGAAAACGCCATGGACAAAGCAAAGGCTGGATCCTCACCTCCCGTTTGTGCCCATCAAGAGACAGGTCCTGGCCTCGGCAACACCCGACAAAGGAGGTGCCCTGGGTGTGCCAGGCGGCACAGCTGGATCTGCACCCAGCGCCAGGCGGTATGGCTGGATCTGTGCCCCAGTGCAGGGTGGCACTGCTGGTTCCATGTGCAGTGTTAGGCGGGCTATGCACTGAATCCTGAGTGGCACAGCCGTGGCACATCTGGCTCTGCATCCAGTGCCCAGAGGCACAGGCGGCTCTGTGACCAGTGGCTGCCTGGCTCTATGATGAACACCAGGCAGCACAGCTGGATCTGCACCCAGTGCCGGGCCACACGGCTGGCCCTGCACCCCAGTGCCAGGGTGTCACTGTGCTGAGCCCTGGGAGGCATGGCTGGCTCTGTGCCCATTGCTGGGCTGGCTCAACACCCACCCCTTCCAGACCTATCCCAGGGCGCCACGTCCTGTGTGGGCAGCACCAGGGCCAGTCCCTGGCTTGTGGAGCCGCAGCATCGGCTGGGGGGCACCTTGCCCAGCGGCAGAGTGCAGCTCCAGTCCTGGTACCCACCGGGAGCACACCTGGGGACACGTCCGCACAGGCCCAGGCTGCCGCAGGCACTCGCCAAACGGTGGCTGCCAGGTCACCAGAGGACTTTCTGTGCTGACCTCCTCGCACTTCTGCTCAAGGGTTTTTCCAACCGCGCTTCGCGTGAGACGTAACGCACAGGTACCACCTTCAGCACTTACAGCTTCAACCACACAAATCAGTGGGGCTCCTGTTTAGAGAGAAGAGCAGCCGGGGAACACCTTTTACCTGCTGCCCTCCTCGATTTCTTTAGACCACAGAAGGTACTGTAGCAATCCCCCGGGGTTATCCTGGGCAGTTTCCAAAGATTCTGCCCATGCCTGCAGGCGTTATTACTGTTGAATAATATAACCCCCCTTTTATCTTTTTTTTTTTTTTCCGAATTCAGCTATTCTTGCACTCAGTCAAATTTTAAAAAATTAAGTTTCTGTAAACATAGTGTTATCTTAATAAGTTCAAATATTATTAGATTGTTCCCCAGGGGAAGAAAAGCAATATGTTCTAAAGCAAGTGGCTGTACTTTCTGTAGAAGGTGGCTACTCTGAAATTAAGAAATGCAAATGATTCCAGTTTATGTGCCTCAAAGTAAAAATAATGACATTAAATTTTAAAAAGGTAGCAGCCTAAGATATTGCAGCCTACGCAGGAGCGCGAGGATGCCAAGGGACCCAGAGCGATCCCCGGTCTAAGGTTTTCAATGGCACAGACTAGTGATCACAGGATGCTGGTGATACTCTCCAGTTACCCCTGGCAACCCTTCTCAACTGTAACGATGCTGCCCTACAATAGCTTTCACTGGGCAGCTTTCTCTTCACTTAGCTGAATGCTTTGGGACCATCTGCGTCGGAAAGCATAAAAGGCCAGCCTGCCTGTGGGCCCGTCACTCTGAACACCACCTCTCTGACCCCGATTAAATACAACTTTCAATCCCTTTTGTCCTCCCTGTTGACTTCTCCTATTAAGGGAGCCCTTTGACAAAGAAAGCGGAAGAGTGGACTAAGTGCCCCCAAGAAAGGTGATGTCTGTTACTGCTCAACACAAGGATTAGCAAGCCAATACATAACAAAAGCAAGTTTGGGGGAGGGGGAAAGAGGAAAAGAAAAAAAAAACGGTTTTAGCCAGGTCTTTGACTAATTCAGTAGGTACACAGTTCAACAAATAGCTATACAAGAGGCCTGCTCCGAAAGAAACAACTACTGGAGAACAATAATTTGAGGAGATACCTTTCAGGAGGGTGACACAAGGCCGTGACATTGACATAAATGGCGGATATATCATTTGCTACCTCTGGTTTTTTAAACTGAATTTTGTAGAGAGGGAAGGCACAGAGAATACCCTAGAACTTACCTTAAAGACAGACTGCTCCCTACAGAAGGGTCTTGTAAAATAGCTTAACTTCAGCCAGCCAAGCCAACTTCAAGGGCAGCAGGCTTAAAAAACATGCCTGACAAGAACAACCTTGGCTAGAGGAAACTGAAATGGCTTGCCATGCCAGAGGCGACGGTTCCTGAAGGCGTGTACTAAACACCATCTGCTTTTCGGAATGTGCGAAGCGTCTCTACCAAAGAGAATAAACAGTTCTAATTTTCCATATTTTTAGCTCAAAAAAGACTTTCAGTAGCAATGGGGTACCCTAACACAACATGGCCTTTGAGCTAGAAATCGACCAGGGTCAGCACCAGGATGCGTAGGTGCAGGCTCTGGGAGCAGCAGCATCAACAACTCCCTCTGTCTGTGCTCAACCTCACCTGCAGAAACTGGGCTCCCAGCCAGTGCTCCCAGCAATGCAGAAGGGCAGGTGGGAGAGCAGGAACCCTCCCTAGACAGAAAATAATGTCACTCCAGGAGGGTCTGGTCCAGGTACCGGGCAGTAACGATGACGTGGTTATCACCAGGTAGAAGTCAGGAAGAGCCTCAGTGCAGAAGATGCCTCCACTGAAGAACCTGAGCCAAGCAGAAGGGACTTCTGCAGAGTGAAGCAGCAGAAAGGATGATCACGGACTTTATTTCCAGAAAAAAAACCCCAAATATTGAAACAGCAGAAGTGACCAGAAAAGAGAAACAACAGTCCGAAATCCTTGCACAAAACAAACCTTTAAACATCTCCAGCAACTTCTAGTAGCCCATCTTACTTCTAAACCCAAACTCATCATTAATTAGGCTGGGGATGCAAGCAGATCAGATTGGCTCCATGAAAATGTGAAAATATGGCAAATCCACCCACTGGCATTTCAGGAAGGATTACAGCACGACTGCTTGCCAGAACAGTTTTTTCACTCCGCAGCTTAACAATATTTTTCCTTTCTTTCCAGCAGCTCTGCCTCTCAAAGATCTGAAGTTACATCCATGACTCTTCCAGCTCCTCTGGAGAATGTCAGGAACACCTAACCTAGCGGTGGTTGCACGAAGCACCATGCTGTAAACCCTCTTCCTCTCCATCCTCTTGGTGGGGCAAATCATTGCAAGGAGCCAATCTTTTCAGAGAGCAGAAGCAAATGGGGCACATCAACCGAGCTGCACTCTCTTCCCTGCCATCGGAAAGTCTGAGTTTGTTACTTTCAGCAACATAAATGATTGGTAAAGTTACTATCTGTGTAAGTGCTCCGAAATGTTCCCACTGGACCTGGATCTGCTGAGGCACCAGCATTGCTGCCTCTGCCTGAGCCCCCTCACCCAGTCGGCTCTTCTCTGGTTCCGGTCAGGCTGTTGTACCTTATCTTGCTAAATAAGCAACGGATCTCCGGGTTCCACTGTGTCACCAAAACATTCTTATACTGCCTTTAATACCACCTGTAGGGCTTCCTAGTGCACAAACAACCACTGCAAACATAAGGCAGCACCCTCAGAACCGGTTCCGCGATACAATAGGCAGAAATGGGACAACAGCAGGTAGAACAAGCAAAAGTCTCTGCCTGCAACAGAAGGAGACACAAAATCAGCATTTTTTAAGATTAAATTCTGAGAAGAGACACGCCACCGGGGTTGTTCCAGGACAACGGGGCTGACACCAAAGGAGACTTCTTGCTCCTCTGGTGATGAGCGGCATAGGCACAGCCCTGTAACCCAGATGGCGCCGGGGAGACGTGGCGCAGCAGAGAGGCTATAATGCCCAACGTGACGAGGGAAGAAACGGGGACATGTCGGCCACGACAGCTCCCAACACTGGTGGCGTCAGCCAGTGGCTGTGTCTTCCATGTGCACGTTGCGGGACCTCGTGCGGACGAATGGAGGGGATAAGTCATGGACAGACACAGAGAATTATTGACGCAGAATATGCTGACGGTACTGCTACCATCTCCCAGCAGGTGAAGTCGGTGGCTCCCCTGGAGCACGGTGTTGCTGGGGCTACAGCCACCACTCTGGCACGGCTCGCCCAGCAATTGGGTTTTTCCTCACAGCTTTATTAACAGTAACTATGTGCCCTTTATATTTTTTTCTATTGAAATTTAGTGCTTTATTTGGCACAGTCAATTTGGACTCCAGATGTATTTCCTTCTTCCTCTTTTTGTCTTTTGTTTTTTTTGAAAGTGGGGGAAAAAACATCAGTGAAGTCCCCGAATGGGCGTCACTGAAAATTAGTATTTCTCTGTTCACTCAAGAAAGTAATAGATGGGAACCTATTTCTAATAGTTTTACTTTCTGTGTTATCTGGAGAAAAACAGATTCATACATACAAAGTGGACTGTTTCAGAAGATAGTGCTGTGAAAAAATGAAAGACTGTTCCAAAGTAAAAAGTGATTATTTCAGATGAAATGAGAAGCTCCAATGTCAACCCCAGTGCCTGAATCAGCAAAAAATCAAAGCTTTGCATAGAATAGCAAATTGGAGATTTTCCTTAAATTTACATTTCTTTTTGCTGAGCACATTTTTGCTTAAACGTAAAAGAACTTCTCAGAGACACTCTTAGCTTCAGACATTGCTTTTTGCTGTGGTGCTGTAAAATGCTGCTGCCTGGGGCTGGAATTGCATTACTACAATTGGAAGAATTTACGTATCGATGCCGGATACAAGCCACGGCAGCCACGGACGCCGGCTGTTTTTAAGACTTATGTCTATGGGTAACATCATCTACCTGAAATTCGATTTTTTAAAAATAAGATCTCCTCAGTCATATTGGCAATCGTCCAACAGAAAACCCAAAGCCACGTAACCTAAAAATCCACGTTGTAGCTTCTGGAGGCAGAATGCATCAGAAATGGAGGCAAAATACCAACATACACAGCTCCGATATTCTGTGGAATACTGAGACAAACTCAGGAAACACTGCCTCCAGGAATTTCACCACAAGGCACGACACTGTTTATTAAAATATGGGCAACGCATACCATTTCTATGCCATGCATGTAGCACTGTAATTACATAATTAAAAACCATATAGTTTTGACATTACAATCTACCTACAAGGGGCTTCTTCTCGAGACTATTCTCTTGATTGATTCTAAGCCTCAAAAAACTTAAATTGAAAAAAAGTGGAAACAATTATCCTGGTCAGTCAGAAAATAGTTTTGCTTCACTCCTTAAGTGGTGTCATCTTCCCCTGTGCAAATACAACAGGGGAAATGCTGAGTATCCCACCTCAGACCGGTCCCTTCCCTAACAACACGCAGATTTACCAACAGGAACTTTCAGAGAAAATAAGACGCTAAGGGCAACATCAAAGGCAGCAATGTGAATATTCGCTGCAGGGTGAAGATGCTAGAATGATGTGTAACCACTACGTGAACACTGACAGTTCCCCACAACGGACCAGACTCTGTAAGATGCCTGGTTTTCGAAAAATTTAAAAAAATGAGGCACCCTCAGTGAGCGCTATGATCCAAACTCTTTGAAAATAAATCCTTTTTCTTACAGTGACTGTTTTTTCCAGTGACTGTTCCCGAAGCATCTGCTGAACTTCTGGAAGAAACGCAAAAGCGCGAGCCACGTCACAACTGGAGCTTCCCCTAAAGACACAGGGATGATACAGAGAAGGAGACTCCTCTCTTGCCAGGAAACCCCACAACCTGCAGCAGGAACCCAGGCCCTGGTTCTCCATCCAGCGCTGATGGTCCCTGTGGCTGTCGCCTCTGGCAGCCCACACATCTTGAAGAGCATCTCTGGAGGAGACACTGAACCCTCTGGCTGCGTCTTCAGGGACCTCCTCTCCTGAAAGGTCCTGCAGAAGGACCAGCCTGGCAGAAGGTGGGACCAGATCCACCCAGGACAGAGGTCACCGGGGGCGAGTTGGTTTCCACATCATCTGAAATGGCTTTGGCACGTGAGCCGCAAACACCAGGAATCCTCCAGGACAGAGAAGATGCTCACACTACATTTTCTTGAATAGATTAATAATTTACAGAAAACACCGCTGTATGAACTGCTGATTCATCCACAGTTACAAGCACTCACAGCAGAATTTTAAACTATGGGCCTGAAATCTGCGCTAATCAAGATCTCCTAAAAAAAATAATTAAAAAAAAAGTCAATGAATAATTGTTTCAAAACTCAATTGAAATAAAACTGCTCTGTATTTGCTCCCTCATTTTGGCACTATGTATTAACTGCGTAGGATGACCCCTTCGAGTGTCTTTGTCTCTCTCACTGGTCACCAAGTGTTTTAATTTTGTTTTGTTCTAATTGGTAGAAATGCAAAACAGAAGATCATGGGTCACTGACATCAGCAAAGCAGACGGAGAATCCAAAAGAAATGGAAGTCACAGGCAAAGAGCAAAAATGTTGCTGTGAAAATGAGCAAAAAGAATATACACAAGGTAATCACAACTAGGAAAAAATAATGAAAAACACCAAACATGCTAAAGTGTTGGTTTTTTTTCTGATTGTCACCATCAAAAGTAGTGCACTTTATTAGTAAGTGACCTAATTGGGGCTCAAACTCTAATTATTCTGTGCTTGACCCCACACGGAGGACAATTTCCTCTATCATGCACAAATACTAAAACAAGGAACACGAAGCGCAACAAACACGTATCAGTTGCCATCAAGACTCTTTTACTTGAGATTAATCTGCTTTTCAGAATTCACGCACAGATATCTGGGCAATAATTTTTATCTAAAACCAAATAATACAAAAAAATTCCCATTAGATGACCATCTCGTGAAGTATTCCACGGCACAGATATCAGATGGCATTCTTACACTTGGAGAGATCATTTCACTACAGATTTTACGTGGCAACAAACAAGAGGAGCAGACAAAGCAAAGAAGATGGGACACAGCCACCTGTGGGGACTGATGGGGTCAGTGGGGCCTGGCAGGTGGTAGGTACCACCAGCAGCAGTTAGCACCGGCAGCAGCCGGGCAGGTAGCTACATCCCACAAGGGCTGGTTGGGATTGTCAGAGGTCCACAGGCTTTAAGACATGAGGGCAAGGAGGGGAGGGTGGTGTGGAGGAGGAGGAGCAGAGGCTAGGAAGCTCCTGAGGGGCCTGGAGCATCTGTGTGGCCAGGAAAGGCTGAGAGCCCTGGGGCTGTTCAGCTGCAGAAGAGCAGCCCCAGAGGGGAGCTGATCAATGCTGAGCAAGAGCTCAAGGGACCCTGGGGGACAAGAGGCTGGGGCCAGACTCTGCTCAGTGGTGCCCAGTGCCAGGACAAGGGGCACCGGGCACCACCTGGAACCCAGGAGGTTCCCTGGGAGCAGGAGGAGCAACTTGTTTGGTGGGAGGGTGTTGGAGCCTGGCCCAGGCTGCCCCTAGAGCTTGGGGAGTCTCCTTGTCTGGAGAGATTCCAAAGGCGCCTGGACACTGTGCTGCTGGGCCCCCTGCTGTAGGTGACCCTGCTGGAGCAGGGGAAGGCACCATATGAGCTCCAGAGGGCCCTTCCAGTTCCCACCAGGCTGGGATCCCATGAAGAAGGAGCACTGGGAAAACCGTGAAGGCAGCAGCGCTTCGCTGCGCACAATGTTTTCTAGCAGCACGTCTGTCAGCATAAGAGCAAGAGTCCAGCTTCTCAGGACGGGGCGGCAGCTCTACATGAAAGTTATTTTCATGGATGAAAATTTCCTTTTTCGACTGCATTTTCACACTCCAAAAATCTAGTTCTCTGCATAAGAACAGTACCTGACAGGAGTTCTCTTTCATGACACGCAGGGACAGCAGCAGCATGGCCAGGGATCCAGCCAAGAGCAGCAGCGACGGAGTGAGAGCGCCCAGCGCGCCACCCCACACGCGTAGAACCCACACACAGAAAGGAAGGGTTTTCCGCCCGTGGTTTTTAATGGTGAAAGTTCACTGCTAAAATCCCCCCAGCAGGCACCAACAGCCCATCATCACCTGCGCGGTCCGCTAACGAATCCCTGACTCCAGCGTTTTGCAGCCGATGCCTTTTCCTGCCACCTCCCCACAGCAAATTTACCTTTGTGTTCTCTATCCCCATCTACTCCTCTCGTTAGAGGAGCCTCACTACAGACGCTGGAAAGAAAAGGCACTGGCGTAACGTAATTCAGGCACTTTCAACTTTCCTCTGGCTGTTTCTGAAACAGATCCGTTTCACTCAGGTTTCAAAAATGGAGACAGAGAAGGGGGTTAAGCGCACCTTTTGCCTGTAACCTCTCTGCTCCCCGTGGTCTCGTAAACAAGCCGCTTTCTTTAGAAATACAGCAGACCTTCAACTTAAATTTATGGAAAGGTTGAACCAGAGGAACCCGCACTCAAATAATTTTAATAACCCATTAAGTTGCGACTTCAGATTCATTTTATAACCACGTTCCTCAGGGAGCAGCACTATCAGGATAAAGATACGAATTTTTTTCTTTTAAAGATAAATAGCATCATTAATCTGCAACATTTCTTTTCTATTATCTTTCAAAATGAGGAGTTATTTTGTTCTGATCTTGAGGTAATTAGCCTTCATTCACTAGCCAGAAAATGTCTGTGTTCTGAAAATTAAAAATGTGTCATTAAGTGGAATTTACCATAATGTCATTTATCTTTATATAGTTCATCAGTGACAGCAATGGGCCTGGGAATCCATCAGCTTTTACCAAGGAAGCATTAAAACAAATTGAAAAACAGAATAATCCCAGGCACTCTTTAACACAGTCAAAGCCATTTGGGTAATTAAATAGTGGTATTTAAAGTTTTAATTTAGATTTTCCCCTCTGTTCATTGGCAGTCAAATGAGATGTTCATATTCATAACTGTTCATAATAAAGGGTTTCATAAAGCAAACCGAATATCAATGCCGTTAAAATTAGAGTGAACACAGAGAAATCTTTCAAGTGCAAACAGGGAAGTTCATTCCTGCTGCACCCTATTTTCTACGATTACACTGGGAGTAAGCCCTCACCGCACCTGGCTCGCTTTCCACGCGAACAACGTACAGATTCTGCGACGCTCGTGCTCCCGGTAGCCACCTTCATTTGCATTTCGTGTCTTTGGGTGTTTTGTTCCACAGTAAAGCCAACTTGGAGAAGTGCTGCAGTTTGCCTTCTGTTTCTATTGTTTTCCAATTGTCTGCATATCAATCTCAAACATCTTTTATCTTGTATGTTCAGCTCTTGAGAGGTTATCGTTCTGTTGTGCTCCTACAGCTATTGCAATGCAACAACGTGCACCCAGGAAACGAGAGCAAAGGATAAATAACGCTCACAATAATTATTTGGGGATGCCAAGGGAATTGCTGATGAGCAAGCCGTACAGCCGTAACCAGCTTCGGGGAATTTTTAAATTTTTTTTTTTTTTTTAATGTATACAGCCAGAATACTAAGGGAATGTTTACTAAAGCCTGAAAACACCCTATTTCAACCTGGAATAGCTTATGACAACCAGTTCAGAGGGATGTCCGCCTGCGCTCTGGGGGGTCACTTGGCACCGGTTCCCAGAGAGCGCTCGAAGGGCGCGCAGGCTCTGGCAGCAGCGGCTCTCCCAGGAAGGCCGTCAGCACCACCATCCACTGAGATAAAACACCTTTAAATCTTAACTTCAGGACACAGCTCTGAAATTGTTAATTATGGCTTAATTATGTTTCATTACAACTTCCACGACAGGAAACTGGGGTATGAAAGCCTGCTGGTACCGCTCTTGCTAGATACCTTTAAAGCCTACTGTCAGTTTTTGCCAAAGTTAAACTAGAGAAATAAAATGAAGTAGTTCCTCATGAAACAGTTTTAACTGAAATAAATCTGACTAATGAACACCAACACGCCAACATGCTATTGGCTGGGACACAGTTACTTAAAATACAGGAAAAAAAAAGCATATCTGCTCTGTGCCGAGTGCAGCTAGACCGAAATTAGACCAAAGCCGTCAACAGTTAGGCGCGTGATTTTTGTTCTCGTCTTTTACAGGGTAAAAAATATTTCACGATTTTAGCTTGTTTTCAAAGGAAAAGTCTAAAACTTTTGTTCACCCTCTTTCAGAGAAAGCAGAAATCCCCCAAACGAGGACTCCATTTGGAGAGACTCAGATGTACATTTCTGCAGAACCACCTGAGACGTTCTATTTTTCAGCAGCAGGCAACATGTTAGGCAAGAAAAGATACTCTCGTGTAGCCTCAGAAAGAAATGTTAGAAACCAGAGTGCCTCAGGAACGTTTCGTCTATGGGCTGAGACAGTATAGTACAGCATAAATTAGATACCATGTAAAATCAGTGCAAGCTGAACAACTCGACAGACACCAAGTACACTGATGATAAATCAGGCTGTAATGTTTTCTATGCTCCTATTCCTCCTTTGTGGAAAAAAAAAATTAATGTTTATCACACTTTCAGTAAAGTTCAGAAATACGTCTTTCAAGAAAGGCTGGTAACCACATGAGGTTTTTAATAGCGTGAATTTTCTCTTCTGCCAATAGTGAAACATTTCCTTTAGTTATCTTTCTGTATCATCTTCCCAGACTGACTTGCCTCTCATAACCTGTTCCTACAAATACCATTCTGACAAATTTTTTTATTCTTTCTTTTTAATTAAAAAAAAAAAAAATATCACTGGATGCTCCTGAGTCAATACTACGCATTTGCTGCCCCTGAGGCAGGGTCATCCTGGAGCCCCACGGCTTTAAGCGCTACAGTTCTGCAAAATCTCACCCCTTTTCACCAGCTCCTTTGCTCATGAGCACACACTGCTACTGGAGGAGATGGGGAGCAACTTTCAACTTGTGAAGCAAGTAGGTCTTGTGAAATGATTCCATTTCTAATGTCTCCTGTCCAGGCAGTGAATAAATACACCATTAAAAAATGCTGTGGAGAGCAGAGCAAACCTTGGAGCTGACAAGAGAAAGTCAAGTCGCAGGTGAACACAAGAGAAACACCTGCGGTACTGGATCAACACCGCTTTTTAAAAACAAAGTTGGGTCCCCTGAAGCATAACGCAGGCTGCTTTTAAAGGCAGATGCAGAAAGAAACAGAAAAGACAGTGCAAAATTATCCCTTATATGTAGCAGCAAGGTAACTTCATAAAGTTTAGAAAAACTTAAGTAAAGAAGTGGCAACAATGAAGATAAACTTTAGAACAGAGAAGTGACAGGAGATATTTTGGGTCAGGAGGCAGAGACCCGTCTGCCGCCTGGAAGAGCTGCTGCATCCCTGCCACGCTGGCACACTCCAGCAGGGAGCGGAGCCTGTCCGTCCTGCCTGGCAAAGACAGGCAAATGGGTGCGTGGGCACGGGAGGAAACACCAGAGGAAACCATGACACGCTTCTGCAGGGAAGCGGAGGAGCCAGAACATTCCCATGACCTCCTGTGCGGCCCTGGTGAGAGCGAGAAGCAGCGCTTCTGAAGGCACCCAGATGAGCCAACGGTGACTGGCAGCAAAGGGAAAACAAACGCAAACGTGTTCCTCAAAACGATCTCTACACTGCAAGTCGGAACGGCAAAACACGATCAGTGTGATGTTTGGAGCGTGCACCTTATCCCTCAAACCACTGGCTACCTGTGAGGGTAACAAAAATAGCAAGGTTTTTGGTAATGTGAACTCTATTCTTGTAACATTTAACTTCCTGTGTCTTTGTGTTATTCAAGGAAGTGAAACTCATGCATAGCATGTTTATATTATTTCCCCTTATAGTAGACTTGCAGACAATGTCAGGTCTGGAGAGATAAGAGCTGCCTCTAGGACATGAATTCTCATGAGGATTAGACAGTCACCATCTGGGGCCTTGCGTTTATCTGCAGCAGCTGCAGCCTAAATATCAGCGCTGGATAAAATGGTGCTGGTCCCGAAGTGTTTAACAAGTTGTGGCAACTTGGTTTCAATTACAGTTTGCTGTCTTTCGGAAAAAAATGGAAGAATAAACAGCAGAATGGCCTTCCTTCTCAGCAGAAAAGCGCCATCGGATGCTCACTGCAGCTCTGCGACCTTCACTATTGACCGAAAGAAAACCCAAAATCACAAGAGTTAAGATGGAACTGTTCGGTATAAATACTCGATAAAAAACAGGACACGTTAAAAAAAAAAATCAAGTGTTTTCAGTACACTTGCCTATCGGAATTTGCTGAAAAGTAAAACTTCCAAACATCTTAAACAGGCAAAACAAACCGTGTGAGGGGCTGCAAGGTATTCCAGACCTTGAGAGATCTCCTGCAAGGGAGGAATCCCAGCGGACTGTCCGAGGCTTCGCATAACGGTCCGCATACCACAGTCCTGCAGGCACCGGCAAGAAACAAGGGGGCTGGAAAACCACTCACACTTGCTCCAGGTTCCAGTGTGCGCACAAGCAAATCGAGCAGGGAGATTGTCCTCTGCTGGGTGGGCCAGGCAGCAGGAAGATTTCTGGCACTTTCTTCTATAGCTACTCTTTCCTTCTTTAATTCACATACTCTCTGCAGCACCTGCTTCTTGTTCTGTAACCCTGTTAAGCAAATCACACAGCACTACCTAAAAACAATCAACAAACTTCATCAAAATAATTAATTTCTAAAAGGAAATAATTGCTGATGAAAAAGATATTTTCAAAGGTATGGAACAAAACAACCAGTAGGAGAAAGGAAAACTTTTGGTGTCATCTCTGGACCTGTCTTTCTAAGCTGATGCATCAAAAGGCAGAAGACCCCTTGGCTCCTCAGACTGTCATAAACTGGCTCCTGAGAGAAGGCTGCGGCTTTGGGATGAGGTCGGCCGCGCCACTGTGACAGCAGCGAGCAGGGAGGGTTTCTTTCCACGCCCCGTTCCCTTGTCGTCGGGTGGCTCTTCTTGGACATGCGTACACCGCTTGCCTTCCAACGCTGCCACCGGAGCCAGGCTGAGGTTGAGGATGCAAGCTTTGGGCAGCTGGAGGAAGCAAAGCCCTTCTGAGGCCTTCTGTGCAAGGCGTGAGCAGCTCTGCCCGCTCTGGGACCCCACCGCTGACCTAATCCAGGAGCAAAGAACAAGCCTTCTCTTCCAGCAGGAGACAGCCTCCGGACATCCTCCACGATTCTGAGGCACCTTCCAATCTAGGTCAGAAGTTCCCGTTATTGAATGTCCTGACATTCTCCTGATGCTGACTGGAAATACCACAGAATCCTGGAATTCCAGATTGGAAGGGATCTCAAGAACCACCTCATCTAACCTTTCTTGCCGAAAGCCTGGCCCGGCACCCTGTCCACCATGTCACGCACTGAGTGCCAGGAAACGGGACGATGAAGCCACCAAGATAAGTCGGCCAAAGCAAGAACACATCACATTCGCAGAAAGTAATTAAAATACCCAGCTTGATGCCTGGACAAAGCAAGCCACCACCCCATACGCTCCTTCAGCAGAAACCAGACGTCTCCTGATGAGATGTTTCAGCCTGTGGCAATGAGTGACCCGCCGCTACAGAAGAGGTATCCAGACAGACACGATGCTTAAACATTTCAAAAAAAACATATTGAAAATGTGCTTCTCACATTTCAATATGTATTTTTCAAAAGCATATTGAAAATGTTAAACTTCTAAATCCATATTAAACATTTAAATAAAGCCAAGTATAATTAAGAGATCAGTTCTAGACTTTTTTTTTTTTTTAAATAGAAGATGCTGCAGATTTTGGACATCACAGCTGCACAGCAAAGCCTACCTTTTTCCTACCTATAGCACAGGTACCATAGATTGTCCAGGAAGAGTGACCGAACCAGAGCGTCTGACCAGCTTATATTGTCATCCCAACTGACCACAGCCCGTTTTGTACTGAGCCAGGATTCCCTGGATCGCTGCAGCCGACTGGAAGGTGTCCCTGCTACTGCTCTGCAGGTCCATGATCCACCAGCTCAGGGAGAGGTGCAACAGAAACGTCCATCAGCAGATGTCTTAGGAAAGGTGTCTTAGGAAAGGGGGTGGCTGAACCCCCTTGGTTCGCTCACTGCCTGCGCTCCAGCAACTCTTTGCGGCCATCGGGACACGACTTCCAGCAGGTGGAGGGAGATTTTCCTTTCTCTCTACTCTGCCCTGGTCAGACCACACCTGGAATACTGGATCCAGTTCTGGCCTCCTCATTTCAAGAGAGACAGGGATCTACTGGAGAGAGTCCAACGGAGGCTACAGGGATGATGAGGGGACTGGAACATCTCTCCTGTCAGGAAAGGCTGAGAGCCCTGGGACTGTTTAGTCTGGAGAAGAGAAGCCTGAGAGGGGATCTGATCTGTGTCTATAGATATCTGAGGGGTGCAGGTCAAGTGGAAGGGGCCAGGCTCTTGTCTGGGGAGCCCTGGGATAGGACAAGGAATAACGGGGACAAGCTGGAACCCAGGAGGTTCCACCTCAACAGGAGGAGAAACTTCTTTGGTGTGAGGGTGCTGGAGCCTGGCCCAGGCTGCCCAGAGAAGTGGTGGAGTCTCCTTCTCTGGAGACTTTCCAACCCCCCCTGGATCTGTTGCTGTGTGGCCTGCCTTGGGTGATCCTGTTCTGGCAAGGAGGTTGGACTCAATGATCTCCAGAGGTCCCTTCCAACCCCCACCATTCTGTGATTCTATGATTGCTATGAATTCATACAGCTGCCTCGCCAGGACTGGCCAACCAGCACCAACACGAGAACCTCCCGCTTCATCCGCTCAAATATCAAACCCAGTCTTGGATGTGGAGCCAGTGACCAACCTCTTCTCCTCTGGACTAAGCAGCAGAGGAACATTTAGGACAAACTGCAAGTGTTACACTCCAACATCACCATCAGGCACGGGAAACCTCCCCGAAGCAAGAGCCCAGTGTGGTGACGAAGTTCAGAGGACAAACTGGTTTGGGAAGAGCCTTCAACCTCTTCAGCAGCAATGGTTTGGGGCAGGGGAACCCAAGGCCTGCTGCAGAAAAGACCAACTTCTGCTTCTCCCAAGCAGGTCCGGAGCCTCGATCAGTCATAACACACGGTGCGGCCAACGGCAGGACAGGACCCTCTGGCTGGGACGGGGCCCCCAGCAGTGCCTCGGAGCTGCCCCCACACAGCACAGCCTGCTCTTGCCCACCTTCCCCTGCCTCCAGGTCACTTGTCAACCGCACTAGCCCCCACAATCCAGCTCAGCACCGCATCCAGTGGCACTGGACTGCGAACCTGCGTGAAGCTCAGCTGCCCACAGCAGTACAGACTGTGGCCCCAGAAACAACCATTTCCAAATACATCCATCTCCCTTCACAATGCAAATGAGACAGATCACAGAGTAACAGTAAAAAGTGGAGAACTACAGTTAACGGCCCTTTCCATTCTGCCTACAAAGGGCCGGGGATACCTGCTGCCTTCAAGACACCTCAGAATCACAGAATCATTTCAGTTGGAAGAGACCTTTCAGGGCATCACATCCAGCCTTGCGAATTACACGGACATAAGCAGAGCTGTAGGAGCTCGGGCCAAACACTCATGGCTAGCTCTTGGCTGGCGCCATGGGAGCCGACACCCAGGGCACTGGATCCTTTCCTGGCCGCCCTCGCCGCCGGCAGCTCCTCCTGGGTCTTCTGAGCTTCATGACGTGGAGCCCGAGTAAGGACTCTTTCAAACACGGGTTTCTCTGGATGCTGCCCAGGTTCTTGTGCCGAAGAGATCAGAAAAATCTTTAAATAATCCTTTTCTCCACACACAGAGGATTTCACACAGCCCCTTTGTCACCCTCCACCGTTGCTATCTGAGGCCTCATTTAACAATAAGAATTAAGAAGTATTTGGGATTACCATGAAGCATCACACCTATCCTGTCAGATTGCATGTGCAAATTCCGGTTTCGCGTAACGGTAACACTTAAATGTAGAAAACCAGGCAATTTTTTAAATGCCTAAAATTCAGATTCCTACTCCGAGAAATACTGATGTGCGCAATAATCTTTGCCAATGATAAACCAGAAATAACTGCACTTCTGTAACAACTACCCCTGTACGTCCTGCTTTTTGATCTGTTCTGTTCTTGCAACAGTCTGTTCATTCACCACGTTTAAGACACTTTTAATGCACAAATACGGCTAAAAATGCTTAACTGCTTTTGCGTCACTATAATGAGAAGATATCAAAACCTGAGCTGAAGTTCTCCTGTGCCAGAAACACTTGTCATAGAGGAAAAGAGCCACCAACACAGAATCACAGAATCAAAGAATGGCAGGAGTTGGAAGGGACCTCTGGAGGTCATCGAGTCCAATCCCCCCACCCGAGCAGGATCACCCAGGGCAGGCCACACAGCAACAGATCCAGGGGCGGTTGGAAAGTCTCCAAACATCCAGCTGCATCTCCCCATCATCACGCCGCACAGCTCAGGTCTAGGCCCAACAGACTTATTTTAAATTTGTAGATCATGGAATCTCAGAATTGCTTTGGCTGGAGGAGACCTTGAAGGCCGTGATGTCCGACTGCTACCCTGTTGCACTGGACAGATGCTCACCGGTGTATTCTCAGCCCTATCCTTCTATTTGGGCACCACTTCAGGAGCACAGATGGAACATCAGCAGAGCTGAAAAGCCGGCCATTTGGCTTCAGCTGCAGACACTTCATTCCGGTTGGAGTCCAGAAGAAAATTCTTTACAATGAGAACATTTAAACACTGGAATAGTCTCCCAAGGGAAGTGGTGGACTCCCCTACACTGGGCAGTTTTAAGGCTCAACTTGACAGGGTGCTGGGCCTGCTCATTTAAATCAATTTTTTTTTTCTTTTACTTGAAAGGTTGGACTAGATGATCCTTGAGGTCCCTTCCAACCTGACATTCTACGATCCTATGAATTTCTAATGTATTTCCTGTTTACTTTAAATGTTTTCCTAAATCTGTGAAACATAAAGGTGCAGATGAAAGGCCATGAGGATGAAAAGGAGATTCCACTGTGCATCAGTTTTATGCCCAGCAAATCTGGAGGTCACAACCGCCAGCTTTCCTCACACAAGAAATAGTGCCATGGAAAGCCTTTTCTGTCACCGAGAATGAACAGACGTAGGGAAAAGGAGAGCAAAAATCACAGTTTGCTGGTGGGTACGTAACTGTGCACACGCTGCCAGGAGACACCACGGAGACAACCTGGCTTCACACTGCAATGGGCAGCAAGTGTGTTCATGAAGGACAGAAGAAGTCATGCCAGGTCAGGCGCCTCTGAATGCACTGACCTCCACCGGAGCCTACAGGCAGCTGTAGGAAGCTCCTCCGCTGACCAAGCACCAAGTGCCCTCTCCCCAACCTCCCTGGTTTATTCTTCCGGGGACAGAGCGTAGATACGTTCAGGAAGATCTGCCACAGCCCCTTGGCCTGTGCCTTCAGCTCAGGATGGTGTCCCCCATGGAATCCGGCACCAGAGCCCCGGCGTCTCCCCAGCTCTGCTCTGCGCAGGGCAGTGCTGGTCCTCACCCCACCCCGCCACTGGCGCCTTTGCGGACTGGCTGCTCTCGGGGCCATGCTTTGGCCAGCCAGACCCACCATCATCCTCAGCTTCCAATGCTCTCCCTTGGATGCTCTCGGGGCCAATGAAGACACGCTGAAATTTTGCTGGAAGGGGGTTTAACAGCCAGTAAACAAACGGTTCCCTGCTGTGTTTCTAACGGAGACTGCAGCGCCATACAGTGAGATCCAGAACACGTTCAGGGAGGTTAAAAAAAACCAAACCAACCAAAAATCCCAAGCACAACTGCTTTAAGGCGAGTGAAAGGCAACATACAACAGACACAGCAAGCGACACACGTTATTTTACCAGCCTGGGGCTCTGTGCAGACAATTACGTGCTTAAATGCTAAGATTTCCTAAGCTGTCTTAGCAGTCTCTGTCAAATAGTTTCAAGGATCTGTTCTACAAGAAGATTGTTTAAAAGCTGAAGAATAAAAGGAATGGAGGAGCAAAAATAGTTTTCAGAAGAAATGCTGCTTCCTGTAAAACAAGCTAATTAGTAGTACAGAAGGGGCTTGCTTTTCCCCCAAAATGAATGCAAGTTTATCAAAATAATTATTAAAATTAAATTTCTGAATTTAAGCTGTAATGCCTTAAAATTGCCTCTTACACTGAAAAAAAAAAAAAAAGAAAAAAGAAAAAAAGGCTGAGTAGTGCTTCCCATGACTAAATGGATTAATTCTTCAGTACAACACAATTACTGCTCACCACACAGTTTCCGTGAACAACTAAATAAACACCCAAAGCTTATTTTACGCAAAGAAAAGACCCATTCTAAGGAATAACCCAAACGCTAAAAAGTTGATGTTTTGTGTGAGAAATAAAGAACAGCTACAGTGGAAAAACGGGAGAAAGAAAAGGACATTTTCGGTAGGTTTACGGGGTGATGTCGGCTGACAAACGGATGTCTTTGTTGGAGCCGCACTGTTCACACACTGGTTTTATTCCTGGATTTCTTTCTCCAGGCAATGCTCCTTCTGATGTGGATAGCTCAGCCTCAGCCCGACCCTTTGGAGCAATGAAAGGACCTGGCTGAGGACCGCGTGGTGCGGAGGAGGAGGAGGAGGAGAAGTCACTGTGTGGGTCAGCGCGGAGCCAGCGCTGGCAGCAGAGGTGGCGAGCTGCTGAACGTGGCCGCTACGGGGCTATGGCCACCCCTGGACAAAGCCTGTGCTAGAGAGCGCGTGGCGGCTCTTTCCTCGGCCCAGGGAAGGGGAGGCAGCTGGGGCTCTCCTCTCCCACCACTGCCAAGGAGAGCGCTCTGCATTGCGCGATTCAGCGCAGAAACGGGTCTGGCATGCACCTTTCTAGATGGTTACATGGTGCTTTCGATAGAGGCATCACACAGTGATTTTGTTTTTTCAAAAGGCAAAGCCGACAAACTGCAAACCATCCTGGGTGGAAGAACAGGAAAAGCTATCCTCAGCTTTGAAATTTCCCCAATTTCTGCCACTTAACAAAAAGGCTGAACAGAGAAGGCTTGTCCTGCTCGTCTCTGCCTGCGACAGGCAGCCACCGGCCCCCAGCGTGGGCTGAGCTCTTAACATGGGTACCAGCTGGCTCACAACAACCTACAGTGCGTTAGCGTTGAAACCATATTTTGTATCTAACAGAACACACCTCGTCCTCTAAACAGAAACTCTCACCTCTTACCCCTCACTCAAAAAGACCCTCCATTTTAGCGGGCCAGCAGCGTTTCCATCACTGCTCAGCGTAGACTTAAATGGGGTGAAAACAGCACCATGTTTCTCAAAATTGTTGTAAAATCACAGCCTTTGGGGGTGTTATGCCCAATTAATTGTTGTGAAAATACAGCAAAGGCAGAACGTGGACAGGAGCCATATTTCTATGTTCCCGCTGTATCCCTGGCAGTTGAACGGTGAGCTCACGTGCCAGCGAGACCCGGCCCAGCGCGTCACTGTCCGCAGGTAAAAGCGCGTCACCAAACGGCTGTGCGTCCCGCCAAGCTCACCATGTTTTCTCACACCTCTCCTCTCTCATGCATTCATGAAAATTTCTAACAGCAGAACGGTGGCAGGGAGAGTTGGGAAGGTTTTCCATTTCCCAAAGAAGATGGTTTGTACTCAGCATGACAGCCATGGATGAAGCATGGCCACGCCTCTTTTAATTCCTCCCAGCTCATTACAACGTAAATAACCCCAATCAGCGTTTTCTTCAGGACAAGCAACACCTGGAAAGAGCATCTGGCTGTGTTGGTGACCTCTGACCAGCTGCTCAAGACAGGGAAGAGGTGCAGAGCTCTCTGCACCCAGCCAAACCCAAGGGAGACAGGGTTCCCCAAAATTAGAACTCCCAGAAAGTATAAAGGTTTTTTTTCTTTTTTTTTTTCCCCTCACCAGGAGAGCAGGCAGATAGGTTTAGAATCCTGGGCAGTATGATACCCTGTGTAGGCTTACCTTTGTGTGATATTTCAAGGGTTAACGAGCGAACTAAATAGGTATATTTTGGCAAGCGAACTAAAAAAGATATATTTTAAAAAGATGCACTTTAGAGAGCTCAAAAGCATAAGGGAATGCCTAGAAGTGCCAGTGCTGAGGAAGGATGGCAGGGTGGCTTCACTGTAATACTGATTAAGAAGCTGAACTACAGCATCTGGCACAGCACCCTCTGCTTTCGCTGCTCGGCCCCAAATTTTTTCTGTCTCCTTTGTACCTCTCGACTGTACAGAAGAAATCACCCGTTCCCAGACAATTGAGTTCAGAGCTTCATAGGCTGCAAGACAGTAAAGAACTTTATTCCTCTTTCCAGAGCAACACCGTCCTTGCCCCAGCGGACGGGGCACTTTCTACGTCTCTCTCTGAACCGCATCCCCAGGCACAGGAGCTGACAGGAGGATACCAACACCCTCCACACCTGAGACAAACTTCCCTCAAACCAGGACCCTCTTACCACTGACAGCACCGTGTCAGATTCACTGAGTTGGCGCTGTATGCCGCTCACAGAAGTTTCCCTAATTCCATGAATGTCAATAAAATAGAGACAGAAGCTCTGTGGATAAGAGCGCGCCGCTCAGTTTCCCATGCTGGGGCAACCCCTACACCACAGGCGAGTGGCAAATTCTGCCAACTGTACTCCACATGTTTGTAAAAACATAAAGATTAAACAGCATCACATTATAAATCCTATTACAGGATATAATCTCTAAATTACATTCAAGTGGATAAAAAAAATACACAGCTTGTTAATGAACTTTACATTTTCAGAACACCCTTTACACTGCACAGAAGAACTCCGTCACTTCATATGAAAAGTTCAGGAAAACTCCTTTCTCATGGCCACAACAGGCAGCACATTCTGCCAGTGCCAGGGATCCTCTGCCCTGGACATGTCGGCGATTTCCTCACCCGCGCTCCTCCTTTTTACCTTCGCTGGGTGTTCCCCAGCACTTTGCAGGGGAGACGGAAGGGAAAAGGCGGTGGTTATTCAGATGGGCGCCGAACAAAGACCTGGACGCCTCCTCTGCCCCCTCCCCAGCCACTGGGAGAGGGTATCAGGCAGCGAGGGGCAGGAGTGGCGAGGTGGGGGTGGCACAGGCCCGTGGGCACCGCCGGCGCCCACCCTGCCGCCACGCACCCCAGGCGGCCGCAGCCTTCCTGACAGAAAATCTGACTTTTCCCTTCCTGCTGGGATGCCGGGGAACGGCGAGGGCTGTGCAAAGCACTATTGTGTGGAAAGAAAAAAAGTATCTTTGTCTGTGCGGTGGCTCGACACGGAGGAAGCTGGAGTTTCAGAGACAGCTTTTTTTGCAAGGGATGAATGAGTTTTCCCGATCCCCTGTAAATAACATGGAAACTAATGTAAATCTGCCAAGCCACAAAGCCCCACCGGTGCCTCCTGGGCGGGTTTTTAAGGCATCAGGTTGTAAAGCTGCAACTTTCTGACCAACAGCAGGAGCAACATCATTCCGACTGAAGAATTGCGTTTACCAAAAACCGTGAAGTTTTTCAATAGTTTCACACCAATTGAGGAAACGAACCTTAAAGAATAAAAATCAGCAATTCTGAGTATATCACTCACAGGAGACAAAACGCTGCTTCTCCACAAGCAAGGGGTTGTAAAATCCCAACAATATTATTTTTAGACAAAAAATAAGTAAAATTATTTTCAAACAAATGTCAAGGCTACAGTCGCTTGTCTGATCTTGAGAATGTGCTGGCATCAGTCAGAACTAGAGGGTGGGAAGTAAACCATGGGAGGAAAACGTCCCCTTGTCAGGTTCAAACCGCCAAACAACAGAGGGGTACGGAAGCAAGCGACAGTCGTGTATTATTACAGCGCAGCCTTCCCACCTCCGACGCTCAGAGAACTATGCGCAGCTGAAGAAACCCAAGTGCAAAAATATTACTCACATAGACTCAAAAAAATTGTGTCACAAAACCAAACAAATGTAAACCCACAGTGACATTTTACCCAGGCCCACCACAACGCAGCCATGAGTTTTGTTACGGGCTCCACCTCGCCCCCCAGGCTGCCGCTCAGTGTACAGAACAACCCATGCCTGTCAGAGCTCTGCCAGTGCGACTGGGAGGGTCTGGCACCCCCAACTCTGCAACAAGATGATCTGAGTAAGGCATTTAACAAGTCCATCTCAAATTCCTTACTCCACAGGTCTGAAGCTGTTCAGTTCTTCCTCTGAGAGGCTGCAGACTCGGCGTTTCTCAACAGAAAGCGTGGTTTTGCCACAGCCAGACACACGTCACGCTCTGTCTCCAGGCAGCTCCTCTCCCTCTCCACCCTGCCCACGCAGGAGACGTGACGGGGATGCAGAAAGTGCCCCTCGCAGCGACGCCCAGAGCTGGGCACCGGGACACAGGGCTGCTGGTGGAGATGTGAGACACGGACCAGCAACCCGAAGGTGGCACTTCCCATTACGAATCCAGTGCCTGGGCTCCAGGAACAGGAAGATGAGGGGAGCAGCAAGTGGCAAACACCATGGCCTGGGGTCCGGAGGACCAGCAAGACTCGGAGCAGAGGGACAGGGACCAGTGTGCAGGCTCAGACCAGGCTGTGATCACAGAATCACAGACTGGTAGGGGTTGGAAAGGACCTCAAAAGATCACCGAATCCAACCCCCCTGCCAGAGCAGGATCTCCTAGAGTAGGTAACACAGGAAGAGATCCAGGTGGGGTTGGGATCTCTCCAGAGAAGGAGACTCCACCACCTCTCTGGGCAGCCTGGGCCAGGCTCCGTCACCCTCACCATGAAAAAGTTTTTCCACATGTTTCCCTGGAACCTTCTGTGTTCCAGCTTGTATGCATTGCCCCTTTTCCTATCATTATACATCCTTGAGAAGAGCCTGGCTCCATCCTCCTGAGACTCACTCTTTCCGCATTTATAAATGTTCCTGAGGCCACCCTCATTGATGCAGTGGGGCTGTGTCTGGCCAGACTCTCAGCTCCTGGGGCTACCTCTGGCGATCTCCCTGTGGAAGGATGGGCAGGTTACAGCTCCGGGGAACTCAGTGCCAGGGAGGCTTCTAAGGCATCACCTCATCTGCACACTCAGTGCAACAGTACAAACTCATCCTCCTGGCCAGGCCCGACCTGATCCTCTGGCTTCAATCAGAGGAGGGGTAAGAAAGGGATGAAAAAGGTTGGGGGAGGGAAGAGATGAGGGACAGCGGTGTCAGAGGAACATGAGCCCAGGAGTCCATCAGAGCTTGAGGACAGAGCCAGCCCAGGTGGGTACAAGGCCCGGCCTAACAGACGCCTCCCCTCCCTTGCACTGGGTGTCCATTGGAAGGACGCTCGGGGATTTCATAGTCTGACTGCCAACGCAGCAGCAGGCGTCGTGACTGAGTGCCGTTGTTTATTTGGTGCCACTTCAGCTTTTTAACCTCCGTGTCCTAGTTCACGCCTCTTTGACAGGCCAAAGAACTGCACATCCCGCAAATTTCTTGCTAATATTCCATGGTAGGGCCTTAAAAATATTTCTGCTGGTCTGACTTGTCATTTTTCTCTTTTCTAATTGATTCTAACTGGTAGTTTTATGTAGCACTTAACCAGATTCCTGGAGAAAATTAAGAGCAAGGACCCCTGCAAGAGCATTATCTCTTTTTCGCTCCATGAACAGGCTGAAGCTTCCAATTAGAAGTGGTGGTAAAATGAGTCTCCCAGTCATCACTGGAGAGGGACAGCATCCCTCAGTATCCACATACAACCGCATCACTGCGCCTTCCATTGCCGGCACGTGGCTCAAAGCACTGGGTAAAGGAGTGTCTCAGGTAAACTCGTCTCCTCTGCTAGATGATAAAAACACTTCCTGTCCAGGAAGTCCAGAGGACTCTCTGCTGAAGAGGTTTATCATAGAATCCCAGACTGGTTTGGGTGGAAAAGGACCTCCAAGGGTCATCTGGTCCAACCTCCCCGCAGGGAGCAGGGACATCCTCAACTAGAGCAGGTTGCTCAGAGCCTCGTCAAGCCTGACCTTGAACGCCTCCAGGGATGGGGTCTCCACCACCTCCCTGGGCAACCTGTTGCAGTGTTCCACCACCCTCAGAGTAAAAAACTTCTTCCTCAAGGCCAGTCTAAATCTACTCTTCTCTAGTTTAAACCACTGCCCCTCAAGCTTCTGCAGCTCCCTAATGCTGACGCTATACACACATGTCCACCAAGCAGAGCAGGCTCTCCCTGGGGAGATCTTCCCCTGGAGTGGAGGACGTCAGCCTCCACCAACCCCCACACTGGAGCGCGGTGCCTTCACAGACTCAGTGGTCAGCTACCAGGGTAAGAGTCCGCAACAACAGAGTCCACACCAGAAGAACAACCTGCTCCTGCCCAGCTGAACAGCAGACACAGGGATCTCTAGTTACTCCCAGTCCTGCTGTGAAGAGCCGGAACCTGAGCGGTTCATCTCATACTTTGTGTCACACAGCCGTGGTGTGACAGCAGGCATTCTTCACCCCTCCCGCCAAAGAAAGACCATGGGACAGCAGAGAGACCTGAAGGAAACCAGTAGAGCCACTGCCTCCTCCCCCTTCTGCATCTGGTCTCTGCTTGCTTTCCAGAAATAAAAATTTTCGTGGAAACAGAAGAACGAGCTCAAGGTCCTTTGGATTCCTCTGGTTCTCTTCACATAATTAATGGAAAAACACAGATCTGCAGCGGGCAGATGTCTGCAGAGTAGTATGTCCACCAGCATCCACGGCCACCAGCAGGGTGATGTGCAGATGTGAACCTGGCTGGCAACCACGTGCAGCTCAATCCCCATGCCACGCACCTTGGCAACTACCAGGATTTCCAGTGAGGGTGCTGGAGCCTGGCCCAGGCTGCCCAGAGAGCTTGTGGAGTCTCCTTGTCTGGAGAGATTCCAAAGGCGCCTGGACACTGCGCTGCTGGGCCCCCTGCTCTGGGTGACCCTGCTGGAGCGGGGCACCAGATGATCCCCAGAGGGTCCTTCCAGTCCCCACCACGCCGTGATTCTTTGACCCTGTCCAACGGTGAGAGCTTCCCACAGGGTTCAGGCAGAAGAACAAGCACACAAGGAACACACTCCCCCAAGAGACTGTTTTTTTTCCCTAGCGTGGACTGAAAAAGGAAGTAAACACATTTCAAAAAACATTACCATGGAACCACAAGGACTAAACCGAAGCAGTGGTGGTGGATTGCGTGGGGCAGCTTTAAACTCTAACGTCACTGCACAAAACTAAAATGCGATTATAAAAACTTAGTCAAATAGCAAATTTTGTAATTTTTTTCTTCAGTGTTAAGCATACAGAGTACAACACAGATGTACTTGTTTAACTCTGACTTTATGACTTATGCAAAGCATCACCCATTATTCCAGGGCAAGTCTCCTTAAATAAACTTTTCTAAGACATTGTGAAAATGGAGGTTGTGGATTAGTGAGCAGCGAAAGATGAGGTCATCTAGGCCTATTGAAACAGCGTTTTGAGACCTTGCGGGCCAACAATAGCGGAACTTCAGCAAATCCTCTGAAGTACACCCCCTTGTTTTCCACGCAGCCTGGATTAGCCTTGAGCTTCTAGATCTAAAAATACAATAACCCTTTCACTCATATATAATAAAGAGAAATAGACTATACTAAAAAAAAAAAACCCTAATAGGTTTATTTACATGCCCAGCACATAGAACTCTTCTGTATTTACAATACAGAGGGCAAAACAATGCAAAACAAATGGCAATTCAAAAAAAAAAAAAAATAGCAAGCCTTTTTTTCCAAGCTGTTTGGACGTGGTTTGCCGTTTTCACAGCGGTGTAAAATAAGAGGCATTCACGTCTCAAATGGACGAGTGCTCAGGCCTCTGGCGGCATCACGGCTGTATTTTAACAAACCTCATTTCGGAGAATGCAACGCTGTAAGAACAAACAAATCTGCACGTTCAGTCAGGTCCTCCAGAAATTCCTGAAGGCATGCAGAGGACAAAGATGAACAGCATGGGCTGCTCTCCTAATTTTAGGTGAGTTTTGCCAGAAATCGACGTGCATCCTCCACAGGGGCAGAAACCGCGGCAGGGATGGGAGGACTTTGCTGCCAGTCCCAGCAGCAAAAGGTCAAGGTTATAAGATAGTGTGATTTTTTATATGACATTTCAAAGCCACTGGAAAAGAACTGAACTTAGGACTCTACTTGACCTTTCCAAGCAACGGGAAAAAAGCAAAATACCTCCACAGGCAACCCATAAACCACTCCTGGCATGTGCTGTGGAGGAGGAAGGATGAGGGGCTCCACAGGCACGAGGGAAAATGAGGACTCTACGTTGGAAGCGTAGCGCTCAACTCCTCTGCAGAGCTGTCATCACTGCTTGGTGGGAACAACGTAAAGGGGGCTGGAAAAGCTGGGAATACCCAGAACTGATATGAGTAAGTAAAAAAACCTGCATCATTGCTTTCTGCACCAGCTGCCCCGAGTCTGGAACCAAACGGAGCAGCGAATGCAGAGAGGAGAGTTGGTGGCCATCGTGTTCATTTCCTCCAGCAGCAAACAGCCCACCAGAGGCTTAACTGCAAACTGGCCAGTTTTAAATCCCAGCCTCACAAAGCGGCTGAAAACCAGGAGCTGAAAGAAGCACCATCCATCGGATGCCACGTGGATGTCACAGATCACTGGCCGCCAGCATCCGGGCTGCTCAGTTTTAGTTAAAGACCAGACAAAAATTTTACACTATTTTCCTAAACTGCCTGAATATGAGCAGGACTTAAATAAATATTGATCTTGCATAGAAATAATTATATTTTCATACTTTCAGGAGAGGAACGGGATGAAATGACTGTAGGTCTTTCCATAATATCTAATTTCTGCATTAAAAAAACACAGGCCTTAAGAAAATGTCTTTTGATGAAACAAAACCAATCAACTCTCACACAGCACACCCGCTTTGTAACGCTGCGCAGATACGTTAAAATCTCTGTGAAAGGTTGGGGAAAAGGGAGATAAATGAAGCCATGTGCCCAGGCTTGAAGAGAAACACAAAAATGTGCAGCGAACAACAGGCACCAACTGGAACCCAGAAGGGTCCCTCGGAGCAGCAGGAGCAACTTGTTTGGTGGAGGGTGTTGGAGCCTGGCCCAGGCTGCCCAGAGAGCTTGTGGAGTCTCCTTGTCCGGAGAGATTCCAAAGGCGCCTGGACACTGCGCTGATGGGTCCCCCTGCTGTAGGTGATCCTGCTGGAGCAGAGGGGTGGCACCAGATGATCCCTGAGAGGGTCCTTCCAAGCTCCACCATGCTGGGATTCTGTGAAATCCACCTCACCAATCAGCACCAACTCAGCTTTCATGATGCCTGGCAAGAAAGGCCCTGGGGGTGTTGTTTGCCAGGCATCTGGAGATGAGCCAGAGAGTGCCCAGGGGGACAAGAAGCCACCAGAATCCTAGTTGGTCAGCACTGCGGGGGCAGCAGGGCCAGGGCAGGGCCAGGGCCGCTGCACTGGGCACTGGGGAGGCCACCCCTCGAATCCTGGGCTCAGTTTGGGGCCCCTCCCTCCCTCCCAGAAGGAGCTAGAGGGGCTGGAGCATGGCCAGAGAAGGGCAATGGAGCTGGGGAAGGGTCTGGAGCGGAAGTCTGGTGAGGAGCGGCTGAGGGAGCTGGGCTTGTTCAGCCTGGAGCAAAGGAGGCGCAGGGGAGACCTTCTGGCTCTCCACAACTCCCTGACATTCAGGAGCTTGGAGCCAGGGGTAGTCAGGCTCTGCTCCCAAGGAACAAGCACCAGGACAAGAGGAACTTGTTCCTCAAATTGCCCCAGGGGAGGTTTACGTTGGAGATGAGGAACAATTTCTTCAGTTCCTNTGGAGCAGAGGGGTGGCACCAGATGATCCCTGAGAGGGTCCTTCCAAGCTCCACCATGCTGGGATTCTGTGAAATCCACCTCACCAATCAGCACCAACTCAGCTTTCATGATGCCTGGCAAGAAAGGCCCTGGGGGTGTTGTTTGCNGGGACTCCATCATCTTGAAGGTCTCTTCCAGCGCCAATGGTTCTGTGATTCTATTCTGTGCTGGGCAGTTGCAGAGCTTGCCTGCTGTGTACTGGTAGCAGCGCCCAGGCCCCCCGTGGCAGGGTGCTAGCCAAAGCGGGGTGCAGAGGAGCCACAGAGCCGGTGCTGGCAGCTGAGGCCGGCGGGCAGGATGAGCTCAGCAGTTGCAGCTCCCTGGCACATCCCAGGAGCTGGGGCTGTTGCCGGCACAGGCGCACCCAGGAGACCCAGGCACCCTGGCTGAACGCTCTGGAGCTCGGTAACTGCCCGGCCGGAGGCAGCTCCCCCGGTTTGGCTCTGCCTCTTAAACAGGCTGCTATTTGTCGAACACCCACCTCCTGCCGTGTCCCACTCGGCGCATGCCGACCTCAGGCCTCCCTTCAGCAGCGTTAAAATAAACACTGAAAGTGGAAAATCTGGGAAATCTGTTCTCTTCAGCAAGGCATTTATCACTTGGAAGTGAATTTCTCTTGCGTGTGCCAAGAAGGAAAACCTTTTTCTATGTTGCTGGCAAAACTGTCAATCATCTTGATGAGCAGCAAATAAATGAATGCCCAATGATGGGATTCTATATTATCCTTAAAAAAGAAATCCATCAAATAAACATCAACAGGTAAATGTTTATACCCGACAGCCATCAATTTCAGCTATCCATGCAAAGAGACAGGTGAGCTGGACTGGTAAACCTCGAAATTAGAGAGGTATTAATCATCTGCTCCCAGCCAATATAAACAGATGTTATTTTTAAACAGGCAAAATCATCTCTTCCTCTGAAATTTATTTGCGACAGATAATGTTCTGTTACATTTTTAATCAAGCAGATGAAGTTACATTTAAATTGAAAATCTGCTGCACTCAACTAATCAGGCAAGTAAAATTCCGAGGCGATTGAGCGGCAGTACGGAGCACACCATTACAGCAGGTAAATTGTGGAATTTACCTGTCACACCACACAGCTTATTGTTCAGCCACGGCACCTGCAAGTTAGGAGTGAGGAACTAAGACAAAAAAAAGGAAAGGCATGTTAAACACATTTATAAATCCACTGTATTTTAGGAAAACACAGTAACAGTGACGGGGGGGTGGGTGTGGAAGCTCCACCTCTTTCCTACAAAAACGCCAATAAATGTTCACAGGGGTTACCCCTGTCTGCTTCGTGTGGGTCCAAGTCGCATGTCTGAATACGCTGAGATCGATGCACAACAGGAAAAACTTCCTGTATTTCTCCTGCGACAAGTTAAAAAGCAGGACCAAAATAAAAACCTAGAATGTGTCAGGGAAGAAATAGCGTGGTTTTTCTGTTAATCCACCTCCTGGTGCTCCTATCGGGCACGCGTCGGCAAGCTCTGTCCACCGCCCAGCTCCACTGTGTCTCACCTCAACCCTTCTTGAGGCCAGTGCTCACACCCCGATGCAGGGCGACAGAGGACACACCTGGGTGTGTGAAGCTGCTGGGAGAGAAGCAGCTTTCAGCTAAAAGGATGAAAACTGCTGCCCACAGAAACATCCCAAAACACTTTCTTACATAAAAGCGCCAGAAACAAGGATCTTTCATCTTAATTTTAAAGAGAGATCCATATAGGCCTGTGCATGACATCTATAAATTATGCATAGCTAGGATTTTTTTTTTTTGCATGTCAGGATGAATGGAGACTGACAGCAGACTCCTGGAAGCCTGTTCGTTACCAGTTTTACCGCACTGGCCTCTCTCCACTGGCCGCAGACATCCCACGCCCAGGTGCTTGCACCCCACGCGCTGCGCTCTTCCCTAGGTCAGCAAGTCGCAAACCAGACCCCACAGCTAAAACTCCCCACATTCTTTGAGAATATGTGATTTTTTCAAACCTGAAAAGGACACAGAGACCTCAACATGCCAGGGTAAACATAGGCTGTATGTGAAAGATCATACGAAATTCAGGCTCACGAGCAGGGTGCTCCAGAAGCTGTTTCACTTCTGTTACTGTCACAAAAGAGGAATTGTTACTATGCATAAAATAGTAACTGACATTCATTTCTCCCTTTTTTCCTCTAGGAATTTAATACGCTGTGTTATTTTCATGTTACTGTATTTGTTAAACAACCGCTCCTACAACAAGAAGAGCTTAGTGACCAGTTGAGCAAGGTGTATTTGGACAGGGTTTACAGCCTGCAGTTTAGAGCCTGGATTAGGAAAAAAACGTTCTTTTTAAAAAAGATAATAAAAATCAACACAGTCATTTTACACTGGCATATTTTAAGCACTGCTATGGTTCAGACACTGCAGCAGCTTAAAAACTAAGACCTTACATTAAGACCTTTCAGATCAAGCTAAAATATCCACTCGTAAATTCTGACAGCCCTGGGACCCAAGCCCGGCTCCCCGTGGCGCTGGCTCACGCCCGGTGCCATCGCTGCCCGTGCCTGCTGGGGAGAGCTCGCTGCCCAGCCTCGGACGGGCTCGGGAGCTCACTCCAACTAGGACCAGCGACAGCAACCTGCTGGGATGTGACTGGGAGTTCCGACAAACCCTCTTTCCCGAGCTGCCCGTGTTTTTCACAGCTTCACTCTGAAGTCACAGGATCCCTGATTCATCTTTCTAGCTGTTCCTGGTGAAGCAGCTTGTTGGTATTAGAGGAGAACGTCTTGCGAAGGCTGCAGAGCACGTTCCTCACAGACTCACCCCAGGGGATGTTCAGGCAACAGTCTAGTACTGGAAAAGGAGTAGTGTATTCAGACTTTCCTCAGCTGTTGCTGGAGCTGACAAAAATACAAGCATTTCTCAAGTGAGGAAAGTAATTCTTCACAGACCAGGTGAAAAAGTTCTTCCCAAATTTTGAAAAGAACTCAACTTAACTGTCTCAAAGAGACACATCTGCCTGAGATGGAAATGTGCTGGAAAAACAGAGACATATGACAACGCAGTTTCTGACGTCACTAGTACCGCTCCGTATCAAACACACCAAGCACTGAAAAGAAATGCTATCCAGAGTGCGCTCTGCTCTGGATGTTGTTAACGCGATTCGGCAGATGTAGAAATGGACCCTGGTGCTGGCCGAGCATGGCCCTGGTGGGTCCCGGCAGCCTGGAACGCTTTTCGGTAGCTCGTGCTGAACAAATCCGGAGCGCGCCACTCACGCTTCGATGCCCGGAGCATCTTGTTTGCTTTTTAAACTGACAGAGTAAACAGCAAGAAAGCTTTCAGCGAACATTACAGTAGAATTTAGACCAGCGGGCCAAGAATCCCGATGGCGCGTGGGACACCAGAGAATGCCGCGCTCCATGGCTGCCCACAGCAGCGACGCGTCCCCGGCATGACCGCAGGGGCTGCAACAACTGCAACAAATATTCTCTTTCTTAAGAGCTGCTGCCCCACGACTGCACCGCTATTCCGCTGGTCTGCGGTCACTACGAAGCAAAGCGCTGCTCACCGCAGTGACGTGCAGCCCCCGGCCACCAGCCTGGCCAGACTGGGATAACGTCCCGGCCACCGCCTGGCCAACGCGTGAGCCACGCTCGGCTTTCCGCAGGAATTGTCCTGCATCTGGAGGACATAAGCACATCTCTGAAGTGAAGAACGTGTTGGAACGTTCTGCTGATCCAAAGCCTTTCTGCACCTCCGTCTTGTTCACTGCACACTGTTCAAATTATTAATTAAATGCCTGGGCAATTTTAACATTGAGTTCCATTGTTCTAAGTACTTAATTTTTTTTCTTTACTGCTAGTTATTTTTGATTTTTTTTTTCCCCGGCATTTAAAAAACATTCTATCTTGTTAAAACTGCACAGCAACTACACAAAGCCGTACACAGAGATGGATCATGAAAAAAAAAAAAAATTTAAAAAATCCTCATTTCTTAATTGCTCTCTGATATGTCCAGTCTTTAAACCAGATTTCATGCTGAGTTATTATGCAAGAAATAAACACACACCAAAACAAAGCAGCGGTCAAATTTTAAACACACACAGTAGAGACCAAATTTCTGGCCAGCACTGTAGTACTGTATTGCAAATTAATATCATGTATCTTAGGAAATGGTTTAGTCAAGGTCTTGTCAGTGCTGGGTTAATGATTGGACTCAATGGTCTTCAACGCCTTTTCCAACCTAGGAAATTCTGTGAGATTCTGTGATGAAAGTTTACAATTGTCCAAATTTGGAATTTCACCCAACATTTACATTTCATCAGCTTTATTCAGGAAATCAAAATTCCTCTGCAGTTTGAAACCAGAGCTGCCTGCTCACCAGGTGCCCCTGCAGTCCCCAACACAGCAAAGCAGCGCCATCGGGCACCGAAACCTTCGCGAGTGGAGCCTGGCTCAGATCCCAAGTTCAGACCCATTTCTAGCCCCCGACTCAGCCCCGGCACCGTTCCACGGCGCTTGGACATTCACCATCCAGAACCAACCACTTCCTTTCTTTCCCACCCACACAGCTTTTGGAACTGAGACTTGGGAAATATCCAAGTTTGAGACAAGATATAGTGTGCTGTAAGTTTTAGCTGAAAAGCTTTTTAGGAGTAATATGGAACAAAACGTCATGATAAAGTATTTAAAACAAAAGCAATATATTACTGCAGATGCGCATTTAATGTTAAAATTGCATTGCTTAACTTCCAAGTATTCGATCCTTCAACTTAATATCTGTATTAAAGATAATTTTTGCACATAATTTTCCTTGTAAAGGAAACAGAAGCTCACCAGAATTATTGACGAAGCCTTTAAAAATTATGAAGTTAAAAATTCAGATGGTGCAAGCCCACATACCCAAGGAAACTAAAAATTCTTTTCCAAGGAGAAGTGATTAATTTCTAATCTTCCATATAACAAGTACTGCAACATCACACAGATTAATACCTGCATCTATTTTCTTTGGTATTTAATGTGACCCAAAATTGGTTTCTTCCCAAAATCAAGAAATAAATTTTGAAAGTAACGGTACTGCACTACAGTGACACGGAACAGAACTTTGATTAACAGAAGTTACACAGAAGTGGCTGTGAGCAAATATTAAGATTTATCTGAAAGCAGAACTCTTCTCACAACACAGTGATTCCTCCCCCCTGGGAGGCATCGCTGGGCAGCTGTTCCCATGGGCTTGGTTCGCATTTCCAAGCAGTTATCAAGAACCTTGTGCTTCTCTTTAAACTGTGGGGGAGTGGGGAAACATGCCCCAGAGACACTAGCGCTCGGAAACCCAGCCCGAACTGCAGAAACCTGCGGCAGGGGAGAGTATTCAGCCACCCCCGGTACAGTTTGGAGAAGCCTCTGCCTGCTCAGACCTGCAGAACGGGTCTGATGCGCTCCCAGAGCATGCGCCTCGCGCTTGCTTTTGGAAACACTTGTTCTGGAAACTGTTCTGGGGACAAACCGGCAACACCTGCGCCCTCTGGTCCGGCGCTTCTTGGCCGTCACTCTGAATTACTTAAAAAAGACGAAACACACAAGAAAAAGAGTAAGGTAAGGCACTCAGGGAGAGGCAAAGGGCAGACCTGACTCGGGCTCTGGCCGCGACCTAGAAATTGCCCGTGCACGGAGCAACACCGGGAGCGTGCGGCAGGCGTCTCAGCAATGCAGTTGCGCTTACACCTCTCTGCCAACAACTGGGGTACGTCCAGCACACCGCGCGCAACTAGTTCATGACAGACCTGCTTGGTTTTTTTCTTCTTTTTGTTCTTTTCTTTTTTTTTTTTTTTTTTTTATTAG
>VWZK01017798.1:0-11002 GCA_013396935.1 Baryphthengus martii | reverse complement strand
TTTTTTTTCTTTTCTTTTTTTTTTTTTTTTGATGAAACGGAAGCTGCCTTGCTAAATAAGACTTTTAGCTTCTAGAACCTGTGCTGGATTATCATAACACAGTAAAATGTTATTTTCTGAGACTCCAGAGGACAGTTTTGCGTAGGATGTGACCACCTTGACTTGATTGCTGCGGCTGAAGCTGGAAGAGCATTGCTCCATGCAGTGCTCCAGCAAAACCTGTCCGACCTGGTGCCTGCATGGCCCCTCCTGAGATCCTGCCATCCTGTTCCTCACAGCACCATTACTTTTCTTTCTGTAAACAGCAGCATATTACTTCTACTGACTAAATTCAACAGTATTTACTGGGTTTAAGGGCATCTCTGCAATACAGAATGAAACACTACAAACCTCACTGAACTCACCGATTTAGTAGTCCGTGCCATCATTAGACCCTGCTGTTCCCAGAAGAAACTATTCTAATTTTTAATGATGCATTTGTCACTGACCTCTATTGCCACACTTCAAGCACGGCAACCAGGATTTCACAAAAAAAGAGCAAATAAAAGAGAAAAAAAAGACACGCACTAAAGTTTCTCTCTTGCATCAGATTTTTCTCTTGCAATAATAACGGGAGCCAAGAGGGGGCTTCAAATAAGCATGACAATGAGAACCTGAACCTAACGCTGCTCCTCAGACTGGCACCTTTACCATTTCAAGGAAGAGTCTGTTTTCAACATTTTTAGTAATGGCCTTAAGGTTAGAGAGCCAAATTGTGCCTTGAGCACACTTGAGGAACACTCAATTCAACTGAAAAAAAAAAAAACAATTAAAAATTACACTCACTATGTACATTAATAAAAATGTTGCACTTCAAAACTTAGATTCTGTAACTTTTCCAACAATTCCATGAGCAGCAGGCAACGGTTTTATTTCCTCATCTGGCCATGGAAAGTTCAGTGCCCCATGTGGGGTGGGATCAGAGGAGAGCAGCAACCCCAGCCTCCAAAGCACCTGCTTCTGCCAGACCCCACAGCTCCATCTGAGGGTGGATCCAAAGAGGATCGCCAGGATCAGATCGCAAACGGGGCTGATGATGGCGTGAACACAGTCTGAACTCACTGTAAGGGATGCAAGGACTGACACAAATAAGTCTTAGGCTTTTTAATTTCTGTCATTGATAACAGTTTATCACAGGCCTACTTACTATTAAGAGGTTTTAAGTTTTAGTATTCTAATTAAAAAACCAAACAACCAGAACTAGTGTATTCAGCTCTCTGAGTGATGTATCTTTGCTGGAATTAAGGAAGCAAACTAACTTTTTTAAGCACCAGACAAGTATCATGACCAGCAACCTGAGGAACTGCTGAAAGTCCCTTCAAACTGAGATGATGACCTTTTGCCCCACAACCCTGAAGGCAGACCGAACCACAGACGCCAGCTCCGGCAGACTCCAGCAAGGACCTCCCCCCATGCTGTGGCTCAGGGCAGGGATCGGCCCGGATGGATAAACTTGAGCTCCTGCAGCTCTGGTACCCAGCCCAGACCTGATGAGGCTCTGCACTGAGACCCTTGAGGGTGGTCTGTGCTGCACATAGAGTCTGTAATTTCTTACAAGTGACGTACTTTCCGAGCAGAGTCACGGCAGGACTGGAGAAGAAACACAAGCGAGGAAGGGTAGATGCTGGAAAAGGGAAAGACTGGGCAGGGGCTGCAGGACCTTCCCTACCAGAAGGAGCTGGAGGGGCTGGAGCATGGCCAGAGAAGGGCAATGGAGCTGGGGAAGGGTCTGGAGCAGAAGTCTGGTGAGGAGCGGCTGAGGGAGCTGGGCTTGTTCAGCCTGGAGCAAAGGAGGCTCAGGGGAGACCTTCTGGCTCTCCACAACTCCCTGGAATTCAGGAGCTTGGAGCCAGGGGGGTCGAGTTCTGCTCCCAATGAACAAGCACCAGGACAAGAGGAACTTGTTCCTCAAGTTTCCCCAGGGGAGGTTTAGGTTGGAGCTGAGGAACAATTTCTTCCCACCCTGCAGGGCTGTCCAGGCCTGTGCCAGGCTGCCCAGGGCAGGGCTGGAGTCCCCCTGATGCCTGGAGGGGTTTCTAAGCCCTGGAGATGTGGTGCTGAGGGACAGGGGTTAGTGGTGTCCTGGCAGGGATGGGGCAATGGTTTGGACTCCATGAGCTGAGAGGTCTCTTCCAACACAAACAATTCTGCGATTCCGTGATTCCTCCAGCTCCCACTGAGCCTGCGGTGCCTCTGGGGGCATGTCTGCAACTGGGGTGCAGGACCCACCTCCACAAGTGTGGCCTATGCCCCATCAGACACCTCGCTGTGTACCAAGCCCCCAGGAGCACAGAGCTGAGGCTCTGCCTCCCCCAGGGTGGGCTCATGGGTGAGCCAGGAGCTGGAAGTGAAAGCTCCCAGTCAGGCATGCTGCTGGTCCCCCTCCCCAGATCACACCGTCACCCTCACATCCTTTCTTGTGGTTATCTGCCCACCAGCTCCTGGTTGACACCCAGGTCTTCCTCTCTCTCCCTGTCACCGCTGAGCGCAGCATTGCTCCCCAGGCAGCAGCCAGTGGCTGCAGCAAGGGCTCTTGGAATTACACAATGGTAGGGGCTGGAAGGGATCTCTGGAGACCATATAGTTCAACCTCCCTGCCACAGCAGGTTCACATGGAGCAGGTGCTCCAGGCACCCACCTCCAGGCTGTGTCTGATGCCCTGGTTGTACACTCCTCACACAGCACACTCCACAAAAACCAGATTGTCCAAACCCTGAGCACTTCCATCAGTCAGACACATCCTTTTCTGACCTTGGCCTTCTCTTCTCCAGGTTGCACAAGCCCAACTCTGCCACCCTGGCATCCCAGCAGAGGGTTCCAGCCCTCTCAACATTGCTGGGGCTCCTCTGGCCCCGCTCCAACAGTTCCCTGCCTCTCCTATGCTGTTAACAGATTGTTAGAGAGTCCATTCCCAGCAGACACAAGGTGGTGTGGGACAAGGGGAGACAGTGGAGCAGAGGATGAACGAGGTGCACACACCATGCCAACTGTTTTGGGTGATGGTGCCATGGGGAGAAGGGCTGGGCAGTTTGGGAGTCGCTGTGAAGCTCTGCAGCACCCAGGGCAACACCAGCAGGGCTTCTGCCGGAGCAGCGCAAGACATTCCCACCACGATCACAGGCAAATTACAAGCTGCCTGACTTCACCAAACGTTCTCACCCTGCTCCTTCACTGCCATGATCCCCACACAGCACACTGCGCCTCTGCACTGAAGTGAGGGTTCCCGCAGTACTTCTTGCCAGAAAAAGACAGGGAAGGGTGCAAGTGAGAAAGGCTGAGGTACCGTCTCAAATAACCTGCCTGCTCACACAGGGAGAGCTAGAACGTGAGGCTGCAGACTGCAGTTTCCTAACAATTACAAAATGGTGCCATAGATTTTGGCAATATCTCTGGTGTGCGGAGGTTGTGAACACGCTGACCTCACCAAGCTAACTGCACAAGACCGGATGTTCCATGAAGAACAAAAACTATCGTGCTCACCAACCAAAATACCCATGGGAACCCTGCAAGGTCCCATTTGAATGCACAACTTGTTGACAGAATGCAATGTCTCATTGTATATTCAAGATACATTCTGTTAAATAAAAAAAAAAAAAAAAAGCGTAAAATAACACATTCTAATGGTTCCCCTCTGAGTTTAAAATTTGCCTTTTGGATAGTGCATGTCTCCTCTTCAGAAGTCTGAAATGCCACTGCAGCTCCTGCCTGAGTCTCCGTGCTGCTCCAGGGATGCTCACCACAACCATGCTGAGAAGTTTTGTACTGTAGATTTTAATTGCTGAGTTAATATAGCCCTCAAGTTTCCCTGAATCATAACCCTGGAGCCTTAAAAACCCATCTGCCCTGCAAGGATTTCCTACACTGCAGGGTCATCTCCAGTTAACGACAAGAGGTCCCAGCCAAAAGCTCTTCCTTTCTCAGACATGAGAGATGACTGGTCTGGATTTCTGCTTTTTCACACATGAAGAAACACGAGGAACTTGACAGGGTGAAGGTCCCTCGTGTTCAAAATCTGAGCCTGATAACAGGACTTCTTGAGCTGCCTGCATTTAGCTGACCAAACAATGGAATGGCCATTGGCAGGAAACTCTCCAATTTACCATTATATATAGTGACAAAATCTAAATGTCTTTCATATTTATTCCACTTTTGTTCTTAAGAGCAACGCATTAGAAGCCCATGTACGAAATGTACCCTACACACCAAAAACCACCAGACTAAATTTGCTAATGCTAAAGATCTTCAAGATTCAACTTCAAGTCACAGTCACTCCTATCACCTGGAGGTTGGGGAACAGCCCATCTGCCCGCACACGGACACCGACCGTCCACACAGCAGGACGAGTGACACAAGCCCACAGCAGGCTACTGGCTGGAAGCAGTCCAACGTTCCTCATCCCACCAGGAATCAGCCCCACCAGAAGCGCCGGTACGCAGAGCTGGCCACCAAAGCTGGGGACTGCCAGGGCTTATCCAGGTCAGCCATCCCAAACCCAGGGCTCGGGGGAGCACAGCGCAGAGAGACACAAATGGCCCAGAGGCCATCTCGGTCCCGGCACGTCCAGCAGACTTCGGCCAGAGCTCGTAAATCCTGTGGGGATGGAGCCACCCTTCAGAGGCAGCGTGGCAGCACTCGGTTTCCAGAATATCTTGCAGTATGTGACCAGTAAGCCTTCCTGCCAGTTTGGTTACCTCATCTGTCACCTAAAGGAAAATGGCTGAGAGTCATTGCACACACCGACCCCATGCTCAGATGGGTAAGAAAACCTTCCTGCTCTGTGAACTGCCACGCTTGCCATTCCCAAACAACCTGCACCGTGGAGCTGGAGAGGGATCTTCTGCTTCTCATCTGAGGCTATCTCTTCTGCAGCCAGACTTCAGACTGCCTGACTGCAGCTGGTTGGCACAGACTCTCCTAAGATGAGGAACAGCTTAGCTCATGGTGCTGATGCAGCCGCCTCCGCTCTTCTGCTGTTACGCTGGCTTGTGGTCATCGCCTGTGGCATGAGGGACTAGAGGATGGAGAGCAGCAGAGCAAACCCGGCTAAGCTGCCATCACGCACAGAGGACCTCAGCCTGAGCTTCTGCCTTCTACCCCAAAACCACTGACACCTCCCACCTCATCCTCCAGAGGCATGGTGTCAAAAGCAATCTATAGGTAGGTGTCAGGGGTTCAGAGTTACTTGAACAGTAGCAGTGTTTTGTTGACCGGGGTCTCCTTAGATTCTGTGGAACAAAGACGTTTCCACCACTAACACCAACATAATGGGCTGGACAGATGCCACTGGGCAAACATCAGGAGCAAAGACCAAAGGTAACGCTAGCTAGTGAAGACACTCAACACCACCTCAGAAATTCACACTCTTCAGAGGAGCCCAGCGCCTGTGCCACGGAAAACGACCTGTGCCTGCAAAGGGGCACCCAACAGCTGTTCTCCTTCCCTCTTTTTTTGTGTGGTAACCAACATACTCTTTAAGGCCACTACACAGCTGGCTGCTTTCCAGCCCTCATCAATAGTTTTCAAAACACATGAATAATTTAAGAATACGACACTGACAGTATTCTAATTAAATAACAATTTGACTGTATCTTTCAAATCACATGTGCCACCAAAAGCGTCATCTGCGTAATTCCAAAGATGATTTCCTCGTTATCTGGAATTATGTCAAGAGATTTCTTCAGGGTCAGGCAAAAAGGCCAAGAAGAGTAATTTGAACTCTCAAAGACAGAAAATAAGAGCTTTCAGCAAGATGACTGGAAGCCATTTTCTGTACTTTGGATGATGCTGTAACTTGCTGGTGGCAGCTGGAAGAGGTGAATAAAGTTTTAATCAAAAAAGGTAGAGAAAAAAAAAAAAGTCACACCAGGGAAATTGGCAGTAACACTGTGCCTCTTTTAGGATCAAAAATAAGTATTCCAGACTTGGGATGGGTCAACAGGAGTGACCATATCCCGCTACGCCTGCCACTCTGCTTGGCCAAGCTCTAGCCCTTGGTGAGAGGCACATCTTGCAATCATCAGACGGCTCAATCTAAGACTCACGCCTAGAGAACTACAACTGAAACAGGGCAGCTGCACAAAGTACTTGTTGGAAAGAGGCATCCAGCAAAAATTTATTCAGTGAGCTTTTGCAACTGAAGAACACGCTGCTTCGAGGATCCGACACTGGCAGAGGAGCATCCTGAGGGAAGATGCTGTTTGGACAATGCTCAGCACAGCATGCCTGTTCTTCCTAAGCACGGAGCACTTCTCCGGTGAAAAGCAATGGAACCAAGAGAGCCCATGACCAACACGTGGGCATTCGCTACAGTCAAGACATTAAGGGAGATGATCACTGCTTGGCAGCTCTTGACACAGGTGACAATATCTACTCCGAGTTCTCGTGAACTCGGCTTTTCGTGGGGAAGGTGATGACCAGTGACTGAAGCGATGCGAACCCAACCAGAAACTAAGTTAAAACACCACTCTCCCAAAACACATCAAACCTCTCTTTAAAGGAGGGCAAAGAGAGGACTGGACAGCAGAGCTCGGCCGGCCGGGACAGGGCACCTCCGGATCCCGCGTTCGCGGGATGGCAGCGCAGCCGCACAGGGCTGCCCCAAAAGTCAGCCCCTGCTTGCCCAGCATCTAAAGAAGACTCCTCTCCATCGCGTAAACACATCCCTGCCTCATGATTTCCCGTCTGGCAGTGACTCTGGGCCTCAAATGTTCAGATTTGGTTCATCCTGCTGCTGCTAAACGCACAGAAACCTTAGAGGAAAAGCAAAGCTGCTTGCACAGCCCAACAACAACCTTTGTTACTCCCTCCTTCACTGCGATGGCTGATTATTTACCTCCAAACATAAAGGCAGAGCATGCTGGTACCGAAACAAAGAAAACTGTCATCCTGAGACCACACCAGCACTAAAACACCTTTCCAAAGGTAAATCTTGTCACTACACTAAAAAGAATGAAAAATGAAATTTCTCCAATACAGAGCACATATATTAAAAATACAGTAGTCACCTTCCAGAATAACGTGCCAAATTTGATGCGAATTATTCATTAATTTATTGTTACCAAAAAAAAAATAATCTTCTGCTAAATACCAAAGTCACCATTACTGTGCTTTTAACAACTTAGAGTTAAGGATTTTTTCTGTTTCCTTCTAACGTACTTATAGTTTTTAAAAGATCATTGTATATTTTAAGGAATATCTCTCTCAATAAAATCCCGAAAGAACAAAAAAAATCCAAACAGAGTAGAAGCAAAGAAAAAATAGCAGATGTTGATTTAGAAGTTATGCTTTTGTAGCTGCCAAGCAGCCCCACTGCGATTCCTGTGACGCTTTCACAAGGTAACGACCTCACAGAGCATCACAACCTAGCCCTGGAGGGGCAGATCCTGATGGACAAGTGCTTAAAAACTCCAAAAAGCAGGTGTTCCAGCCATGGATTCCCCCCCAGCTGCAGCAGCACTCCCAGACACTTCCCCTCCTCACATTTCCCACATAAACTCATCTCATCTTCCTGCCTCAGAAAAATGAGAGCAAAATAAAATTGGAAACCTTATTTCTCCTCTTTTGCCGGCCTAAGAAGATTATTTAAATGCAAGACGCTCATTATTTTGCAAATTCATTTCATCTGGTTTTCTGGCGCATTCCAGCCACTGATATTGGGGTCCAGGACGGGACGCAGCTAAACGTACCAGTGCTAATATTTTATTAGCAGTCTCTGGCAGTAACGCTGCTGCACAACCGTGGGCTTTGCTGCAGTTTTTTGCAGTCGTTACCAGCTACTGTAGGTTTAAGTTTCAGAAGTAACTAATATAGATATCTATCCGCAGACACTGCATCCAGAAATGTTTTATTTAACGTCTGTGTAATCAGAGATACTATACATGCATACATGTAAGGGTTTTCCTGTAAACAAAAAGAGAAGGATGAGTTCGCTTAAATAAAATTTGCCTGTACAGAGTGGAAATGCACACAGGTAGCATAAACTTCCATCGTGTCTTCCCAGAAACAGTTATTTTGAAGCTCTACGTTTATACTACATTTTGTATAAATATTGCAGAAATTGCTCTATTAACTACATGTTCGGTGCAGGGGGAGAGAAAAAAAAAAACCAGTTTTCAGAAAACTGGATGTTAAAATGCAAATGAGCAAGCGCCAGGTCCTTCCGTTGCGCTGCGAGATGAGCCAGTCCCCCCTTGTTCCTGATGTCTCTGTCAGACCACTCTCCTCACAGTTTTAACAGCAGGAAAATCATCTTGGCTTTCGAATTAAAAACACATTCCTAAATCACTGATAGTGTCACACTTGTTGCAGTGATTTTAGGTACTGGGAATACACCTAGAATACCAGCGAAAACCTTGAATTTCACTGCTGCACTTGTGTCACTTGCTTGTAAAGCGTACCAGAAAATAGAGGACTCACACTCCTCTTTTACTTTTGTGGTAAAAGAGTACTTTTACCACAAAAATATGTACTCCTCTGCTTAGATAAAAAAACTGAAAAAACATGTTTTTTTAATCCAGAACCGTATGTGGAGTTAGGAGGCTGTCCTATGCAGCTGAGTGTGGAGGGTCATCACTGCCACTGATTTGATTCACCAAGTCATTAGTCAAACTATTTTTAATGGCAATATTTATGCTCAGATCACTTGTCCTAATTTTTGCTCACTGAACCACACTGACATCGGTCAGTAATTAAAACTTAGAAATTTAAGTGTGTGGGCAGAGGAAGACAGCATGATACTGATTCCTTGGTGTCCCTTTTTCTTTTCCTTGATGAGAACTGTTTGAACAGACTGTGATTTTTCATTCATTCCACACAGAATCGTGTCCTGTATGGCATTTCATTTTAATAAACTTCAGAATCACAAGAATAAAGTTAGATTTTTGAAAATGAACTGAAAAGTACTTGTTGGCTGTCTCAATTTCCCATTCAGACCAGAAAAAATATTTTTTACTTTTCTTTCATCCTTGCATTAGTGTTGACATTCACAGTCGTTTTCGTGTTTTCCTCACCTACGGCAAGTATGCCATTTACAAATAAAACAACTCACCAGTCATACTAAACCTGCTGCCCGTTTCCTCTAAAACAGGACGGTCGCTTAGCTCTGTTATCTCCCAGCCTGATTTATCCTGGAAACTCCTGGTGAGCCCAGTGTGCCCAGTCCCATCAGAAGGAGATGGCAGCAAGCAGATTCCGGTCGGGGCGATGAACATGTAGCACTCACACCAGAAGCCAGCCATCCTCTCCCGCTTCCCCTTTCCATTTCAAGTGGCGCACCCAACATTCAAACTGACAGAACTACCTCAGAGGGGGTGAACTACAAACAGCAGCCTGCCTGTGCCAGTTAACCGTCACAATGCAGCCCCCCAGGGCAGCAGGTTTCCCACTGCGGGTGGTTCTGACACCCGTGCTGGGCTCAGGGACCGTGGGGACAGCTACGATTTCCACGGCAGCAACGCCCAGTTTTCTGCTGCGTGGCCACCGGGCACCGAGCTGCCGCCGCGCCGCCTGGCAAGGGCAGTGCCGATGGGATAACCCACCTGTGCCGGGACACTGCCCACCCGCGCTCACCGCCTAGGAGAAAGTACAGGGAAAGAGACCCGCATCAGAATTAAAAGTGCTTCCTGCAGCTGTGCCAGCTCTGAACTACTGATGGGCATTTTTTTGGTGTATTTTTCGTCTATTTTATGAGCAGATGTCCTCCCTGTAAGATACAAACTGGAATGGTGATATAAGAACAGCTGAGCAATGGTCTCAGTTCTACTGATGGAAAAAAAATTATTTGCCAAATTAAAAAGAAATTAAAGTTTCAATCAAATTACCCTTAATAACCAATATATTTTCAGCTTCTTTTACAACACTAAAGTAAGACTAAGACAATTTTCCTTTGGGAAAGAATTCAGTTCCCAAAGAGCCTGCTTGCTCCTTCAAAGTCCTACAGATTTTTAACTTCACAAAGCAACTCAAGATGAATCAAGCTTTGAAATAAAAAAAGATAAAAATTATGAGGGACCATGACTTTCAAGGTGCATTCTCTGTGATGATGAACGTGGGATACTGAACAGAGCAGTCTTTAATTAAACACATCAGACATAAGTAACGTACAGGCTTAAACCCAGTTAGGAATGTTAGCACCACCACCCTGTAGATGAAGGAAGCCACCCAAAGGCAGCCCCATCTTCCTGTCCGCGTGAACAGTCACCGCTCCAGGTGACTGTTGCTGGGCATTCATCGTTGCCCACCCCATGACAAAGCGCCAGCGGTGAGCAGAGCTGGCAGCTTTCACTTCCCTTTTCAGTGCTAAAACATGGGCTAGGAAGCACTTAGAGCTGCTTTTTCGCATTTGATGCAACTGCATTTCACTGCCTCACCTGGAATATTTCCACGTACTTCTTTTAATTACCTGAATTCATCAAGAACAATTTTCAAATGTGTATTTCCACACAAGGGAAAAGTATTTTTTTCAGCTTCTGCCCTTTAGAGATTGCACACGAGTGTGCCACAAAAAAAATACCTCACCGACAAACGTCATTAAAGTGTCATTTGTATTTAAAAACCTACTGTGCTTTGAATGCGGAGGCTAACGTATGTAACTAACTGCAAACTTCTCCCTTAAGACCTCAAGGAGAGGGAGATTAAATAAAATGATTTCTGCAATGTTATTGTTTTCTGAAGTCGGCAACTTTATGACCACTAAAAAAATAAAAACAACCAAAAAAAACCACAACAAAAAAACAGGTGATTTTTAAGGCAAGTCACAAACACTTGGGTTCAGAGGGCCTCACTGGCCATGCTGCCTTTGCCTCAGAAACTGTAAAAGCAAAACAGAAGACAAAAGCACCAGGGGTCCCACAGACGTCTCCTAAAAACGTTGTCAAACAGTTCAAAAATATTACAAGGCGAGAAAAAGAGTAAAAAGCCACACTGAACCTCTCCGATCAGCAACCAATTGTCAGCGCTCAAGGGC
>VWZK01017783.1:13579-46033 GCA_013396935.1 Baryphthengus martii | reverse complement strand
CTGAATTTAGCCATCTGAAATGCAGGTTGCACTAAGTGTTTCACATTACTTCCTCTTTTGTGGTTTAGTATTATTTATCACTGAAGAAGTACCACTATCATTTCAATGCACATGCTACCTCATGGAAATCAGACCAATTATTTCCCAAGAGGCTGAATTGAAAAATGGCTGTAGCCAGCACCCTGTTATTTCATTTTGTGACAAAGTGATCTTTCCCAATGAATTTTCACATTGCTCTGTAGGGAGGCTGAGGATTTTTTTCACTATGAATTTAATTTTCTAGTGTTTTATATGTAAACTACGACTGTCCTCCAGAGGAAAGGAGGCAATTTTTGGTGGAGACCTCTAAATTCATTGTAAAATTCTAATTAAAAATCTTTTCTCAGTTTGTTCCATCAGACTCAGATCAGGTGAGTGATCATTCCTGCAGTCGAGCAAATGATCAGTTCTTTTTCTGTGACCATTTCATGATATTTCTGATTTATATTTACAATGCATAACCTTTGGCAGATCTCCTGGTGTGCTGGTTGCTTATCACAGGAAGATATAGGTGGTACAAAGGAAAGACAGCTCTGTTTTTCCATTGCATTGCTCATCAACTAAGAGACCATTATGTGACTTATAGCTCCTGTCTCCTCCCTGCTGCCATTATAGTACCACTGCTGTGGTCTCTGCAGCAGATGTGGAGGGAGCATTAGCACAGGACATATGAGCTATCAGGAACTAAGAGCAGTTGTTTCTTTCAGTAATACTATGACTAAAATCTGTGTTTTGGAATGGGGATTTTTTACATTTTACTTAATCAACATTCCTTAAATGCATGTATATGCTGTTAGCTTCTCTATTTTCATCAGAAAGTCACCAGAATCATGATCATGTAGCTTTCTGTTTGTACTAACATTTCAATAATTTGCTGGTTTTATAAAAAATCAACCCGAAACAAGAGAAACAACCCTTACAAGATAACTTGTATTCAGATAGAGAACAGAAATATGCCTAGGTAAAGAACTTTTTGCACTTAACAGAATAAAGAGAAGAAAAAGCAAGTTCGTTTCACCTAATTGAGAAAAAGAGAGATTTCCAGAAACGTAGACCTTGGGCCCTGGTTTTAGGATAAACATGCTTTTAATTCCAGGAGTTAATTAAATTGTACTTTACTCATTTTACTTTTAATTGAAGCCCCTTCTGGGTTTTTTTTAACTGTTGCAATAGCTGGTTGTCAAAGTGTGTTACCTGCACGACACAGTGCATTGTTTGTCAATGCTATGCTACATCTTAACTGTATGTAGAAAACAGTGCTTGATCTCCAATATAAGTTTCTCCTCTGTTTCAATATAAACCTGCAATCCGTAGTGCCGTGACAGAGAGCTGCTTTTGCACTCTGCCTATGGAGAAATGCTGGCATCGTTTCTCTCATCTCCTCACTGACAGTCAAGCTGCTACTAGAAGTGAATAACTGCCTGTATTAATGGGAAAGGTGTCAAAAAGTCTTTTTTACAGTTCTGAATGAACAGTTTTCAAAACCATTCACTCTATTGAGAGCACAATGGTCAACTACAACTGTCCAAAACCTGCCTGTTTGAAAGGGAAGTGCTCTTGACCCCAGTCACAGAAGTGCTGTGAAGATGTTTCAGACTATTTACCACTTGATCTAGCAGGAAAGCACAGTCCAAAGAGAAGACCCAGATGGTTTAGTGGACCTTTACATTGTCATAGAAGTAGTAGGCTTAAAATAAAGCTCACCAATGAGATAACCTGAAAGTCTTATTCTCACATGAAATGGAACTTGCCAAAAAGTTCACCACAAGGAGAATGTGAGCCAATGAGCAGATGCTGCTAGTCAGTCTCTTAAATATAAACCAGTTGGACAAATTAAAGAAGCAGTGTGGAATAATGGATAATTTGCCATCACTCTTTATGAAAGACAGCTTTTATTGACGTTGAAGTGAGTGTAAGTATCTGATGGGTTGTTTTCAGGTGTCAGCTGCCAGCACACCTCCCAGAAATCCAGATTGGGATATTGTTAAACAGTGTTGTCTGAACTGCCAAACAGCGTGATTTATGAATGGGGAGCACAACTAACAGAGACATTAAATGTACAACAGGAGAATGTGTCATAAGTGATGACCTTTGACAGCAATTAAATATTTCACTTTTTTCCCTTTCTTTACGGAGTAGTTAATAAAAATCCACCAAAACTGGTGTATGTGACACTTTATCCTGAGAGGCGGGATTAGTCATGAGGCAACACAAGAAGGCTGTGAAAGCTTATTCTCTGTACTTCACAAAGACTATCTTCTTTGGCCTGAGGAAATCTCTAAGAGGACTCAAGAACTAATCAGTTTCCCAGATAAGCCGATTACATTTTGCAGCCTCCTAAAACAAACTGGTATTTTTGCACAGTTGAAATTTGCCTTTGATGCATACAGTGCAGGGTGACATAGAAAAGTTGGTAGGCAGCTGTGTCTGGGCTTGTGGCCTGACACCATCCTAGTGTCTCTGTCCCATTAGCAGACACTTGCTCCCAGCTTCATTTCCACATCTTTGCAAATGGGAGTCTATAAGCACTTAGGAGCCTGTGTTTCACTGTCAGGCAAAAAGGATTTAGTTTCATAAGCCTGTCATTGTCCAAATGTTGACAATAATTCTTAAATCACTGAGATGGTGTAAAAATTATTCCTTTTATTTGCTTGCTTTGAGTGGTTCATGCAGTACTTATACCCTAGTGTGAGTTCCTCTGACAGACCTTTAATTAAAACTAGTTACACTCCAGTTTGAGCTCTTTATTACAATATACTTTTGGAAGATCGCACCTTTTCTTTTTGTTTTTTTTTAGCTTCACAAGTGCTAAAATAGTGCTTGTTCCTAAGTGTTCAAGACCCTCACCTGGGTGCAGCTCAGTAAAACGCAATGCTCAGATCACTTTTGAAGGAACTGAATCACAGTCAAGAAGAGCCACTGTGGCTTGTTTTAACATTAATTAGTGTGTTTGTCAGTTGGAGATGAGCAGCACAAGTCATTCCATTTAGTGACTCTACATCATCAGAAACAACTCAGTGGGTTATACAGTTCCTCATCTGTTAGTTTCAAACACATGTTGAGAGCCTGCACTGCCTCACTAATACACAGCAATGTTGCCTTGTTTGTCGGCCTCCACTAAATCCACCTCACATCAAACTGGAAAAAAACAAGAAAATTAAAAGCACATATCTCAGGGAATTCGTTCACTTTCATCTTGTCTTTCCTTTCCCAGATTATGACATGCTGTATGGAGAAAGTGGCTAGGGAACCTGGGACTCACAGTGGTGAGTCCATAGGTCTATGGGTCCAGATGGGATTCATCCTAGGGAGCTTGCACAAGAGCTGGCTAAGCCGCTCTCCATCATTTATCACCAGTCCTGGCTATCGGGGGAAGTCCCAGATGGCTGGAGGCTGGCCAATGTGATGCCCATCCATAGAGGGGCTGGGAGGAGGATCCGGAAAAACTATAGGCCTGTCAGCCTGACCTCGGTGCCTGGCAAGGTTACGGAGAAGTTCACCCGGAGTGCCATCGAGCGGCATGTATAAGACAACCAGGGGCTCAGGCCCAGTCAACACAGGTTTAGGAAAGGAAGGTCCTGCCTGACCAANTTCAGCCTGGAGAAGAGGAGACTCGGGAGATCTCCTCAATCTCTACAACTACTTGAAAGCGAGTTGTAGACAGGTGGGGAGTCTGGCTCTTCTCTTAGGTAACTAGTGACAGGACAAGAGGGCATGGCCTGAAGCTGCGCCAGGGAAGGTTTAGATGGATATTAGGAAGCACTTCCTCACAGAAAGGGTCATTAGACATTGGAATGGACTGCCCAGGGAGGTGGTGGAGTCGCCATCTCTGAAGGGGTTTAAGGAAAGATTGGATGTGGCACGTAGTGCCATGGTCTAGCTAGGTGTTGTGGTGTTGGGTCATAGGTTGGACTTGATGATCTCGGAGGTCTATTCCAGCCTCAACAGTTCTGTAATTCTGAGTGATTCTGTGTTGGCTGGAGCATGCGGAGACTTATGTCTCCAGAAAGCTCCATTTCTAGATCAGAGGTGCATTGTGCTGTACAAATGTTTGCTCTTTGTCCTGCCTTGTCACAGTCTCTTTAGGACTATGGGATGTTGGTGTAGAGTGGATGCATTGTTAACTGTCATATATCTAGGGAAAATAATAGATAGCCTGCATAAAAGGGAAAAAAAACAACAACAAAAAGCAAATGAAAACAAGACTCTACAAACAGTTTACACTGTATGTAAATCAGGCTAGCATAACACACTATGCTTATCTTTGAAAAAGAAGATCTAGAATGATTTATAAAGAGGAAAAAATGTGAAGTTTATTTTCTTTTTTAGCATGATTTTGTTAATTTGTAACATGTATGATCCACTCATGGATAGTGTAGATATGGTTATAAAGGAGGAATATGAAAAATTGGTTTATACAGCATTCTGAAACACAGTTATTACTTCCTATTCTCCTGAAGTATTTATCACAGCAGTATTTAGATCTTTTAAAATCAGCTTTGGAATTAATATGGTGTTATCAAATGTCACATTCCTATAACACATAAAGCAGTGTCGAGCTCCAGGAAGAAGTGAAATCAACCACTTGTTTTGTATTCTGTCCCTGTAAGTATCCTGTGGAAAGAAGGGAGCAAGGAAGTAGATTTAGATTAGACATTAAGAGGAAGTTCTTTACTATGAGGGTGATAACACCTTGGAACAGGACGCCTGGTCCCTGGAAGTATTTAAGACCAGCCTGGAAGAGTCTCTCAGCAACCCAGTTTAGCAGGAGGTGTCCCTGCCCATGGTAGCAGATGCTCTTTCATGTTTCTACCAACTCAAGCCATTCTATGATACTCATCTGGACTGACTTCAGCTGAAATACCTGAGCCTAATATTTCTTGGTCCACAGGTTTGTCTGTTCATTTCTTTAAAGCCAGTGCATACTTTCTCTTCATCAGCACTTCACTTGCTCCATGGATAGGAGACAAAATTGTAGTGTGATCTGGTCACTTACGATCACAGAGTAAAGTTATTCTTTGTGTATTTATTCAGTATGAGACCTGGGACCAGTGACAAAATACCACAAATCTTCAGCATTCGGTCACTTGGAGAGGAAGGAAAGTAGAGCATTAGGAAGAATCCAATTAGTAATAATCGGGTACCAAATCAGAACATACTGCATGTTTTTTTCTGTCAACTTTTCAGCTTTGCATTTATCCAGGCCAACAACATTTACTGTTGGTGCAGTACTTCTTTGGACTTTAGAAGAAATACCCATGCAGCCTAGAATCGAAGAAGATTCTGTACTTAACCACAGGCACAGAACTGAGTTGCATAAATTTCCTCCTATACTAAGGTTCCATTTATAAATAGTTTATAAAGCATTAATACATTATTAATAGACATTAACCAACAGTGATAAAGTTTGACAAGTTGTTTATAAACACTGGCTTAGAACCGGCTACATTACCTTCTCCTGCTGTGTTTACAGCCATTAACAGCATAGACTGCCCATGCCTATAACAAGCTCAAAGACTTCATTAATCACATACTGCCCTTGTAAGAATGTAACCTTAAAATAAAGCCTGTCCAGTTCTCCCTCCATTCAGTTCTGCAAGCAAAGAGCTGTCTCCTGAACAACACAGTGCTTAAATATAGGTAGTGCCTGGATTGAAATTATTTTAAATGCCTTTTCAAACTACCAGTATTTGTCACAAGCCTTGCATTGCTCTCACCAGCATTGTTACCAGAATGGCACACAGCAAGTTTTGCAGAAGATGTAGGGATATAAGCAAACAATCATGTGAAACCAAGAAATACTCTTTGCAAACCAAAGATTACACAAGAGCAAGCAGTCCAAAGACCTTTTCTTGGAAGAACAGAAGCTCAGTAGATTTTACAGGCAAGAGCAAAACAAGATTAAAATTTGAGAGCTTCACTGAAGTGAGGTTTTTTCCATCATCCCCTAGACTGCAGTAACTGCAACAAGCGCATATGGCCCCTACAGCAGAGGTTGCAAGCCACGAGGATCTATGAAGTCGTTCTGAGAGATGTGTGGAGGTAATGAACTCAGAAACCCAAGTCCATAAGTACTATAACACAAATCTGTGACATTTATGGAGAGTCTTCTCAAGCTTTGGGACAACACTGAAGGTGGGTGGCAGGTGCTAAACCAAGACAATGCTGCTACTGCCATAGGAAGCAGATATTTTACTATCTTCCTGATAGTAAGGCAGAGATGTCTGCTTCTGAGAGATACTACGCTGCTAAGCCATCCATCTGAATCCATCCTTCCCCCAGTAGCACTAGCCAGTGTCACCTGCCATCAAAGGTGTTAGAAGAAACATCGGAGTCAGGTATCAGGATGCATGCACACTTCAGCCATATATCGAGCTCTGTATCTCCCTAGAAGACACTTCCAGCGACGTACACAGTGAGAAGAGATTGTGAGATGCAGCGTTAGAAACACACGTCTCTGTAAAAACAAGACTGAGAACAGTGAGACTCACTAAATTGAGAAGCCAGCTCTGAGCCAGAAGCGCAGCTGCTGCACATGCATCTGCTCTGCTGGAGAGTTAAGCAACTCTTAGCTCTAAGGATTGCTAAGAGACTTCAAATCCAAGTCACCTACAGAGCTACGGGCACTGTACTTGTTCAGCTGCATCTCCTTCTATCCATATGGAATCTTTGCACACTACTGCACTTCGTTGTGCAGACACAGCCCCTTGCTTAAGAGGCATTATGAATGTCAATAAAATACACCAAAGAACCACAACTTTCGACACCACCCTTTTGTGAAAGCTACAAAGGAAATAAAATTGCTTTTACTGATGTAGAGATGTTATCCATTTTATTGATGTAGAGATACTAAATCCAGTGCAACTATTTTGCCTTTGCTAGAATGTCATTGCAACTGGCAGCGCGGTAAAAGCAAGTCTTAGAGAAAGCCTCTGTATTTATTTAATCATGGAAAGAACCCTTGAGATTTATACGTAGTAGATTAGTCAAACTGAACAGAACACACTGAAAATTACTGCCTCAAGATGTATTCCTCAGTTTCATACCGATGAACTCTGTGCAGGAGTTACCAACGCAAAAGGAAGGAAATCTTTTAAAAGTCACAGTTGCTTGTAAAAGAAATCTGCAAAAAGCTCCACCAAATTAAAAGTGCTTAAGAGCAGAATGTAATTCTAGCTTCTAGGCACTATCACAAGACAGATTTACAGTAACTCATAAAGCATTCTTGTGATTATATATTACTGTGTGGTTTTCAGCACCCCAATCACAGAAGAGTCTGCTGTCTTCATTGATGTCTGCTGCAAGCTTTCAAGATACCTCTGGACTTGGTGGCTTATTTGTTTGGTTGGTTTTTTTTGTTTAGTGAACTATTTCTTTCTAGTAGTAACACAGCGGTTTACTAGTAGTAGATGGAAGTTAAAAGCCAATTTCTACTTCTGTTCTAAAATGTTTTTCTGAAGTTGAAAGCATATAAGGACAGAATCTGATATACAGCCTGAACACATTTCTAACTTGCTGAACTCCATGAACTTATTTCTAGAGACGCTATACATGAAAGTACCTAACAGTATTTTTCAGACTTCTTCCTGAGAATAACAGTCCAATTTTTCAGTCACTTAATCCTTTGTGTGGATGGCTGCATTTGCCTACTACAATTAGTAGCCAAATGCAAAGAACTGACTTTATTTTGCATTGCAGCGGATGTTAAGCTTAATGGGTGAACTGTGAAAGAGTATACCTGCTGAAATTCAGAGCAGCAAAAAAATGTCAGTAAATAAATGGCAATTATTCTGCAAATATTTGGCATTTTAGGTATCTTTTCATGCAAATATGACAGTAATTTTAACAGGTTTGGAGATTTCGAGTAAGATGAGATTGTAAAAATGCACAATAAGAACTTTGATTTAGATATAAGCTCGAGTGTCTAATTTCAAATCATGTTTTTAAAAAAAAATATTCTTTACTGGAATTCAGAAGAGATTAAGTTTAAATATTACAATGGAATTTTCCTATATGGAATTAAAATAATTGTTAATTGTTCTTCCTTACTTATTGTTCCTGAAAATAAGTACTTAAAAATGAAAGTACTTTAAAATAAGGTCCAGTCTGAGATCTATTTGGGCTAAATATCCACTGACTGCTTGCCCTCAGACTGGGTACACCTTGGATACTTGTGCAGCAGATGTATATGACTGGAAAAAACATGTCATTTAAGCTACAGCAAAATTGTACTTTGTAAAGTTGCCTTTGCATCACAAGGACCTGCCTGCAGGATGTCTATTCTTGTCCCTCAAAATGTGCCAGGTAAAGCTGCTTCATGTAGAGCAAATAACTGCAAGGGAGACAATTTCCTTTGCATATCCTCATGTACCTGCTGCTCTGCATAGTAGAACCACATCTGAACCATTAGTTTCCTTGAAACCATTCAGGTATGTGGAAAATGAAGGATTTGTGCATGTGGATCTAGTGTTTCCACTCGGGGATTGGAGATAGCTCTTCCACCAGCAAGACAAACTCTAGAGACAGCAGAGAGAAGATCACTCTAGTCTGAAGATGGAGAATACTGAAAGCTGTCTTCTTCAGCAGAAGCTCTGCTCTGGTGACTTTATCATTCAGACTGAGATGTTGTTTGTATTGCAAACACCCCATATCAGTAATATTTAGTTGCCAGTAAGTATTATTTCCCAGAGACATGTTTTTCATGCTTGGTATCAATGCTAAGTTCTTATGCTATCTACATCAACTGTAGGACTGTCGATAACAGAAGAAGAGCTCAGCTGTTAGGAAAAACACCACCACAACATCTTGGGATACTTGGAAATCAGTGCCACTTTCAGCACGAATCAACACGACATGCCACTTGGAAATCAGTGGCAAAATGCCCATTTACTCAAGAAGGTACAAGGTATCACCCTGCTGGTGGAATAGTTAGCATTTGGCCATATCAAAGTGGTCTTTCTTCCCAAAATGTTACCTTCATACTTGTGACAGGAACTTCTGGTACTGGGGAAGGCTAACTGTGGCCATGACCCAAAGATGCTGTTCAAGGCAGCTCTATCCATAGGGTTAGAGCTGATCATCTGCAACAGATTAGTCTCTTCTTTGTGTTTTGGATTTGCTACCCTCCCAAAGACTTCCTAGAAGCATAGCTCATATATTGGTCACCAGGCCCTGTGACTAGTGGCAGGCTGTCCTTTTTTGATCTGTGGTATTCTGCAAGTAAGTCTGAATAATAGATATATTTTCATGTAAAGGTGCAGGCAAATTCATATAGATGGACAACTACTCTTTCAGGCAGGTTTTATAGTTCAGGATGAACTTACAAGGATGAGAGAAATTGAAAGTTACAGTTCATGGCTTGCCTATTTTATGTCAACAGATTTTTATGTCAACCATATCTCCAAATGAGACAGTAACCCGTACATGCCCACTGTGGCACACAAAATGTATTTGCACATATAGTCTATTTAATGATATGTTTTATACAATTTTATTCTTGCAAGTGCAAGAACTTTTCTGTGGCTTGGCACCTGAGGACACTTGATATAATTTTTAAGGATGAGAGTTTGTCTAAGGAGTTATGGAACACATGGATAAGGGCGATGGGAAACTGTTTGATTCTCGGAAAGCTTTTCACAAATCCACACTGACAGTTTGAAAGGCACTACTGTTCTTTCAGAGATTCTGACAGGGACCAGGAACTGGCTGAAAGACAAAGAACAAAAGGGTAGAAGCGGATGCTTATCTTTCAAAAAGTATTTGTGTAGTTCTGTGAAGCTCTTTGCTATCACCTGTGATGTTCAATATATCCATCAATGATCAAGACAAGGATGTGGAAATGAAGTCACCGATGTGTCTGAAGCACTGTGATGGTGATGACGGGCAGAAAAAGCTAAGACTGATCCTGAGTGGGTGCTAAACATCACTGCAGGCAGAAAATATCAGTCCTGATTCTAAAGACCCCAAAGCAGGTCAAAACACTAGATATTGACACTTAGGAGAAAGATCTCAGGGTCCTGACAGTCTTATGAATATTCCGTTCAATACTCAGGTACAGTCAAAAATTTAAACTGAATGCAAGGATTCTTAAGAAAAGCCCAGAGAGGAAAAGCAGCAAGCACTGCTGTTACATTATATGGTTACCATTATCTATGCCACAAAAGCAGATCTAGACCTTGTCTGATAGACCACTTATTCCAAGGTAAGAATATCCATTTATTCTTGCATAAATTACCTGCTTTCTTCCATTGGGAATATCTGTCTGTAGATGAATAGAAGATAGATACACATGAGAAACCCACTCTATGAAACACCACACATGTCTAGGACCTAGGTCAATCAATAAACAACACATCCCTGCCATTTAAAGCTGCTCTGTTAGATGCTGCACAGGAGGTCACCAGTTTCTAGTTTCAAAATGTACTCCTTCAAATTCTACTACCAATGGAAGGAAAGGTAGTTAGAGACAAGATTAAACTGTGAAGAAAAGAAACAGGACAGAAACCAACCTCAATAATGGCTTGCAAAAATCTAGAGAGGACAGGAAGGTATGAAGCAAGAGAAAAGCAAGCAAGAAGATCTACACAGCAGTGTGAAAATCAGCAAAAATTGGACAGGGACAACTCTTTATTTTCTTTTTTCTTTTTCCTAAGAGTTCTGTTCCTGCTGTTGCAGAAATAGAAGCAGTGTTACTCTGATTAAGGAGGATAATAATACACATGAGACCATCCAGGGCACTGTAGAAGCCAAACACAGAGGTCTTATTGTGATTTTGATTTCTTATATTCTCATAAAACTTTTCAGGGCTTAAAGAAGGATGAAAACCTATTGATTGCCTGAGTGTCTTTCCAGCTTGATCTAACAAGGCTGAGCTAAAGGTAAAACAGATTTAATTCTCACTATAGTCAAAAACATCATAAAATTCTGCAACTGCCTGAGACCCTGATCTTGTCTCAGCAACCTTGTAAACCTCAACTGATAGGAAAGAATAAATGGAGGTTGATATTGAGTCAAAGTAATTCAGCTCTCTGAACTAAAGTAGATGGAAATAGCTCTAAGTCTTCTGAATCTGACCTTTGCTTGGCCTTGACAAGAATCAGGGCTATGAAAAAGCAATATTCTTGTTGCATGACAGTCAGTAGTCCTGAGTAAGTACTGCTACTCCTGTTCACAGGAAATAGTTGCAAGTTTCTTCTTATCTAATTTTCTGTTGCCTATTTAGGAAAAAGATGGGGAAGACTGCTTTCCAGCACCTACATTCAACAGTCATGGTGCATGGGAGGACCTGCTTCTGGGAATTTTATGGTTAATAATCATAACAAGGAGTTCCTATGGTAAGAGGTTTCTGTATATTTCTGAGACATCTGAATCACAATGTTATTCATAATGTGCAACCTAAAGCCTGAAAAACTAAATATGGGGTTAAAGTCAACTTTCTGCAAGACTTTGAAGGATGCTGTCCTACAAGGTTGGAGGACTGTTTTTTTGTTAGCTACCAATGAATAATCATTCTTAGTCACTATCCAATGACTCAGCCTGTAAAATCCCTAGAGGCTGTCTCATCTTCCATGGGTACTAGTGAATAAACTGTCACATCTGGCAGCCAGGACTTCTTTTGGGTGAGATGCCTTTTATGAAGTAGCCTTTGGATGCAGTGAAGCAGTCCCTGGTAGGTACTATGTGAGGTTATGGCAATCTAGGATATCCCTTATCTTAGAGGTATAAACAGGTTTGGAACAAGAAGAAGGAAAGCTCAAAGAGCTCAGAAGCTCAATTTGGATCAAATCCTTTCCCTGCCTTTTGCCTATCCTGTAGCTAAACTAGGACTGGGAAGCCTCAATCAAAAAGGATTGCCTACTTTCTTGACCTTCTGCTTGAAACTGTGACACAAAAGAAAAAAAAATCCCTGCAGACAGCTTAGTCAGTGATGCTTAGAATGCCGTGGCTCCGTGTATCCCTTGAGACAGCTGTGGGAGGTATATAATGTTAAACCAGGACCAGCTGTGCTTTTCAGCTGTCATTTGCCACAATTTAGGCTAGTGGTGTGAAGGACAACAGTCCCCACTGACAGAATGGTGTAGATCACTTTGGTACAGATATAATTAGGCTGGAAAAGCTATCATATAGCTATCCTACTTTGTGCCATTTGTAACACTGGAAAGGAGAGGCAGAATCTTGATACTTTAATGCCAGTAAACTACTCCTGGTGTAGGTCTAATGTTTCTCTTAGGCACTTTGGAACAGCTAGAGTGTTTTTTCTTATAATCGTGCAATGCCTATACAGTCTGAAGCTGTGTTTAAGACAATAACCAAAGACTTCATTTTCTAAAACACTGCAGAAATCTTTTTTCTGATTAGGCCAAAAATACCACAAAGGCTTCTATTTACTGGATAGTTTTCCTCTTCTTCCAGAGGAAATAGAAGAACTAACATGAAACAAAATTATTCTGAACTTATATGGGTCTGTGAGGGGAGCTGGGGGTCTGGTCTAGTGAAAGAGACACCCTGGTCTGTTCTTATTGCCCTCAGATTTATTAATCTTGTACAAGTTGAAAAGAAGAAACTGGGGAATCCCCTTGCTACAAATGTGTGCAGCAGTGAAGTACTTAAGAAATGGTGATTTGCTCAATCAAGTTCAGGAACTTCAGTGAAATGGTGTGTACATGTTGCCCTGAAATCTCCTCACTGAGGACAGCATTCACCTGGAGGTAGAGGAACCTGGGAAGCTCCTACCAAGCTGAAAGCAGCAGGGGAGCAGCTCTGCAAGGGAACAACTCACCTGCTACAATGGACCAGAAAAGTGTTGCCTTTCCCAGCCTTTTGGTTTGGTTGTCTCTGAACAGTTTGTCACAATGAAGATTATGTTCTGATGCACTGTGGTGATCCAGCCCAGTGTCTAACAGAGTGCAGGAAGAATTCAGCTTCCCTACAAGTTCCCTGTGGTGTGTGGTAGCTTAGGTGGAATATTTCTCTCCATTGTCTGCAAAACATCTCAGTACTGTTAGCACAATGATTCAGGTCACATGCAGAAGGGAAATGGGAGTGTTAGCCCCAAAAGGTAGATCTTTTTTATATACACCTTGGTGATAAACATAACAAGAAAGAAACTCACCTCACCTTATAAACAGCAAGACAGTCCCCTGACACACAGATGGGATGGCAGAGCTACAGCATCTAACTTGCTGCCATCTTCCCTACGCAGTCTGCTGCTGGCATTGCTGAGCAGAAGGGCAGAATCCAGCTCTGCAGCACAGGTTAACAAAGGTTGTCTTCTGTCTTCCTAGTGGAGTTCAAACCAGCACATATGGGTAGACATGAGCTCTTATCCCTGCCCACACCCTTCAAGGACATCTCCCAGCTTCTGTAGCTGAAGCCTGTAGAGAGGACTGCAGCATTAAAACTATCATTAAATTAGTACTAAGATTCACTTCAACAAACTTTCCATTTATACTTCTTGCAAAGTCCTCTTAAGTGAATGCATCTTGAAAATAAGGTATCTGCAGTTTCCATCTTGGGATTCCTGTTACCATACAGAATTACAGCTATTATTATCAATTATGAATATGAGATGATCAAATTTATATCTCAAAAGGGAAAAGGAGCTAGATTAAGCTCTTACTCTCAATATATATGTTGCGTGGATAATTACACAAGAAGAACATTAAATTTGCAATGTTAAGTACTGAAATATTAGGTAATGCTTGAGTCCCCAGTTTGGCTGGATTTTGTGGACAAATTATGATTCAGGTTTCAACAGTCTGACCTCAAATTTACTTAGTGCTCAGGAGAGAAGTAATGTGTTTTTTTTACAGTAAGAATATATCTTTTTTTTCCCTCTCTCATTCTAAAGTGTGGAATTGTCCCCTATTCTGATATTCATACAGTTCCCTTTATCCAGCTTTCATTTATTCTCCAGCAGTTACTCTTATTTAAAATCTGATAAAAATGAACTGCTATTAATTTCCTCAATTACTATGTCTTTCTTTATTATATTATCTGAAAGCTCCAGAAACATGCAATTATCACCCTGATGACACAAGAGTCTATTATCCTATTCTCACAGTGGAGAATGAAAGGGAGTAGTATTGCTGTGTCTTTTGAGAACATGTCCAGGATCAGCAGTCATAGCCTTGTTGTGGAGATACCACCTCACACGCTTTGTGATATTGCTTTGGCTTTAATTCTGGAAGTGGCGTATTGATTATGCTACTATTCCTTTTGTTAAAACATAGTCACCTAAAGTAAAGCTGCTTGGCTTAACGGATCTTTGAGCTGACTGGGTATATCAGTAGTTAAGTTCAATTATAAGCAAAAGGAGGATTTCCAAAGGAGGGCTCGTGAGATTGGAATTTCTTGCATACCAACTCTTTATGGAGGAGAGAAACAAAGAGTGCAGTGACATACCCTCATTGTGTTTCCAAGTGTTTCCAACACTGGGCAGTTTCATACTTACTTTTGAAAGTTTCTCATGCTTTTCCCAGTGCTTCAACCTCATATTATGCATAGCGTAGTCTGCATCAATACATCAGTGAAAATTTGTCCCAGCATGGAAATACCTACATGACAGCTTTAGGAGAGGCAAATTCAATGGGACTAGAAGGAACCTAGGGAGCACATCTCCCAGTAACCCTGACAAAATTCGTTAAAAAGGAGCATCCTCATTCTTCCTTCAAAACATGGCACCTTGACTGAAAAGCACAGAAGCAGTTCTATCCTGAACACTGCAGTGTCATGCTGCAGGCAGCAGTATCTATCTGGTTTCTCAGGCCTGTGTGAGTTATATTGTGTTTTCATGGCTAGAAAACTATCAGTTTCTGGTTAGCTGACTTTAAGCTTGTTTGGTACCGTAGCACTACTCTATAATCTATAAAAGAATTACAGACATAGTCCTTGGGAAGTATAGGGGATAAAATTGGCTAAACTCTCAAAAGCCAGGAAAACACCTCCTTACCTAACTGCTATCAGCAGCTCCGGCATTTATAACCGTTTTATAACCCATTCAAAGAATAATTCTTTTATTTCTCATTCAGAGTTAGATAACCATTGCACTTTGCAAGGCACAGGACACTAGTTCAGTGTTTTTAAAATAAAAAAGGTAAAACTGTGATTTAATGAATATTATTTATTCCCAACTGAGAACCTGAGATAGCAAGAAGATGATAGTTGGGGATACCGAGTCTTATGATCCCAATTTCCACTGAAAATGTAGCCTTGGAGGATGGATGATTTTTATATTAGAATGTAATGAAACTTTATAACTGAACATTTTACTTGCTTATGCCTTGTGAGTGCAGTCTAACAGTCTGGTGGTTAACCAAAATAAACAACCCTTTCTCCATCCACACATTGTCTTAAGAGCTTACAAATAAAGCCTTATAGGTGAGGTTGGAGTCTTGTCGAAAGAAGTCAATGATTCATAGTGACTAAGGATTTAGGAATAAGAGTAAATTTGTGCCAACAAGTTTCCAAGCAGTCTCAAAGGATACTGCTTCAAACCCCATCATGAAAATACGGCAAAGAGTATCCTTGAAGTTCACGAAGGAGAACATTAACCTTCACGTTGCCATTTTCACCAAATCAGCTCTGTGTAAACTACTAAGAACCCAGTATTTTCTTTGGTGGTGTTATGCTAAGTATGTTAATGTCTGACCTCAAAACTGATTTGTATTTTTGCATTAGTGTTTCTGCCCTCTGAAGAAAAAGTTGAGACCTTTGCCTAGCATATCTAACCTCTCCCCTAGAAAAGGCTACCTCATAGCAGATGTATTTCCAGAAGGAAGGAACTCCTGGTTCGGCTTCTTTCATTTCATCACACTGGTATTTCCAATGCTGGCAATATTAGCACAAGCTCGGTCACATGCATTGCTTCTGCTAAAACGCCTACTGGTTTTAGTTACTGCCCGAAAATTGCAGTTTTCATTTTGCTTAGAAAGCAACTTCCAGATTTGACAGCTTTTGACAGGTTCCATAGAATGGAAGGGCTCCAAGTTCCAATGCTCGTCTTGCCCCAGGATGAAAAGTAGAGATCTCCATAAGCAAGATGATGTTTTGTCTACAAAAAAAACGGTTATTCGTCAAAATGTTTTTTTGCGGATAGTTTTTTCACAGAGGAGGAAGGAGCCTTTTCTCCTCATCCTCATGCCCAGAACTAGTAAGTCTGTCTAGACATGGTTGGTTAAGGAATTTAGCCACTTCCCATAAGCCTTTATCACTCATGATTAACAAACAATGTTTATATAGCTATGGCAACCTCAGCTTTGCTTCTTTGTCTATTTCTGTAATGGAAATACACCATTGACATTAACTGTTGATTTTATCTCGTTTGTTGACTGGATGGTAAAGATTTTGAGGGGGACTCAGTTCCAGTTATAGTGAACTATATCAGTGCTTCAGACATTTTCTGCAGTGGTAACAGTTTGGGACAACTCAAGGTCATTTTTCAAATGAACTGCACTGATCAGTCCTGTTACAAAGACCATTTCTATTTTCTCAAAAAATCAGAGAATCCACACACAAAACATTTGTTACAATACACCAAATTGATTACAAGTTCCACTTCTCTTCTTAATCCTGTATTATTGGTAACTTCAGTCTTTTACAACGGATTTGTTTGCAATTCCATCTCTATTATTCCTAATGTTGAGAAGTATCAATAAATTTTTAAAAATACATTGAAGTTATTTTTAAAAAAATGAGCTAGAGAGTGTGTATTTTTCTGCATTCGGTCACAATAAAAGGAGTCGGCAAAAAGGAAGACAGACATAAAGAGGAGGAAGGGAAGAAAAAAACTATAAAATATCCAAAATTCACATGTTTCTAAGAGTGAAAGACTCTTGCTTTTAGCTGCTCTTGTGCTGAACAGGGAGTATCTGAGCCTTCGTTAAGGACTGTGGCATTTGATTCTCACAGCCTGCGAAGGTTTCTATTAATGAGTGGTATATCTGGGAGATGAGTTAGGGGACACAATTCCCACTGTTGGGAATCTCTGTGGAGCTGCAGACTTCATGGTTTCAGGAGGTTTCACTCTTAGTTAACAAAAACACGAATTCACAAAGAGAAAGAGCTGGTGAGGGAAATCAAGAGTGCAAGCATGAATTTGTCTAACAAAGAAACTGATTCTTTAACCGTCTTACCCTGAGGCCTATTACTATACTGGTAGAGCATCCATGAACCCTTTAAGAGACTTCAAATCAGTTTCCATGCCAAGCACGAGATAACCTTTCACATCTTTCATTTCAGTACCCATATGAACAATGATTATGAGGGCAGTATCAGAGCAGGAAGGAGCTTCAGCACTGCACAGGCCCAGATCCTTTGAGGTGCTGGAATCCATTCTCTCCAGGGGGGATCAAAATGCCCACACGCTTATGGTCACCTGAACACCCATGTGCTCATTGTTGCTCTCCCTGCCTGCAGAGCTACCCGTTCCCCATCTCTGCCCTGGACAGGCAGAGAACTCAGGGATATGCTTCAGAAAACATCTGGTTTATAGACTGCTTGAGAAACTCTCCTTTACTACTGACTTTTCTGCTGTTCTCTGATTCTTTGTGTATGGATTAAAGAGAGTAAATTATTTAATATTTAAAAGCTCTGGACATTTTAATATTCAAAAGATTGGACAAAACTACAAACATTTCTATAATTCTATACAAGGACAGTAGTCAGTTTATCTGGCCCTTCGTTTACACTTTTGTGAGAAGTACTTGAAATTCAACCAGTCAAATAATTTCCACATCTATAAGCTTGCCTTGTACTTCTTATCAGACGTACACATTTTTACGCTAAATACTTTCTCAACAAAGATCATATTGAATCTTAATCTTTTCTATGACACACTAAATGCTGCAGTACTTCACTACTAAATATATGGGTACTGAGGATTAAAACTTAATTTATCTTATCTGATCCCCACTGTTGAAAACAAGCAAACAGTAGAAACTCTAAAGGTGTCTAGCAGTCTCCTGTATAAACAGACTGAAGCAGTGTCCCATTAGAGCATTCATCTAAAAAAAAGTTGGACCTGATTCAACAAAAGAGCTACTGTTAAACACATCACTCACCGAAAGAGTCAGGCACCGGGCATTAGAAACTAGGAGAGTGCTACAGCAGAACTCCAAAGTCTGGAGGTCTCTGATGCTGCAGGTCCTATCCTGCCCTGCCTCAGATCAGCAGGAAATGTTGACCGAACAAAGCCCTAGATCTCCTGAGATTTGAGTAAAAGTTAATGCTGACAGCATTTGTGATTCTATGACCAGTCCCAAGGTGTTCACTATTTTCCCTGTTCGCCCTAACTTTTACAACTCCAGCATTTAAAGGAGAATCTTAGCTTTACCTAACACCACTTTTCCTCTTTGTCTCCTCCTATATTAACCTTCTGACTGCAGTGAAAATTTGTAAAAATGAAAAGGCTTCAGGCCTGGATGCCTGTGGATGAGTACATTCCCCTTCTTCAACAATTATTTTGAAAACTTGGCTCTTTATGAGTTGGCTCAGAATCTCTGATGGGCTAGGAATGAAGATTAAAGTTATAGCTTCCACAGGAGCATGCTTTCTTCATTTTTTTCCTTTGCCTTGGGCAATTTCACTCTTCTGACCTGAGAACGAAAAGTTCTGTGGTGACCTCTGACACACAGTTTGTGTATGCATTTATGTATTTGTCCTGGTGGTTGCTGGTGTGACTATGTGTAAAAATTACAAGATTTTCCAGATATTTAGGTCCCAAAAGAATTATGATTTGCAATTAACAGACCTACAAATGGATGTCTTCGGGGAGAATTGAAAAAGGCTTGGACATATGCTTAGGTATTGGCAATTAAGCTCTTCCTTTATTGCTTTATTCACATGTTTAAGCATGTGCCTTACTGACAATCCATGCTTACACCTCACAGCAGTCAGAAGAATAGAGGTATATGTTTTGAGCAGATGACAAAAATTTTTGTGAGTTGATGCTGTTGTCAGGCTGAAGATGCAGGAAGATGTAGATGATGGGAAAAAAAAAAAGTCATTCTGGGCTCCAGAAGTAATGAATGGAATTCTTCACATTCTTGAAATGAAAAAACGCAATTTTAAAAAATGTTGAAGTGCCTGAAAAACATCCATCCCACTAACCTGCAAGGTCTTTTAGTGACTAAGCGTGTTTGAACATTGTATCTTGTTTTGCATTTTCTTCTTGTTGGTTTTTTCTAAAAAAAACACGTTCTACCACTTTGCTAAGCCTAGTATCACACTTCAATTTATTTCTGAGATATTAATCTCTACAGATGTCAGGAACAGGCAGCACACAAAAGTTTCCATTCGTAGTTGCAGCAGCCTTGGAATACAGCTAATTATGTCCTCACAGCTCCCTCTGCTGTTCCACAACAAAAAAGTTTTTTTTGTAGTTAGAAGTTTCAGTATCAGTGTATTGCAACAGAATTCATATCAAATAGTTTACAAAAGAAAATTTAATCGGCAAACCTTTATCTGTAGCTTTTTGGATTCAGGAAATCTAGCTAAGAGTTTCCTGCTTCTCCTGTCTGTTTGCATACACAAAGTTTACATGTCAGAGCTGAATTTAGAACAAATGGTTCAATCGTCCTTTAGATAAAAGCAAATACAAAACGAAACCAGGCTTCCACAAAATCTTTTTAAACAAATATGTCCATTTTAAGCTACCAAATATTATTACAAAAGTTGGAAAGTACTCTTAAGACATTTCTCAATGAAAATTTTTAAAGAGGAACGTCTAATTTCAATCCAGTGAACCAAAGTTTTTAATTCAACTAACTATCCAACACAGGAATACTTCAGCAAATATATGTCAATATATGTTTCCTGGCATATTCTTGGAGTCCATTTCACAGAATCACATAATATTAAGGGCTGGAAGTGACCTCCTTTCTGATAGTTCAATTCCTCCATAAGAAATATTTAAATAACTGTTGTAAGGAAAGCAGTAAAAATTTTGATTCATGTGTGCCTTAGACTACAGGGTAGCTTGCTTCTATAATATTTTACAAACGTTACTTCAGCCATCAGCATTGTGGGATATCAACAAGAACATCACATGTATTGTTCTCCTTGTATTTTTATATTACCTTTTTCCTTTCACTTCCTTTGGTTAGTCCAAATATTCTTGGGAAATAATTCCATGTTCACCATTGTTGGCAGGAATCTTTCCTTTTTTTTGTTTTGGTTTGATTTTTTTCAGTGTTTCTGTGCATAAACCTAAGCAGTCTTAAGATTTTTACTGAAAAGGTGCCTTAGAGACACCAACAGTACAATATTATGCATAGATACTTACCTCCTCCTCTGTGTCTTACTAGCACTTTTAAATGAACACTTCATTGCTAATATAATTCATCTTTCTTCTATTATTATCAAAGCTTTTAAAAAATGTTTTCTCATTTTGGGGAGAGAAGGAAAATAGCCTTTGTTATAGTGATACAAATTTTGTATTAACAAAAATGCATCTGTAATAATGAATTTTTATATCTTTTTAAATCAATATATCTCGATATATGGTTCAAGTAAAACTTGTAAATATTTGTGTGGCTTTTCTGGAGTTTTAACTCTCTCTGTTTCCCTCACACATATGCACAAAGGGCTCATGGTAGTCTGACAGTACTCCATATCAACACTTGTGACGACCAGTTTGGTACTAAACCCAAATCCAGGTGCTGTATACAGGGGATCCTGGCTTCAGCTGATAGTCTGTAGTGAATGAATTAGTTCTCTTATCCCTCCTCCCCTTTCTGTTGCGCGGATGGTGAAGTGATAATTGTAGCAGAGAGCCTGTGCTGCAGAACAGGACTGTACAACCATCCAAAACTACTACTTCAGCTTCTGAACCGTGTTTCTGAACACTTTGCTGACTCATACCAAAGGATATTCATGAGTTGAAGGTTTTAAGCAGAAATGCTGTCTCTGAGACCAAGTCTCTCCTCTTCCAAAAGGTGTTCTGTTACTTACACTAGGGCAAAGCACATAGCCTCTCCAGTTCAGCATTGCTTTGATCCAAGGGCACCAAGGAGCAGGGAACTGCAAGTGACACACGGGAAGGAGAAAACAGGGTGAGATCAAAGATCCACCAAGCACTGTGCTCTGATTTTGCTCTTCTGCTCTCTCAGGACCATGGCCATCAGAGAAGTAAGCAGAAAACAACTCTTCTGAAAAATCTCTTTGCTGAAAAGAGAAATATATGAATGGAGCACAGCAATTTCCTCATGTGCGTCTTCTCCAAAGCTCTCAGTTTGTGTCTTGACAACATGCATGAAAAATGAGCAAAGTGAATGGAATAGCAAATAAACCCTCTATGATCAAAATGAATTCTCTTTCCTACAGTCACCACATAGTTAAAATCATCCACAAAATATTTCCAGTGTGAGAGGCAGTAGCAAGGAGCTCCTTGTCTTTCCTTATGCATCTCCACCTTCTGAGTTGGTGTAGGTACTTTTGTTCATGAGACAGGTAATTGATAAGGAAATCATCTCAGTTGCACAGAAACACCACTGCCAGCCCAATACTCTGGCAATGTTTCTACTTCTCCCCCTTTGATGATACTCTGATGTTAAAGAAAACATGTTCATGGAGGAAAACTTGAGGGCAAAGAACACCAAGAAAGTAAATATACCTCTGCTTTAACTTGTCTGGACAAAGCCACAACGCAGTTGTCATTTTTTTCTCCTTTTGGTCAGAAACAGAGTTTGCTTGAAAATGCAGATTTTTTTTTTTTCATTTTCTTTAATGTAATAGTGCAAATGAAGGGGATTTTCAAACTAAATGGCACTGTCATCTCTGATCAAAAGAACAATAGCAGTTGATTATGTGCCACCTTAACAACACTGGCTTATTCCTTAGTAATATCATAAGCAGAGAACACTTGTCAATATTTAGGTACAAAATACTGAGTGAAATGACCTCCTGGTAAGCTCTGACTTGCTTGAAATGGCTCTAATAACATGGCACCACTCAAAAAAAACTGCAAAATAAGCACAGTGAAATCAAAACCTTGCCTAGTACTTCCCAAAAAAATCATGAATGCCGAAGTGTGGAACATCTTTTGTCCTTGTAAAATACTGCATGAGTTACTAGTAATGACGTTGTACTGCAGCACTCACGATGCTATTGCACTAGTGACACAAACATATTGGCAAATCTTGAAGGCCATGTTAACTTGCATTTTTTAATTACTTTTGAATTAGAGCCAATAGTTATGTGTCCAATTTGCTTAATGAGCATTGTTGTATATGTTATTCCAGTATGCCTTTATTTCCATGAGAATCATTTCTTCTGTAAACAGTGGAGAAAAGAATTTACATGGCTAGTAATCTTGTTCTTTCCTTCAGATTTTAAAAACATCTGAATTAGGAGGACTAACATTTTATGTAAGTTTGAGTTAATATATCTTGCATTAGACATTAAGAAATCAAGGCATACTCTGCAACTGACCTTAAGCCATTCTCTTCATAGTATTGAAATGCTTGTATCTGTAGAAACATGGCACAAAAAAAAAAAAAAAAAAAAGCTCAACATTAGATACGCTAGCTCTTATCAGTTCCACCGAGTGGTATTTAAATTAATTAAGCAAAATTAATAATAAAAAGTTTCTTTTTATGCAGTGTGTGGTACCTGATCCCAGGTTTCATGGATATGAAAAGTCTTTTTTACAACTGATATCCATATTAGGACCTTGATTTGGTAAACAGCTTATGTACATGTGCCTTGGGACCTCTCTCTTTCTCTGAGCTGGGTCTGGGGGGGAAATTTGCCTAAAAAACAAGAAAAGCAGTAGACAGAGAAAAGAAAGAAAACAAAGAAGAAATGCTGCAGGATGCAGAATGGACATCCTGGGGAACAGAAAGAGGTAGGAGGTAAGACTCTCACAATGAAATGTTGCATCCTAACCTGTGCACACTTCAGAGATGAATGACCCTTCCAAGGCAGCCGTAATTCAACTGCTTCTGTCTTGACACCCTTACATGATCAGAGGACATGCTCTATGCTTTACACCATGGTAGTATGGCTTGTAACATGAGCTGAGCGTTGGCCCTGAGCAGTCCTTGCACAGAAGCATGGGACAGGGAGCAGGGCAGAAAGGCTCACCAAAGGAAGGTAGACGTGAGCCCTGCTTTAGCAATTCGACCAGCCCACAGCTATGCTGAATGAAGTAGCCACTCCTTCTCTCTAAATGTTGTGTGACAGCTTGGTAGGAAAATGTATGTTCTCCAAATAATCTGCTGCCTCTGGCAGTTTGCTGGTGCATGCACACTGTGCTGCTCAGAGATTATTCATAACTGCACTCTCCTCATGAATAACATGAAGCAGAAATGGTTCTATCACCAAAAGTAGTTTTCATCAAACAGCAGAACAAAAGACTCCTAATTTTCTGAGGATAGCTGATCCTGCAACAGACCTGGGCTAAAATGGACGTTCTTTTTGAGACCAGACAACACATACGAAGGCCTCACAAACCTTTTACTCTCCTGTTTCATGGCAGTGCTGCTGTATCAGAAACCAATCAGTTTTAAAATCTGGATCAAGGCTCCCCTCATCCCCAGGTAATAAATACTAAAGACATGCCACATCTCCAAGTTCCACAGGGCCACCAGGCCCCAGCCAGTCTGCAGTTTCTGTGATCACTCCAGCTGTAGTGGAAAACACACATTCATTAGTCCATGCCGGAAATAGGGAAAAAGGTGACTCTCCTTGAGTTGTTGTGCACCTGCAGGATATCTGTCACTCTTGCAAGTGTCATAGCTCAGATGTCTTGGCATTGGCTTGAAAAGAGTGATGTCTCTTGCACAGCATCTCAGCCAAAGACCGTTTAACTCAACCAGCCTCTTCTCACTGGTGGCTGTGCACTGTGGCTTGTTGTCATGTACTACAGAATCACAGTATTGCCTAGATTGGAAAAGACCTTTAAGATCATTGAGTCTATTTATTAACCTGACAAGTCCTTGACTAAACCATACCCCTAAGCACTATGTCTACACAACTCTGAAATACCTCCAGGGATGGGGATTCCACCACTACCCTGGGCAAGCTATCCCAATGCCTGGTAAACCTTCCAGTAAAGAAATTCTTCTTGGTATCCAATCTGAACTTCACTTGGCAGAACTAGAAGTAATTTCCTTTTGTTCTATCACTTGTTACTTGATTGAATAAAGTGACCACCACCTCTCTATGACCTCCTTTCAGGCAGTTATAGAGAGCAAGAAGCTCTCCTCTCAGTCTTCTTTTTCCAAGTCTGAATAACCTCAGTCCTCTGAGCTGTACCTCATAAGATTTGTGCTCTAGACTGTTCACCACCTTTGTTGCCCTTCTCTGGACATGCTCTAGTACCTCAATGTCCTCCTTGGAGTGAGGGGCTCTAAACTGAACACAATACTCGAGATGTAGCCGCACCAGTGCCAAGTACAGAGGTAGAATCACTTCCCTTGGTCTTACTGGCCAGACTGTTCCTGATACAGGCAAGAATGCCATTGACCTTCTTGGCCACCTGGGGACACTGCTGGCTCATGTTCAGCTGGCTGTCAACCAACACACCCAGGTCCCTCTCTGTTGAGCAGCTTTCCAGCCACTCCTCCCTAAGCTTTCAGCATCGCCTAGGGTTGTTGTGGCAAAAGTGCAGAACCCAGAATTTGACCTTATTGAAACTCATACAATTGGTCTTGGTCCGTCGATCTAGTCTGTCTAGACCCCTCTGCAGAGCCTCCCTATACCCTCAAGCAGATCAACACTTCCACCCAGCTTGACATTTTTTGCAAACTTACTAAGGGTGCACTCGATCCCCTCATCCAGATTGTTGATAAAGATGTTAAACAGGACTGGCCACAGTACTGAGCCCTGGGGAACAACTCTCTGGCTGCAAACTGGATTTAACTGCAGTTACTATCACACTTTGAGCTTGGCTGTCCAGACAGGGGTTTTTATCAGGCAAAATATATGCCCATCCAGGCCATGAGCATCCAGTACTTGAGCATGTAACGGCTGAAAGATTTGCTACAGGGAGCAGCTGGGATAAAGATCACACAGAAAGTGATCCATGATAACATCACACTTTCTCTGGTCTCTTTATCCTGCTGGTTTGCCTTACTCATCCTTTCTGTCTCTGACTTAGCCTCCCCTTTTCAAAAATTTTGAAGTTTTCTTGCAAGTTCCAGCATGTGAGTTATTCCCTAATGCCAGCTATGTAAATAAGCTTTCAAAACGTCTTCTGTTTCTTCCATCCTGATCTGCTGACCTTAGCTTGTTCCTGACCTCCTGCTTTCTGTCTGATAGCTGGAAATGAGTTCTGTGCTGCTAGCTACTGCTCTAGAGGGTAGCCCCTGAATGTAAGAGAGTAACAGGCTGAGTCCTGTCTTCCTTCCTCACAGATCCATCTCTCTTTTTTTCTCTAATAATGATGGCAGATGTAGCACACAGGAAAAAAACAACCAGAGAAAGAAAAGTAAATATATATACATGTAAGCCAGGGCCTGCCAGCAGACAGCAAGACAATGGGGAGACGTCTGAGTTTCCTCACTGGAAACTGGTTTCAGAAGTGCCTCTCTGCTTTCTCCTCTTCCCATAAGATGAGTAGTCGGCTGGTTTTGGGATTGCACAGTCAACACTGGTCATCCAAAACCAGCAGAAGCTCTGCATGAACTTTAACGAAGGACAAACAAATGGCCTTTCTTACACTCAGTGAAGCAAAATGAGGCTTTTACCTGAGAGAGATCAGAAATGTTACTTTCAAGACCCATCTCTGGCAGTGTACGAGGACCCTCAGAACAAACCTCCAAGCCGCTCTGAAGATTTTCTTTTCTCAAAACCACTCTTCAGGCTCATGTACACTCAGATGGAGTGACAGTGCACCATTTTCAGTTGTATGTTGTTACTGTGAGACACAAGAAACGTGTTGGCCTCCTTCTACCTAGCTCACTGCTAAGTGAACTTTTTCCTCACATTATTACTGTTGGAACCTTTTGGATGGGTATTCAATGCTGTAATTTAACACCGTCAACTACTACATTGGGAATAAAAAGAGAAACCATTTTGCTTTCCAGCCCAAGATATCCTAACAGTACTACTTTGATTATTTTATCAGAAATTAGATGAATTGTTCTGTAGAAACACATTCAGAACTGCACCCAAAGGTCTGTGAATCATTTCTGCTTCATGCTTTTCTTTATCATGTGTTTGCAGCTTTGCAACTTCCTTACCTTCCAGGAGACAGGCTTTTTCCACAATAATGAAACAGAACATAGTAGATACTCCGTCTCTTGTAACAACACTTGTGCTCAAGCCATAAACATCATTTCTACACAAATGAATACATTCTTAACTATCAAATAGCTAAAAAGGTACAATACTTACCATAATATCTGAGCACAAGTCATTCCTTACGACCTAAGTATATCACAGATATCATTTACTCTGATCTCATGCATAGACACTGAATTTCAGCAAATTTGAACCTACTGATAAGATTTTTTTATTCTTTTTTTTTTAAGTTTCCAAATACAGGAAGATCTGTCGTGTTGATCAGTGTTTTGTGACTCACTCTATATAAACCTTTCCACTTTTGTTTCTGGTCTGACTTACTCTAGCTCGGGCTCCTAGCCACTGTCTTATTCCTTCAGCTTGTCCTGCTACACAAAGGAAAGGTCTGTGATCCTTTCTTCAGGTAACTCTCCAGGGAATGACATCAAGTCAATTCCCTTGAACACATGAAATGAACTATGCTTCTCAAATAACGTCACAGGATAGTGAGTTTTATTGACTTCAGGTGATTTTTGCCGATTTTTTTTCTGAATCCCTTCCCAAATTGCTGCATACAAAAACAAAAGTCTTCCTGCTCCTAGCTCATTCTCCTTTTCTGTACAACCCCTGGTTGTGTTATGGCACTGCTTTGGAGGTCCCAGCTCAATCAGACCTCTGCCAGTTTATATATCTCTTTTCCGGGATATTTGACCTGTTGTTTTGCTAAATTAAAAACCAGTGTTCAAATGAAGCAAACTACCAAGCAACCCAGATCTCTCCATTTAAAATCATGGAGGTAAAGTTCAAGAAGCTTTATTCTAACACATTCCAGATGAAACTACTTCCTGGAGCATTAACTGCAGCTGATTCTTCATAATCTCTGTTTTTACAGAGGTTTACCAGGGTGGTCTATGAAAGTGTGTGGTTGTGTGGGGAGTGCAGGAAAGAGATCTTTTCAAAAAGCACCTATTTTGTTGCAAGCTCTTTTCCCCAGATATCAGTTCCCAGGGCTGAAAACACTCTCAGTCTCTAAAGTCTTGGACTGGGACTGGGATCTGTCAAAGGCCCTTCAGGTTCGTGTTTCAGCCTGTGGGCTTAGTGAGCTTAAATTTGGTTCCAAGAGACAGATGCTCAGTTACAGCAACACATCCTCCACTCCTGTTAATGGATGTAGATCTTGCTGAAATACCTATTTTACCTCACTCTGTTTTAAACATCCATCCTTTTCTTGTCTTTCAGCAGCATTCAACGTCACTTGCTTTCTCTTCTGGTTAAGTGACTTATTTAGGAGACATTTTACTACAGAGTGGGTGCTTTCACTTCTTTGAATCACTCTGCATGTCTCTGAAAGGGTTAAAGCCGTATAGTGACACACAGGCAGAGAGGTCCTCTGGGGCAGACACTAAGTTTGGTGTTGTTCACCAGGTTCGTAAAGATGATAATTTGTGCTCTCTGTGAGAAGGTTAAAATGTGTTGCCTCCCTAACCAGATAACCAGTGGAGAATGGGGCTGGAGTTGCTCTCAGCAAGTACATTTTTTTTTCTCTAGCCTTTCCAGGGGCACTTGGAGTGCACAGTCTAGCCCCAAAGTGGTTTTCCACAGTATTTTCCACATAAAAAAATCATTCTCACAGACCACTCTCACTCAATACTGACAGGTCATCATCTGTGTTAAGACAACATGTATGTGTTTCTTAAACAAAATAGAAAACAAAATGCAGGAAGATTAGTTGTTAAACCTTTCAGTTATTACAGGTAGGAGCTAATTTGCAAAATCGGAGTCATACCACCTGAACTTAAGCTTTGCATTTTGGGTTGGTATTGGGTGCTAATAAGATTAGTGTGCAGACACCAATTCAAAGACAAGATCAAAGGACTGCCTGTTGCATGCAGCGTTACAAAATTCAGCTCCTACAGTATATAAAATTCTGTAATTCTATCACATGCAGCTGCTCAAGCAACAATCCAAGAGGAGTTAGAAATGTTTTATGACTCAATTTTTGCAGAGTGCTTTGGTTCTGCTGGGAGATTTGGTTCAGGCTAATAACTGACAGGAGAGTTCAAGGAGTGGAAAGGTAATGGTGCAAATAGCTTCTAGAAAGACAGTTATGTCCATCAGCTTGTTTTGGCTTTATCATCATTATCTCAATGAAAAAGTTGAATGGACAAAGTTGCTGGCTGGTAGACAAGCGAGTTGTTCTCTGCACATGCCTCAGACAAAGAATCTACTCCCAGCAACTGAAGACTTGCAGAGGTGTGTGAATCTATTCATCATAATGTGAGTACAACTCTCAACTTCAACAGACTCCTGTCTCCTTCCTGACGTGTACATCTCCTGTATCTCCCAATATGTGTTTGTACAGTTTCTTCCCCAATGGGACCACTGAGTTACAGTAACAAGTGGTAAGAAGTAGACTAGACTTCTATCAGGACGCAGTGCATCAGCACTTATGCTGGATTCTGCTCTGTATGACTACTGGATGCAAAGACCTTAACTGTTTATACTTCACAGTCACACTCTGCTGGGTGTGTATCCGCTTTGACATTTGCACGTCATTACATGTTCAATACAGGTACTCTGCAGCACAGAGCAAAATAAAATACATTAACCAGATACTTTACATTTTTTTCCAATGCAAAGATGATACTGATGAAGATGCAAAGTCTCTGCGATCAGTAAGTGACAAGATACATCCTCTACTTAGACATAGTTCATAATAATTATGAAGTGTGCTTTAACAGCATCTTAACGTATATTTCATCATTGCTCGTGTCATTGTCCCCATAACAGGAGTATTGCCAAAAATTACAGGTGTAATGGGGTACAAGTAGTGGAGCTTAAGCTGTTGCTTAATTAAAGTGAGTATAACTTCATGTTCCCATACAGAAGCTGAGTATCACATAGGCAGACGGAAAATATATTGTCTCTGATGTAATATTGGAGAAATAGATACAGTCCCAATAGTTCATTCCTTCCTCAGAAGCATACAGGATGGTTGGATGTGCTCACCTGTGCAAAACTCTTAATCCCACTCCCCTACTAGCCCTCCTTCCTTTCTTTGTGCTTCTGTTTTTTCCGTTTCCCAAGGGTCACTTTGGAGTGGTCATGACTAGCTTACAAATTCTCAGCGAGACTGCTGGCACATAGTTACTTCCTTTTAAAAGGTAACACAGACTAACTTTTCTTCATGCCCAACAGACTGATTCTTCAGGGAATGCTGCTTTGTGGGTACCTCCTGCCTCCTCACAGCTAATCACCTTAGGGGGCTGCTTACACTGGCTACTTACATGGAAAGCATTGTATCTCTGATTAGATACAATGAGGTCAGCTCATAAACCAATCTGAAGGTATTCTAGTTTGTTAAAGAGTCTCCAGAAGTTCAGGGTATTTAAGTTACAATTTCCTAGATACCAGAGAAACTCCTCACATCTTTTCACGCCCAGTGTTCAGAAACGGTACTGCAGCTGTTTTGTTACTAGGTATACTGGAATTAAGGAACATTAGAAAACACACTGTGTAGACTGTACCACGTCTTTCTGTTCGCAGTTGTTTTCCTGTGTGTTTCTTGAAGTAGACACTGAATCCCTAGAGGTGCAGTCCAGTTTATAATAAATAATAAATTCCTCAGGATACATCTACCAGACTGCAAAGCCTCAGTATTGCACGTCTAACCTGCAGAAGGACAAGGTGAGTCTCACAGCACGCAGAAGTATCCATGAATCACTCCTCTGTTGTACTGTTGGCACTATGCAAATAATGCAATTACCTTCCTGTTTGTCTGTGGTAGCTATGTGGTAACAGTTGGCAAAGACTGTCATTTTAACATCTTCTTTGGTATTGCATCCTTAAACGACTCAATTTTCTAAGAAACAAATGCTTTCAGAGAGCTCATGTGGAGAACGAAATTAAGCCTTGGTGACTGGCAAAGACCATTTGCAAAGTGTCTACTTTATCCTGTTTCATTGGCACATTTCTCCACGCCTACTCTGACATCCTGTTTAAAACAAACTAGCAAGCTGTGTGTATATCAACTGTACTGGAGTCCAACCTTCAGTTTTGCAAGTTCAGGCAAAGGTAAGAGACACACCTTGCAAGAAAGGCTCAAAGAATGACAATGAGGTCCCAGTCTCCCTTATTCCTGCAAGTCTGGGCAGAGAACCGTGAGTGGCTCTGACCTGACTGTTATGACATTCTTGACTGCTGCTAGATGTTTTAATTCCAAAGTTTGTGAGCTTATCAATGGTTCAGAGCTAAAATGAGGAAAAGAAATGGAAATAATACACTGAATCTTCCATTTCAGGCCTAGGGACCAACAGAAGCTTCAGGAAGACTGAAACAGGGAGGAGATAAAAGAAATTATTCCTAAGATCGAGTGAAAAAAGTAAATCACTATTAGCATAATGAAACATTGGCCACAAAATGCTGGATCTGTATGCAATCTTCTGAGATGATCTTGTCATCTTGTAAGGTGGGCTAAAACAAGTTTATTTTGTCTATATGAAATAAGGCAAAGACCAGGACAACGAGAATAACTTCTTTCTACCACTGTTGCAAGACAGTGTCTCTTCACAGTCACATTTTCAAAAAGGACACTGGGAAATATAATGAAAATAATCTAAATTAATGTCTGAGGTGTGGAAAATCTGTTTCCTAGGGAGGACTGACATAGAGTTTTTTTAACTTCATAAGGAAAAAGGTAAGGGGTAAATTAAGTATGTCCACGGAAGGAAGATTATTGATAACTCTGTTCGGCAGGCAAGGATTTGGGACCACTTACCTTCTTCTTGGCAACATGTGAATACTTACCCTTTCTTCCATTCAAAGCCCCTATTCTTTCCCCCACATCACCGTTTCAATTGTGTGACCCAACTGTACATGGGACTGAAAATTAGGTCAATAACTAGATCTAGGTTGAGAACAGTCTTGCAAAGGAAAACCTGAGCTGGTACTTTGTCTAGCCCTAAACAACTCTCTGCCAATTGAAAGAGACCAGAGATGTAAAAAAGGTGCTGAGAGCAGTCTGAGCATGAAAAACTCTGTAAGACAGCCTTGCTGTCAAGGAAAAGGTGCACAAGTCATATAGTATTGTCTGAATCAAGGCAGTACTAGGATACTTAAGGTAGATTCAGTCTAGGAAGGAGTTTCATTTTCTAAATTGTAATTATTTCTATTTTAATACTAAGGACAAATAAGTCAAAAGATTGTGTGGATTCTCTGCACTTTAAATCATTACTCAAGGTAGGATGTCTCTAAATACACCCTCTAGCTGAATCAGTACCATTTAGATTGTGAAGTGCAATGTGATGGTACACAGGTCAGACTAGAGGGTCCTGTGCTCTTTTCTGACGGAAGCTTGAAACAACAGAGTTTGTAGCTAGTAATCCAGTTGGCAGCTACTAGTGAAACTAACAGTTTCTCCAGACAGAGAACAGTTCTCCAGTTCAGAACAATTAGTTGATACATTGATGCTATTTATTTGATTGTTTTTACATGGCAGCATTACTACATTAAATAAAATCTAAGTATATAAATATATCATCTATTTATTTACCTGATGTTCCATCTCCTTATATCGGTACCCCATGACTCATTTATGACCTTGCTTTGGCTGAGATGAAAGACATATACCATTTCTTACAGAGCCAGGATAATATTGTGACCTGACCAAATCCATGCTACACCTATCTTAAGGATCCTAATGCTTGAATTTATTTTTTTAGCTTATGAGTTTGTTTCCCCTTGTTGTTTCTATTTTCTTCTTTTTACCCTATATCCCTGAAAAGCAAGATTTCTCATGAAAAGTGTGAGCTGTCTCCACCAACCTGTGATACTTTTGCTGAGAGTGACCTTTCCCTTTGTTCTGTAAGTAGTATTACAGATCCGGAAGCACATTCTTATGACGAATTTGTGAGTCAGCTCTGATTTGCTATTCAAAAATGCTGCTATTACACTACACAGCAATTTGTTAACGCCCTTGATGAAGAGACGTTCCTCCAGGTTGGCCGTACAGTTCTGAACAACTCTATCTGGAAACTTCATGGGGCGGAGGATCCTGGCATGCAGGCAGCCCCAGCACTCATCGTGAGTCACCTCTGGAGATGAGAAACATTAATGTTACAGAAAGAATTTTCCTGGTCAAAACAAGTATTGACATAGAAGTTAAGGAATCAACAGACTCAGGAGGGGAAAAAA
>VWZK01017783.1:0-13548 GCA_013396935.1 Baryphthengus martii | reverse complement strand
AAAAAAAAAAAAAAAAAAAAAAACATTGAGAAAAAACCCCTGATATCAGCAGAACCAGACTATTCTGCATCTCTTTTTTTATCTAGGTGAGGATTGTCATTACACAGATTTCTGACCATCTTGCTCTTTGGAAAGCAAAATTTACTAGTCCATTTTTCCAATGCAAGCTTAATGACTGTAACTTGATTTGTGGAAGGCTATGAGAAATGCCCTTCACCTCTAACCTTTTCTGCTGAATGATACAGCATGTGCTCACCCTTGGCTGCCTGCTGCCAGATGATGCTACCTTAGATCCCACAAGGAATGAATATGTCAGAAGATGAGTCACTCCACCTCCCTAGCTGACCCTGGTCAGCCAGAGAGTATATGGAAACTGCTCACTGAGCCCACAAGTAATTTAGGGAGCAGTAGGTCAAAATCATGTCTTGTTTTTCCCAGCTGTCTGTGCCAAACATGGGAAGAAAATTACTCAACCCTTAGTTTTTTTGTGTCTCCGAAGATCTACTAACAGCTTTGTAGAGCAGTCTCAGCAGTCTCAGGCAATGCAAAACATTAAAGTGTAATGAACACTTCAGTCCTGTTAATCTGTTAGAAGAAAGGTATTCACTACCCTGAAGGTCCTGGCCCTATCTTCATCTGTGCAACTAACTCAGATGATGAAAAAAAACCTTTCTCCGACTATCTTTTCAAAGCAGCTATAAGTGCGAGACTAGGGCACCATGCCTAGAATTTGTAATCACTTTTGCAAAGTGGCTTTCAGAGAGTGAGAATGGATTTTTTTTTTTTTATGAAGTGTCTCTGGTCTTCCAGTAGAGAAGAGTTTTCAGAGACATGATGTAGCTCATGTTGCAGTCGTTGACCAGAAGGAAATCTCTTCCCTCATCATCTATGCAACACTTGTGTGCTCCAAATCTTTGTGTTACAGAAGGAGGCTATAAAGAAGGCCACTTTCACTGCTGCCCTCAAGTGCCTGGAGTTTAATGGGGCTAATTGAAAGCTGATTAAAGTTGATATATATTTCTGTCCAGCAAGTGCTGAATCACTCCTGTTGAATCATGTGGGCAGTGTGTAACTAGGAGGTTGAGTGCAAAGGGAGACATTTCATAGGATTAGATAGTTAGATGAGTCTACCAGATTATGCCTGCTGGATGTCACTGGCCCTCTACCTTATTTGATACTAGTGGTACTATGTTTTGTTTTGTTTTTTATAAAGGAGTTTGTTCTGTGTGTATTTGTATTTCAGCTACTCTCTGCTAAGGTATTCTGACCTTTGATCCCACCCACAGACAATTACATTGCAAAATGTATGCTCATCTGGACAGAACACAGTTAAACTCTCCCAGTAAACTGGACTGTAAGAGATCAGACAAGTCAGTTTTCAAATCTGTGCGACAGTCTCTGAATTCTCAAAGAAATGTATCAGAGAGATGAATCTATCCTACAGGTGCTTTAGGCACTAAGCCCTGTTATTTTGGTTTTAAAGCTAAACAAGGGCTTAACAATCTAAACTCAAGCTACCTTTTGCTCTACAGGCATCAAGATAAAAACAATTTCCTTGCAGAATCAGATAAATGACAGAACGATCTTCAAATTATGCCTACAAGGTTCCTATGCAATGTGTTGTTATGTAACCACTCAAATCCAACCCTTGTACTGCTCTTAACAGCATTCTTTGCCATGCTCACAACATGGGAAATTCATGCTGACACTACTTTCATTATTTGAATGATGAAGTGCATAGGAAGGAAGTTGACTTGCATGACTGGAGCGCTGCCATCAATGGCTACCAATGTTTTAGAAGAGGGAGGCAAGGAAAGCAAGGTGGTGAGGTGGCCCTCTATGTTAAGGAGAGTTATGAATATCTACAAATTAATGATGGTGATGATAGGGTTGAGTCTTTATGCATAAGAAACAGCAGGAAGGCCAAAAAGATTGATTATCATGGTGGGAGTCTGTTATTGACCACCCAACCAGGATGAAAAGGGAGATGAAACATTCTATAAGCAGTTGGGAGAGGCTGCAAAGTCACTACTTCTAGTGTTGACGGGGTGGCTTCAAATTCCCAGTTTTCTACTGGGAATACAATGCAGCAGAGAGCGAACAGTTCCAAAGGTTCCTGGATTGTGTGGGAGAGAACTTCCAGGCTCAGACAGTGCGGGAGCCAAATAGGGAAGGTGCCCTCCTGGATCTGCTACTTGTGAACAGAGAAAGGACTTGTGGGGGATGTAACAGTTGGAGGCTGTCTTGGGCATAGTGACTGTGACATGATAAGAGTTTTTGATTCTAGGAGAATCAAGGAGGGGGGTTCAGTAGAACTGCCACCTTGGACTACCAGAGGGCAAACTTTGACCTGTTCAGGAGACTGGTTGACAAACTGCTTGAGAGGCTGTCCTAATAGGCAAAGGAGTCCAGAAAAGGTGGATATACTTCAAGAAGGAAATCTTAAAGACACAGGAGTTGCCCATCCTCATGTCCCAAAAGATGAGCCAGAGGGGAAGAAGACTGGTTTGGCTGAACAGAGAGTTTGGCTGGAACTCAGGAACAAAAGGAGATTTTGTGGTCTTTGGAAGAGGAAACAGGCCACTCATGAGAACTACAAAGAAGCAACGAATCTGTGCAGGGAGAAAATTAGAAGGGCCAAAGCCCAGCTAGAACTCATTGTAACTATTGTTGTAAAAGACAATAAAAAAATGTATCTATAAATATATTAACAATAAAAGAAGGATTAAGGAGAATCTTCATTCTTTAGTGGGTGTAGGGGTAAACATAGTGACTACAGATGAGGAAAAGGCTAAGGTATTGAATGCCACCTTTGTCTCTGTCTTTAGTAGTAGGGTTAGTTGTTCCCTGGATAGCCAGCCCCTTAAACTGGAAGAAAGTGGTGGGGAGCAGCATAAGACCTCCATAGTCAAAGAGGAAATGGTTAGTGATCCGCTACATCACTTAGACATACACAGATCTATGAGGCCAGATAGGATACACCAAAGAGTACTGAAGGAATCGGTGGATGTGCTCATCAAGCCACTTTCCATCATTTTTCAACAGCCCTGGCTAACTGGGGAGGTCCCAGTGGACTGGGGGCTAGCTAATGTGACAGCTATCTACAAGAAGAGCCCGAAGAAGGATCAGGGCAACAACAGGCCTGTGAGCCAGACCTTGATGCCAGAGAAGGTTATGGAGTAAATAATCTTAAGTAAGTGCCATCACGTGGCATGTATGGGACAGTCAGGTGATCAGGCTCAGCCTGCATGGGTTTGTGAAAGACAAGTAGGTCCTGCTTGACTAAACCGATCTCCTATGACAAGGTGACCTGCTTAACAGATGAGGGAAAAACTGTGGACTGGAGTAAAGCCTTCAACACTGTTTCACCCAGCATTCTCCTTGAGAAATTGGCTGTTTGTGGCTTGGATAGATGTGCTCTTCACTGAGTAAAACACTGGCTAGATAGACAGCCTCAAAAAGTGGTGGTGAATGGAGTTAAATCTAGTTGGCAGCTGGCCACAAATGGTCTTCCCCACAGTTCAGGATAGGGGCCACTCCTGTTTAATGTATTTATCAGAGGTCTGGAAGAGGAAATTGAGGGCATCCTCAGCAAGTTCGCAAACAACAGCAAGTTGAGCAGAAGTATTGATCTGCTTGAGGGTAGGGAGACTCTGCAGAGGGATCTGAACAGGCTGGATTGATGGGCCACAGCCAGTGGGATGAGGTTTGACAAGGCCAAGTGCCAAGTCCTGCAGCTGGGTCACAACAACCCCAGGCAACGCTTCAGGCTCAGAGGAGAGTGTCTGGAAAGTTGCATGGTGGAAAAGGCAGGTTGCTTTTTGGGTGCTGGTTGACAACCAGCTGAACACAAACTAGCAGTGTGCCTAGGTGGCCAGGAAGGCCAATGGCATTCTGGCTTGTATCGGAAACAGTGAGTCCAGTAAAATGTGGGAAGAGATCATTCCCCTGTACTCAGCACCGATAAGGCCACACCTGATCCTGAAGGCCAGAAGTTTGTTCTTTCTTTTTTTTTCTTTTTTTTTAAAAAAAAAAAAACAAACAAACAAACAAAAAAAAAACAACAAAAAAAACAAATCAAACCAAAAAAAAAAACCAAAAAACTGTGGTCAAACATACAGGTATTGCTATTGCCTGTAACCTGCCATGTTAACTTAATTAACAAAGTGTCTCATGTTTCTTTTCAAAAGCAGATTAAATTCGTTCTTTCAAATAACTGAGACTTCAGTGGGTGAGTGCAACTCTGCAGATTTCCAGTGATCACTGTATTTTGAGTAAGATCAAAACTTCTGTAAAGATCTGTTTTGGATAATAAGAAATTTGTATTGATCTCCACATTTGCTGCATTTTGTTTTTATGGAATGGGAGCAATAGTTTGAGGTGCTTGTTGAAAAAGTCCAAAAGCTGGAGCAATGGCTAGAATAAAGGGCTCTAATGGATAAAATAAATGTCTCCTGTTACTTAAATGAAAATAAAATTAAGACAAAATTAAGGTATTAATTTAAAAATAAATTATACTTGTAGGTCAGAGTAACATTCAATTATCTTTTAAAATTCTGAATTAAGTGTAACCTATCCTTCATATTTTTGTTATGTTGAATACTAGTGCACACTTCATAATCAATTTGTTTATTTCTCTGAATTAGTATGTGAGAGAGACAGGCAAACTGAAGCTTTCTGAATCAATGTGAAAGAACAATCTCCATCTGTCTTGAAAGAGAGGAAAGGGCCCATGTACAAGCCAACACCTAACTTGTTTCTCTTTCTGTGTTCAGTGAGTGAGGTGTAGTTTCAGCACAGCCAGCTGGTGGCTAGAAATATCATGGGATTTCTCTGCATCTTTGTATTAGATCCAGAATAACGAAAGGCAGTTCTGGGAACATTTGCTGCCTTCACGATAGTTTTTTTATTAAAGGGTAAACCAATAAATAAAAAATTTGTGTTTCCCATACCAGATAGGATCTTGAGGGGAACAAATATCCTTTTTGCATTTTACCTTTCATATGGCGCCACAGAGCCACAGCTTGTAGGTACTATGGCATTGCAAAAACATACATATAAGTGAAAGGCAAATAAAGATATGTCAATGTACTTTGGTCAGTTTTTCTAGATGGAAAGAAAATTTAATCTTGGAGCAAACTTCTGCGTTAAGATGATTTGCATGATGAGGTTTTGGTCCTTGGCAATTTATGTGGGGTTTGGAGAAGCCAAAAAAATCACCGCATTTATTGCTTCATTTGTTCCACATTTCCGAAGCAGCTAATGAAAGACAAAAGCAATCAGCTACAGAGTAGGCACTATTGCTCAGCAAGTATCTGCATACATGAATTCTATTCATAATTTTTTTCACCACAAGAAATCTGCAGAAGCGACAGGTATTTGGAAAACAAAATAATGATGAAGAACTTGTTTTGTGGATGGTGGCATTTCCTTTTCTTTCTGCAACTGCTTATGGAGCTAGGTTTCCTACTTGTTTGCTGCTCAGTAGGATTTCTTTCTGCAGAGGGTTTTCCCGTGTGAGAAAGTGCCAATGACATCACTGGGAACAACTTTCATTCCACTTCCATGGTTTGTGCATGGGAGGGCACTCGCCTACTCTGATAGCAAAAGACTGTGAAGTAGGAGGTGTGGGGGAAGGGAATAAGACGAGAAGGTTCCAGGGAAACACTCTAGCAGATGCACTGGTCTCCTGATAAATAGTGACACATATGTAGCTCAATTAGTGGGAGGGCTATTTTTGGAAATCAGAGCTCTCCCTCTGGAAAACTAGCTAATTCTCACACACACACACCCCCGCCAAGCCCCTTCTATTTTTACAAGCTCCTTTGGCTGGGGATGGAGGTGGTATGGCAGAGACTGAAAGCGTGCCGCGCCTAGCAAGCCATGCTCAGAATTAATGACATGCTGTGCTATCCCCCCCCACCTCCCTCATCCAATCGTGCTTTCTAGGCTGCTGCTCTGGTGCTGAATACAAGAATGAGTGTTGCCAAGGGAACAAGGAGGAGCAGCAGTCCTTTTCTCCTGCAGTTACTTTGTAAGCCAAGGGATCAGCTTTGCACCCTTCAAATGATAAGCTTCATCTATTCCTTTCTTGTAAAGAGACATAAATTCCCAGCATACCTGCTCTTCATCAAAGCACAAACAAAAGCCTGGCCAGCCCTAATTTTTCAGGCAATCAGTTGTGCATACAACCATTCGAGGAGTGGGAGGAACAGCCAGTGCAGAAGTCCCATATACTTCCCAATGGCCTAAGTCTTCAGGGGTGTATAGAGGACTAGAAAGTGCCCCTACTCAGCTATGGATGACCTAGCTATCAGACAGTGAAGGCATCACACACTCACCTCAGCAGGAAAGCAAGGAATGGGCAGGAGCAAGAATCTGATCTTCTGCACATTGACGCTTCTCCTTTTTTTCTTTTTAGTATTAGATCTAAGGAATTGCTGAGTCACTGTCGCAAACATGTACCTGAGACACAGAAAGGGATCATGTCTCAAGTTCTCTTAGAGTAGGAGCAACATAGTTGCATGCCACCACTGCTAGAAGTCTTGTAGTAAAGTATGGTATAGCACAGATAAACTCCAGAGCCCATGTAGGTACCCTGAGCGATCCCAAGTGTTTCGTTTTCACAGGACATACCTATTTGCAGTATCTACTCTGCTAAACTCACTGGAAGACTTCTACTCCTTCTACTCTTTCAGATGCAGATAACACCCAAACTGTATATAATTTAAATAGAAACAATAAAATAAGGTGAGATACAGAATGGGAGGTTTAATCCCATGCTCTTACAACCAACCCAAGCAATGAAGTCAGAGGAACTGATTAGTTCCCCAAAATAATAATTTCTAGTGTCCAGTGTTCCCAAATCCTCACTTTTTGGCGGCCTCAGATGTCTAGGTGATGTGTTATTCAATGACGTTTAAAGAGAAAAAGGCAAAAGAAACAGAGGTGTGGATAGTGAAGTGACCTGCCCGTGTTCCTTCAATCCAGTGATACATTCAGAAGCAAACTCAGGAAAACTAATACCAGGGCATACTTCAGGGTTGCAAACAAGTCCACAGCAAGCCCAAGATTTTGCACTTTGAGTTAACTAATGAATTGCAGCACATTCAACAAAATGTGACTTTTTTCCTTTGTTGAGCAAAGAAAATGTATTTGTCTGGCAAAATCAAAGACGAACTTGTGTTATTTCAAAGCTTGTCTTTATTATAAAAATTTTGGCAAGATTTAATGTCTGCAAAAATTTGTCTGTGCAACTCTTTCATCCTTGGTCACTGGACTTTTTTTTTTCTGGAAGAACTGGAAAAGAATTTTCAGTTTGTTGCACCCATTTCAAGCCTGATGACAGTGAGACCTTTTTTTCTTTTTCCTTTCTTTTTTTTTTTTTTACAAATTCAGACTGCACCTGTAAAAATATGCAAAAGAAAAATAAAATTCAACTTACATCTTTGCTTGTTCAAGTGCCTCCATTGTATGGTAGAGGTATCACATTTTGCTTATGTGCACTGTTGTTAAAATATGGGATGGCATCTTCCAAAACTCCAAGTCAAAATATTTACTCCTTTGTTGACAAAAATCTTATTATAGATATGCATTCCAATTCACAAACTGAAAAAGATCCTTCTTTTCACAGAAGAGTCTCTTGATGCAGAATATGGAGGAATGATGTAGGTGTTGCTAAGAATACTTTCTATGACTAATTCATGACCATCAACCACTCCTTTTTTCTTTTATCCAAAGGGGAAACTGTGTACCTTAGCTTGGTAACATATTGATACATCCTGTGTCACACCTAACGTGAAAACAAATTGTGAATGCTTTGGTAGTCAATGCAGTTCTAATAAATAATATCAACAAATCTTGCTGTCACACATGCGCATATGGAGACATGCATACATGCACACACGTGTATTGAGGGAGACAGAGGAGGAAGAAATCACAACATGTTCTCTGGTTCATATAGCTGTGATTTGATTCATCTGAAGTGTCTCGAGAAATAATCAATATACACTAGCATTACTGTGCTTTCTCACTCAAACCAGGTGAAAAGTAAACTGACTATGATAAGAAGCACCTTGAGTTTTCTCAGGCATTTCAGTAAGTGACTTATAGACAGGCTGGTTTAACCAAAAAAAAAAAAAGGATTCCAGCAGTGAAATACATGACCAAGACACACAAAGGCATGTTGAGCCCTATATTGCAACTCTGAACTGTTTTGGAAGCTTGATCCCAGAAGCAGAAGCCACAGTTGCGAGTCAAGAGAGTTTATAGGCTACAGCCTATGTAGGCATTGCCTTGAGCTGGAGAAAATACATGTGCTGCATATAGTTAGTTCTTCAGCCACTGCACCTTCACATGGAAGCATTATTGAACTACAAGTGGTACTCTTGGGCTTGAATCGAAAAAGGTAGAGGGGAAAAGACTTCCCAATGCAACAGTAAAATTCAGTTCCTGAGATGCTCCACATTCATTTAAAGACAGTATCCATTTCTCTTAAAAAAACATATATATTATGAGAAAAAGGTGACAATTATTCACTCACAGTTAATTTTCAATGTTGTCTGCTCTGTTCAGTGACATATATTCAGCCTTACGAATGCAGCCATACATAGAAAAAAAAAAAAAACCTCCACAGTTCACTTTGACACAAATGATGATAGAAATTGTCCCATATAATTTTCCTCAGGCCCCTAAAGACTACTGGGTGATTTTTACATGTGGGATGTTTCAGTGTGGGACAAGTATTTGAGGCACTTTGTGGGAAATTTGGGGATGCAAGTTCTGTTCCTTGCTTTGCTACTGATCCATTTAGATGTTTTTGAAAACCTGCCTATGAAGAACTATCCAGATACTTTTATCTGTAAGATAATCAAATTCCAATAAGCAGATACTGTGAACTATATATATAAAACTCTTTAGTATATGAATGTCAGATATATAGCATCTGCATGGGAGGAAACATAAAGACTGACTGCTCAATTGTCCTCTATCTGTTGCAATCAGCTGCAAGATCAGAGCAACCTTCAACCCAATTTGCATTGCCATAGATTTCCACAAGGAGACAAGACGAACTTAGTGCACTGACTGAGGTGTGCCACCCTGAGAAAGCAGGGACACATGCTCACCTACTCAAAGGGAAGTGGTTTGTTTAAACTCAGATGGTTCATCAGCTGAAAATGCACTCCCAAGGTCTGCTCATTTACCAATCTTGTAAAGAGGCTGGCTGACTGAGCTCACCAGGATACTGCTGTTCACAGGGTGCTAAGGTCCACATGTTCATGGCCGGCATTGGAACAGACTGGCCAGGGAGATGGTGGAGTCAGCATCCCTGGATGTTAAAAAAATGTATACCCATGGCACTTCAGGACATAGTTCAGTGGTCATGACAATATTTGGTACACAGATTTGATGATCTTAGAAGTATTTTCCAACCTTAGTGATTCTATGGTTCTCTCAGTAAGCAGAGGTATTTCTACAAGTGGCTTGGTAGTAAAAGCTAAACTCAGACAGCAAGTGTATAATGAGTTGTGTTTTCCAAATGCAAACAATCAACACCTTGTGATTTTTTCCATTCTTTTACAAAGGTGTTTCAATATATTGGCAAAGATGATCATGTACTGATTTTCTACCCCGTACGAGGAAAGACTTGCACTTGATTTTGCACTTGGATAGGGGGAGAAAGTACTTTAAAGTTGCACAACATTAGAAATTTTGAAATATTAAAATTAATATTTTATTCCTTGTCATGTAAATTCTAATGTCAATCTAAAATTCAAATGTCTGCAACACTTTTTTCTAACAGAAATTGTCAGCTATATTCACACACTTGAGTTTTAAAAAATCTCTACAAACTTATCATTTAGAAAAAATTCTTTTACAAGATTGAAAGGAAATTTAAAAAGAAAAAAAAAACAACAACACACAAACCCAAAAACCAAGGAAGATCTTTTCCTATGAAGAACTGGATTTCAAATAAAATGTATTTTCCTGTGTAGTAATGTTGAAATGAGAAAACAGCAAGCAACATTAAGGATTTCTACATACCAAACAAAGCACATGCCAAAATTTTAGTGTGCTTGTGTATTTACCATTTTTCGCATTGTGGCTCAATTATTCTGTTTGGGTTTTGGTCTCTGATTAGCAGTTATAAAAAAAAAATTGAAGTGACCGGGACATGCTACCACAATGACTAATAACCAAGGGCTGGAAAGGAATCCAAACATTTGCAAGATATTCTTCATGCGCAGATGGTAAAGCATCTTGAATGACTATAGGGGAAAATCAATTATATCCAAGGTGAAGAAGCCAATTTACTGCATCTCAGCTGCCCTTTCCAAAGGAGAACCATGTACAACCATTTACTTGCAGTAAAACAAATCTTTCTTATCAAAAGTGCTCTAAGAACAGAAACGTGAAATGAAGATATTGCGCATTCAAACATCACACTAGAAGTATGAAAAATTTTTTTTTGGAAGCAACACACTAGTAAAATTCAGTATGAAAAGAAAGCGGATATTATTAAAAAAAAACAATCAAACAAAAAAAAACCAAACCAAGACAAAAAAAAAACCAAACACAAATAAAACCCACCAAAACCAGGGAAAAGTCAGTTATGATTTTGGTAATTATATCGCTCGCAAAATAATACTTACTATAATTGCAGTCAAAACAAGTTAATATTTATAATACATGCAGGGCCAAATTTTCCTTCTGTTTACAAAACTGTGGTAGCACTGAGTTGACTGAAAAAATAATTTGGCACAATATGCAGTCTTACGGTTATTCCACCAAAAGTCTCGTGTGTATCTCTAAACTTGTAATGATAATCTCTGATGATATAATTGATAAAAGTGACTACCTGATCCCTGGAAACAGCTTTTGAGAACAGATTAGATTTTACAACCTCTGGATCTTGGTGTCAGAGCAAAAAGAGGTAACTCTTAACTCTTTCTCAGTCCCAGTCGGCATCTGGAGAAACAAGTCATCAGGATGACAAAAAAAGGCTACCAGCTAATTGACGTGCCTGGTTCTAAATCAACAGAAAGGACCTGGTCCTCCACTGATCTGCCCAGCATATATCCCTTAAAATAAACAAACAAAACCCTTAAAATGATGGTTAAAACCAAGCTTTTTGCTGTTGTAAATGAACTTATCAAATGCAAGGCAATGTAGAAGCAGGTCCAAAATACTTGCAGTTTAATGAGGATGAAGAAGAGCACACACATTGCAAAGAAACACTTCTTTTTCCTGTTAGTTAAAGATTCTAATTTGCTTTATTCTTGCTCTGTGGTACTAATGAAATACGAATACTACTACTGCTTTTAGCAGTGTGAATGACAAGAATGAGTTAACATGAATGATAAGAAAATAATGCAATACTTGAGCAGTATGTATCTTGCACTGTAGACATGTTGTCCCCATAAAATAATGGCTAATTAAAAACCGACTTATGCTGCCAAACAGTACTAGTGGAACATTCATTTGAACACCTGCTCTGACCAGATTTAAGAGTCTAGTTATTCATTTTCTGTAGATTTATTTTTGTTTTAAATGTCTATTGCAAATGCTCTCCATCTTCAGCTGCTAACTTTAAAATCCCATAAATTTCTTTTTTTTCCCATTTATAAGTGTGAAACATAGCTCTGGCTTTATTTTATTTTTTTTCAACTGCCGAAATACAATCAAACAATGACTTGATGGAAAACTTATCCAAGAGGTAGATACTTGACAGTAGATGATTTGTAAGCACACAATATAAGCTTCCCTCTCTCGGATCAAAGCTCCATCTAGCCTAGTATTCTATTTCCAACAGTTAATTCAAGAAAATATATTAACGAAAAAGGCAAGTACAGAGTCATTCTTTTCTCTTATGTCCTCCAGGTGCCTTTTTAAAGAATCAGTGATAGTCCTGCCCTCTACATATTCATCTTTTTTTCTGAATATCTTGTGGTAATGAATACAATGTAATTATAGTGAAGTTTGTGGAAGGAAGGTAAGACTTATTTCTACTGGGTCAAATAATATTGACCGAAAACAAATAGACACTATTTTTGGCACATGAGTTTTTTTTCAAGTTTCTTCAAAAATTGAAAATAATTCTTTGAGTTTTTACTAGACACACTAATTAGACCATCTACAATAAAAAAAGTACTTGGTTGTCAGGGAACAAAGGAAGGGGTTTTGCACCAAGAGAGGTGATAGAATGATTATATCTAATGGTTAAGAAAAACAACACTGTGCAATACAAATACAAATACCTGTTCAGAATCCATGACTTCCATTGTTTCATAGTTAAGGACTAATTTCCTGGCTTGTCCTTTGAAGATATTTAGTAAGCTCTTATATGAGGGTCCAAACTGGAAGTTTACAAATACAGTGACTGCTTTGTGAAAGATTATCCTACTGAAAAGAGGATGTTTTTTTTCTTCTGCTAACTGTCTCCAAGCTCTGCATGGCAGGTGGTGATTAAACAGTTAAAGTTTGGATGAGGTGACTTCGGAGCACTGGATACTAATACCTGCTATTGTAAACACATGATAACAGGACCTTGAAAATTGATTGGATGAGATGTCATGCTGTAATGGCTCTGGGGATATGCTGACTTAAGAGTGCTTGTCTGTTTAGTTGTTGCACACATCAAATCTGCTCCATGACTTCCAACTTTCCTTATCATCCTTCAATTTATCTTTTTCTACACTTTTTTATACTTTCTGGGGTGTGTGACCTCAATGTCCCACGGTATTTGAAATACAGATATTGCATGGCTGAAAGTAGTAACTCCATTCTTCAGGAAACTGAGTCATATGCAGTGGTGACCATCTCTGAGTAGGAGGTTGGATGAGACATGTTCGTCTGGCCCTTCCAGGAGGAGTTGTGAATCTAATAGGACCAAAAGCCTGGAATGCAAGACTGAAAATAAATTAACTTGACATAAGTTTGTGGTGGGTCAACCTTGGCTGAGCACCAGGTACCCACCAAGTTTCTCTATCACTCCCCGCTACTTCCCTCAGCACGGCAAGTGGGGAGAGAATAAGATGAGAAGAGCCCATGAGGTACGATAAAGGAAATTTAATAGGGAAAGGCAAAAAGCAAGCCGTGTACTTGCAAAATGAAGCAAAACAAGATTTTGCGAGGTGTTGGAGTTGCCCTTTATGTGAGAGAGCAACTGCAGTGTATTGGGTTCTGTCCAGGGGCGGATGAGGAGCGAGTTGAGAGCCTGTGGGTGAAAATTAAGGGGCAGGCTGGTATGGGTGATACTGTTGTGGGTGTCTATTACAGGCCACCAGATCAGGGTGAGGAAGTTGATGAGGCCTTCTACAGGCAGCTGAGAGCAGCCTCGCAATCACAGGCCCTGGTTGTAGGTGGGGATTTTAACTACCCTGATGTTTGCTGGAGGGACTACTCAGCCAGCCATCCACAATCCAGGAGGTTCCTCCAGTGCATCGATGATAACTTCCTGATGCAAATGGTGGATGAACCAACTAGGAGAGGAGTAACTGCTAGGGGAAATCCCATGGGAAAAGGGTACTTGAAGGTAAAGGGGCCCAA
>VWZK01017780.1:28183-39116 GCA_013396935.1 Baryphthengus martii | reverse complement strand
AAAGAAAAAGGAAAAAAAAGAACAAGAAAAAGGAAAAAAGAAAAAGGAAAGAAAAAGGAAAAAAGAAAATAAAGAAAAAGAAAATAAAGAAAAGGGAAAAAGGAAAAAAGAAAAAGAAAAAAAAAAAAAGAAAAAAGAAAATAACTCTGTAGGAAAAACAATCCGGGAAAGGCAGCAGAAAATCTGAGAGCGAGTGACAGTAGTTGTTGGGAAAACCTCCCTGCCAACGCCTCCTGACAGAGCACCACCTTCCTGGTGTCCGAACAAAGGAGGGAGCGATGCTCAGAGAAGCCTCCTTCCTCTTAGTTGAATTCTACATCATCCATGGAATCGAGGTTTGGGTTGGGTTTTTTAATTCTCAGGACTGGATCTGGCTTCAGCACCAGATGAACATTAGCTAAAACTTAGTAAAAATGGCCTGCTTTTGACCTAACTTTTGACAGTCTGAACTCAAGTGACTCCAGGGTCACAACCCCAGTTCTGACCTTGCAGAAGCTCCTTAAGTCTTGCCCAAGTACGGTTTTACTCCTACAGGCTTCTCTGCGTTCTCAAATGCCTGTTCAAAAGTGGAAGAAGCAGCAGCAGCAGCAAATCCACTTTCAGGGGAGTTTTGTTTTTTTCTTCCAGAGCTGGGTGAGAACTAACACCGGCAAACCTGTCAAAAGCAGCTCATAAGCCTGTTCCACAGCCTTGAGGTCCCAGACAGAAGGACAGTCATGCCCCCATCAACCCATGGGACCCAACACTCCCAGGAGCTGTGCTAGAGGACCCCTCCTTGTGCTGATCTCCATCAATCCTCCACAGGAGCCAGGAAAGCTCCTCACCAGACACGTCACCTTCACGCCATCCCAGCACCCAACACGAGGTTCCTTCGGACACGTGTACGGGGGAAGCAGGTACCTTGGAAATTCTGTCCGGCAGCTAGAAGAGCAGATTTCCTGCAGTCCCTCAGGTTTCTCAGGACGTACCACAGTTTCTCAAATTCATCGGTTATCTCAGAGAAACGTGAAAGTTCTGAGGAGAACGTGTCGATTCATCCAGGATCCGTGCTCCTCTCCGAGGGTGTAACACAGATTGGAGCTGACATTTAAGATGACCCACACCCTATACAAGCCTCACAAAAACTGCCTAGTTATTCACTTTTCCAGCTTGGCAAACTAAGCCTCCATACTCAGTGTCAAGCTAAAACATTTGTTAAAATAATTCTTGGCTCCTTTCCAATCCAAACAAATTCATCAGGCAGATATTTCAACTCTTTTTTTGACTCCGGCAAGCAGAAGGAGGGAGGTACAAAAGTAAAGGTATAAAAGTCTTCGTTAGGTAAAATATGATTTTTTTTTTTTTTTGTATATATATAAACTTTTTTCTTCCACAGAAGGTTTGGGCTATTTTTGAGGTCGCTGTCTCCAATTAAAAGTAACACATGAGCTTTAAACAAATCAGACAACCGTGGAACAATTTTAATCCCTGAATGAATAAATCCCTTGGGGGACCTGGCTGCAGAGAAATCAATGGGCGATTCTATTAAGCCTTAACGGCAAATAAGGCAGAATCTGGCTTCTACAATGAACCTCAAAGCCACAAATCCTGTCATAAGAATTTGTCAGATTCGTGTGATCGGTCATCAGCACACAGATTAGATCCAGAGTGTCTTCTGCTGACAGCAGCTGTCGGAACAACATTGTGCGAGACCATCCTTGGGTTAGGGGCTATAAATCTTAGGGGGGAAAATAAGACCTTAATAAGTGTTATCTGGGTGAACACTCATGTGTTCCAGTGACCTCCTACCCTTATCAGCACCCTGCTGCCCACTGACCTTACCTCGAGCTCCCAAGTGTTAACAGAAGTGTCAGCTGCGGCTGGGAGCAGCTCGGCATTTCCTCCCACAGCCTTTCACAGCGACACAGAAATGACCTCTCTGCCCTCCAGACTGGAAGCGCTCGCTCTGACTGTGGGATCAAACACAAATCATTCATATCGTGCTATAAAAATACACCACAGGCTGGTACAGAAAAAAAAAAAAGTCATCCAAACAGGAGAGACCATTTCTTCCCCTCCCCTTCAATATAACTAAACGCTCACCTACTGACATCTCTCAGGGTAAGGACAAAATCACTTTGCTTAGCGTGGTTGAGAGCCTTGCCCATATGTAAGGAGCCTCTGCAGCACTGCCTGGGGCTGCAGCTCTTCTTGTAAAAGAGATGCTCTCAGAACTCTTCCGTGGCACTGGAGCCAATGGCTTGAAACCAGGCTGCTAAACTCCCAGGATCCTTGAAAGAGGGTGATCACATCCACACCGCTTGCTGGAAACCATCACCAGCCTGTCTAACTGTGACGAGGGCTGTTCTAACAACTCGAGAGGAGAGGAGAGGTGATCAGTGACAGCCTGACTCAGGAACGGTCCCTGTGCTCTTCAGCTGGATCTCCCCTGCCCAGCTACCCAACCTGTTCAGATCTGGGGCATGTCCAGGGTGCCCGACAGCTGCCTCTCAGATGGCAGAACCAAATTGTCTTTCCTTGAAACCAAGGGAAGAGCGTGAACATAACGGGCAGACAGAGCTATGGTACAAACGTGTCACACCCACTGCTCCCAAGCTCAGAAGGACTCACTCCAAGCAGCCACTGTTTAGATAAAAAGTTCTAGAGAGTTAAGTTTTCAGAGTCATTAAGTGCTTAAAGACTGAGACAGGAGCCATCAGCTCTCACAATGAATAGGAATCCTTAGTTGAGAAGATGTACAGTGGGATTTTCAGGTGAGGCACCTCAATCCTATTGCAGTTGTCTGGAATTATATCCCTGCAGAAGTTAAAAGCCTCTGTGATAAGAGAGATGCCTCTGTTATCCCTTCAGCACCCAAGTGCAATGCCTCTAATCCATTTTCCTGGCTTATGAAAGAAATACAGAAGTAATACTACAAGTGTTTGCCTCCTCCTCCTCCTGGGTAAATGAAAAATATCACCTGCATATTTCAGCTCTGAGATCTTGCTTCAAATCTCCCTCTGAGCAAATAAATGGAAATCTCATGGAAGGTGCTGAGGGGAATTTCCACATTGCCTGGTAGCACGAGACACAGGACAGGCACAAATAGCTAAGTAGTTTAATTCACACTGCTTTGGCATTTGGTCAAAGGGGGTTTGCAGAAGTAATTAAGAAAGGGAACCTAAAGTCATTTGAAAGAACAAATAATTTTCACTGTGACCCTTTTTGTTTTTTCTCCCCAGCATCCTTTCCCTGATGGATTTTAGCCAGAACCCTCTAATCTACACCATCCATTTAAAACAGTCAGCACCTCACTCTAAAAAAACAAACTAACTAGGAAAGAATCACAGTCTTCTTCATCAGTTGGTTCAGCAGCAATGAGATAAACTGGCTTTCCAGCTTGCAGCATATTTTCTTCCAACTTTCACCTCACAGAAAGATGTGAAAAAGACGTAAAGATTTAAAAAAAAAATGACATACGTATTGTCTACCATTGCTCCTATTATTTTGAATCAAATAACCTCTGAGATAAGCACAGATTTGAAGGGAATATCTGAGAGAAGTAATCTGGAGAGTATCTTCTTACAAAGCAGATTGCTGAGGAACAAGAAACCCATGGACCAGCCGATGGCTTCACTTTGATAACTGGTGAGACCCTGGACCAGGTTGCCCAGAGAGGTAGTGGAAACCTCATCCTTGGAAGTTTTGAAGGCCGGGTTGGATGGGGCTGTGAGCAACCTGCTCTAGTGGGAGGTGTCCCTGCCCATGGCAGGGGGGTTGGAATAAGATCATCTTCAAGGTCCCTTCCAACCCCGACAATTCTACGATTCTATGATTTGGAGCTGAGCGATATTAGAGGAATGCATCTGAACAAGAAAGCAAGAGAATCTGTGCCCTGCTAAGTGGGTCTGACAACTCTCCCTGGGCTGTGAAAAAGAAATAATTTCAAAAAACCTCATTTCTGCTATAAAGCAATTGGCACACTAGGGGAAAATGATGGCACACACTGACACAAGGTAACACACATTAACTGCTCCCATAAACCGGTGGTAAGTAGGAGGGACAGAAGTAAAAAAACATATTATCCACTTTATTGTAACAGGGGCCACTGTTTTTCAAAATTAACTTGGATGCATTCGTGTTTGGAAGCCACATTTAAAATACCTGAAATAGGCTCCGTTTTCATAAACGGTTGAGCATCCTCTTGGAAGAAAAATCAGTCTTTAGAGTCCATCTACCTTAAGTGTCCCAAAGCCAGTGGCCATCTAGGAAAATTCAGAACACTTCACTGAAAGACACTAACTTATCTTTCTTCAAAATCCTGGGACAACATTGCTGATAAGGATAGAGAGCATTTGCTTTTTCATGCTTGGATTATGTGCTAGTGTAGTAAAATCCAGCTACCACTGCTGGGCTGCATGGACCAAGGAAGATCCCGAGAAGGAGGAATCTCTGCAGGTCTGCACGTTGGTTTATGCTGCAAAACTGAGCACGCACAGATTTAAGAGCCCGATTGTTTTAACTGTTTGCTTAAGCGGTGATCAACTCCAAAAAGATTCTCGTCTTCTCTTTTTGATTAACATTCTTTTGTATATTTGTTCATAAGATGCTGTTGAAGGAACTAAGGATTGAATTCTGCTTGGCTAAAGACATCAAGTAAATTCTATTTTATTATGCTGCTGCCACCTATAGTCCTTTTCAACACCACAGTATCTCCGCACAGCTTTGATTTTCCTTTAAACTTATAAAAATTGCATTCTTTCTCCTTTGACAAAACCTTCACCACCCCTCTCCCTCTCAACAGAAACAGAAAATAAAAGGTTTAGGGGGGACAACAACCTTTTGCCACCTTTCCTCTGTGATTTCCAGCCCCAAAGACCTCCCCAGTTTTGCCTGCTCTGATACTCTCTGATGACGACTCTGCTGTCAGCAGGACTGAGAAGAACAGAGGACTCTGAGGTGATATCAACCTAACACGAGTGGTTACTTCCCAACAACAGAGAACAGGACTGAGCACAACCAGCCTACCAGGCAGAAGACAGAGGTGGAAACCAAATCTGAAGTTTCTGATTCCCAGGATTAAGGAAAGTGTCAAAATGGTAAGACTTCAGGAGTTACTCATTTTGATGGTGTGTTGTGCCCTTTTAGCTACACATCTGAGTCCTTTCAGTCCCATGATATATTGTATTTATAGCTTCTCTCTTCAATTCTAGAATATTTTCCATTTTAGGAAGGAAAGAAAGCTAATCAAGTGTAGAATCAACTAAAACCCATAATTCTAAAATACAGACAGCTGATGGCATTGTATTAGACAATGAGTTAGAAGATGAAGCTGTTCCTTTGTTATTCTATTTTTTCTTTAAATAGCAGAGTTGCCGAAGCTGATGTGATAAAAGAATAATGCCGTGGAGAAAGAGAACCTGGGTAATCTTCCCATCTCCCTTATCACTTTCGGATACAAAAGGGTAAAACTGCAACTTGTCTCCCCTGCCCAGTACCCAGATAAAAACCACAAAGCTCACGAAAACTTTAGCTTTTCAAGGAGACAATGTTAACCAACAGCATTCAAACTGAATTGACTTTAAAAAAAAATAGACTTTGCTGTTTAAAAAAAGCAGAGCTACTGTGTATTTTTATTCGTGGAATAAAGAAGCTCTTTATGGAGAGCTCAGGAGTGCTGAAGCATTTTTTCTAACTGTGTCCTCTCAAGAGTGTCTCTCTCTTGTAAACTCAGACTTGCACACCACACCTAAAACCGTAAAAGAAAAAGCTGTACTTCGGTTCAGTCAAGATATTTTCCCTGAAGGTTTCTTTTTAATGCTACTTTTGTGTCAGTAACAGACTTCATCAGAAAACCAGCTGGTAGAGGACACCGCTGAGCACACGTACCAGATTACACACTCGTACCAGTTCACACACACATACCAATTCACACACACGTACCAGATTACACACTCGTACCAGTTTACACACTCATACCAGTTCACACACACGTACCAGTTCACACACACGTACCAGTTCACACGCATGTGTGTTTTCCATACTCTCATGCCTGACTGATGAAGTCTGTTCTGAAGGAGCTGAGAGAGCACAGAGAATCACGGGCCTGAGAATTCTGACAAACAAAATGTACTAGGAGACATACCAAAGAAATCAGTGCCCTGTTTTATCTCGTTCTCTTTGCACATCAACAGACAGGCTAAAAACCTGTTTGTCCTAAGTAAATACTCTTTGTAATTACACCTGACTAGACTCCTTCAAGGTCATGAAGATTCAATGGTGATAAACTGCTAAAAAATCCCACTGTTTCTCTTACACCTCTTTTGACGCCTATTTCTCCGAGTCATCGATTTAATTTTCCTCTTATTTCAAAAGTTGCCAGAATTCAAGGCATCACCAATGCACACTGACTCCTAAGGCACACCTCAAACATGCTCTACCAAAGTAGATACTCCATCTGCTGTTTAAAGGGCTCCAAGACAGTTTTCTGTTCAATTCCTACGGCTATAAGCTACTACTACTACTACGAGGAATTTTGTTGGCTCTAACTGAGGTTATACTGAGTACCAGCAGCAGGAGTAATGGGAATTCCAAGCAGCACGAACACAATAAAATGTTACCCTTGAAAGCAAGACAATGATTATTTAATTTCAGCTTTGTTAGAAACATCCCTGCTGATTGGTTTTGCAGAAACATCTACAAATACATTTATGCTACACCGTTCCTAGACTGCTGGCTGTGTTTTCCCAGGTGCCGACAGACTCGATTGCTTGTTTTCCAACAGCCGAGATTTTTTGTTTCGCTCTGTCACAACTCGTCAAACAGATTTTACACTCAGAATTCTACAGCAGGCACTATTTACACTTTATAGACATCAAAAATGGAAGAGCTCCAGGAATTACTGTGCTGACTGCGTCGTTCACTTGTATATTTAATTTTAAAATCTCCCATCTTAAATTTATTTCGGAGCAGCCAGAGACTTCTTTGCCTCTTTCTTTTATCCACATCTACCTGCAAAATGTTCATCTAATTCGATACTGAATTGGAAAGATCTTTCCATTAGTGACCACACAAGAGCACACACATTGAAGGAGCACATCTTAGCTTAGCCCTCTTCACGTGGGGTGATGGAGCGAGAGAGGCTGCAGCACTGAGAAGGCACCAGGGAGGCACTTGTACCAGTATTGGCCATAAAAATAACAAAAAAAAAAAAAAAAAACAACTGAGAGGACCCAACCTTATTAAATTCGAAGCTGAAGGATGGAGGAACATAATTTTGAGGGAGTCCTGCTGACTTTAGGATGAGTAGCAATCCACAGAAATGCTTTGCTACAGACAAAATCAGCTTCCTTAACGGATAATTTTGCCCTTGAATGGATAACTCCCCAGAACAAAATGGGTAACTAAATGTTTCCTTCCCTGACCTTTTTGCACAGCCTCTCTTTTCTCTTGAATAATACAGAACCATAAATCTGTCAGGCAGAGAAGATTGTGTATTTAATACTTTGGACATATTGCCTTTTAGTGGTTTATGACTGAATTTCCATATCTCCTGTGATTGTTGACTCTCAGAGTATGCAAAGCTGGGAAATGACGTAGCTTTTTCTATATGAGTGTGTTACCGGCCTTCATTTGACTTCCAACAAAAGTTTCCACGTTCAAATGAATGTCCTTGGTATTTCAGACTGATACAAACCAGAGACCTGTTGTGCTGGCAACACACCTCTGAAACCAAGAGTGGAATGGCCAGATGCTCTACCAGGCAATGGCTCTTTATTAAATGTTCACACAAACACAGGGAGAACTTGTCTCCGTGTCAATAGACATTGATGATGTCACCTTAGCTCTTCTGAATCTGAAATATACCTTTGCAAGAAATATTTGCCTGAGACGTTTCCATAATTTAATCATATTTTCAGTTCCTCAGTAACAGTTCAGTGTCCGTCCCTGCTATTATGGAGCAGTTTTTTTCTCCTTTTCCATCATAGAATCATAGAATGGTAGGGGTTGGAAGGGACCTCTGGAGATCAGCGAGTCCAACCCCCCGGCCAGAGCAGGATCATCCAGGGCAGGACACACAGGAACAGATCCAGGGGGATTTGGAAAGTCTCCAGAGAAGGAGACTCCACCACCTCTCTGGGCAGCCTGGGCCAGGCTCTGTCACCCTCACAGCAAAGAAGTTTCTCCTCCTGTTGAGGTGAAACCTCCTATACGCGTTATTCCTTGTCCTACTACAGGGACATAGAAAAGAGCCTGGCCCCTCCCACTTGACCCCCACCCCTCAGATATTTATAGACATGAATAAGATCCTCTCTCAGCCTTCTCTTCTCCAGATTAAACAGTCCCAGGGCTCTCAGCCTTTCCTCACAGGAGAGATGTTCAAGTCCCTTCATCATCCTCGTAGCCTCTGTTGAACTCTTTCCAACAGATCCCTGTCTCTCTTGAATTGGGGAGCCCAACACTGGATACTTATCGTCCATCATGACGATAAATATGGAATCTGCCAGCCAAGAACTCACAGCTGTCAAGGTCCTGCAGGAAGGGACAGCAGAGGTTGCCAGCATCACTCTACAGAGCTCTTTTCTCTGGAGAGCTCGGTGGCCGGCAGAAGGTGCTGATGTTCTATGTGCTACCTTAGGAACAACGCTGCCACTACTGCTCAAGCTTTATTTTCTTTTTAAGGAAGAATCACACTTTCTATATCCAGAAGCATAAAGAAACCATTTTTAATTAAAAACACAGCAGAAGTCAAGTTCACCAGGCCACTGTGAAAGCAAAGAAGCAAGACATCCTGCCGTCTATAAACTTTGACGTCTGTGTGTAGACCAATTAATTACTCATCACTACAATGACAGAAAGTTCCTACTTTATCCCTGGATGAAGCTCGATGCACCTGCTCCCTTCCCTTTAATGATAAGCCAAGTCCTAGCATGAAACTGCCTCCTTTCAATGATTAAAGAGCTACAAAACAAGGGCCAGTAACAACGCCACATTTTTTGTCCTTCCGTAATCTAATCTTTGCCCTGTCGAAACTGCTGATGAGAGAGCTCACTTCCACTTCAAATTTCCACAAAAAACAACTCCATGGAAAAGGAGCGGTGGCCCAGTGTTTACCGGCACGGTGATAGAAGGAATGAGGAATTACTCTGCTGAAAAACGGCTCTCCAGCCTTGTATCAGTCTCCAACAGCCTTTGATGTATGGTGACTATTTTTGGAAGCTAATGATACGTGAGCGATAAAGCAAATGAACTTTTTAACGATGACAAATACAGGAGGATACCCGGCACCGAGTAGAGAACGTGACGTCCAACTGAAGAAAGATTTATGGGAGCTAATTATGGGATGTTCGGCTCATAATGGCAAAAAAAACAGGAGGAAAGGAAAAACTTCGGGAAGAGCTTGTGCGTGTCAGCCTGGGATAACAGTTTGCTTTCAGAGAAAGGATGTCATGTACACTCCACTGCACACTTCTAGCTGATATTTCTATTGCTTTGATATTTATATGCATATAAAGCCTAAGAGATGCACGATTTGATGCCAATTAAATACAACCTGCTATGGATGGAAAACAGTAGGGGTTTAACTAGCACAAAAATATGCAAATAATTAGTGTTTCTATTGGCTCCAGGGAGGTTATACAGTGGCCTTTTACGGGCCTTAAAGGGGGGCTACAGGAAAGCTGGGAAGAGAATTTATCAGGGAGTGTAGTGATAGGATGAGGGGTAACAGCTTCAGGCTGAAAGAGGGGAGGTTTAGAGTAGAGAGGAGGAAGAAATTCTTCAGTGTGAGAGGGTGGTGAGACACTGGAACAGGTCACCCAGAGAACTTGTGGATCCCTCATCCCTGGAAGTGTTGAAGCCCAGGCTGGATGAAGCTCTGAGCAACCTCCTCTAGTGGGAGGTGTCCCTGCCCATGGCAGAGGAGGTGGAACTAGAAGATCTTTAAGGTCCCTTCCAATCCAAACCATTCTATGGTTCTATGAAATATACATTCGGGTTTTTTCAGTTCATTGTATGGCAAAACTGGCAGGATGATGTTTTCACAACTAAAACGTCATTGCACTCTTAATTTTTTTTTTTTTAAATGAAGAGATTCAATAAGATCTATTGGTGGCAATTAAAATTCAATACACTAAATATACTATTGACTGTAAAGTTTCTCAATAGCAGTTAATATAATAAAATATGACTTGTGGTATCTCATGCCCAAAAATCTATGAAAGAGAAGAAGAAGCGTTTGAGGACAATTCCAGGCCATAGGATCAGCCAGCATTTTGTGAGACATCTGAAGAATGGGAAAGCTGAACTCAGCCTTCCCAAGGGGCTGGTGTGGGAGCACAAGCCTGTTCACTTCAATCTTATTCTCACCTTTGATAAATCTTTAAAAGGCAACAGTGGAAGAGCCTTTTGTGGACGTGGGAACCAGTGTCTGTGTCTTCCCACTTTGTGCCTTCAGCCAGTATATTAAACACTTATTTTGATTCAGACCTTCTGGTGGCCTTCAAGGATCTGAAGGAGGCCTACAAGAAAGCTGGGGAGGGACTGTTTAGGATGTCGGGTAGTGATAGGACAAGGGGGAATGGATCCAAACTAGAGGAGGGTAGATTTAGATTGGACGTTAGGAAGAAGTTCTTCCCTCTGAGGGTGGTGAGACCCTGGCACAGGTTGCCCAGAGAGGTGGTGGAAGCCCCATCCCTGAAGTTCTTAAGGCCAGGTTGGATGGGGCTCTGGGCAACCTGGTCAAGTGGGAGGTGTCCTTGCCCATGGCAGGGGGGTTGGAACTGGATGATCTTGAAGGTCCCTTCCAACCCTGACAATTCTATTATTAAGGTCTCCTTTCATTGCACTGTCAAGAAAAAATGGCTCCAGAGAATACAAGAGGTTAAAAAGCCCTTTCCCGCCGGCCGCGGCCGGTCTCCCTAAGGGCGACCACAGCCTTCCCAACACGATGGGG
>VWZK01017780.1:0-28030 GCA_013396935.1 Baryphthengus martii | reverse complement strand
GGGGAGCTGGCGGGCGGGGCGCGGCCCTCAGGTAAAGGGCAGGGCGGGCAGGGCCCCCGGCCCTCGGAGGACGTTGGTGGCGGCCGGGACCCTGAGGTGCAGGGAGGGTGAGGAGAAGGGAGACGAGCAGCGCTTGTAAAAAGAGCTGTTTCACCGCTAGAGCTTTCTGCCTTGGTTCTCCTGTCCCCTTCTACCCTCAGTGGTTTAAGGCCATCTCCCAAGTTTTTCCTCCAGCGAGTTAAAGACTGCTGGAGTTGGCGGGGTTATGGCAGCTACAGCCGTTAGGTATTTCTGCTAAAAGGAGCTCAGATCCAAATTAAAAATCAGTCAAGACCCTTACAGCGGTGTCAGAGTGAAAGGCTTCAGCTGAAGTTGCTGGCAGCTGTGAGCAGCAGTGCGTTTGGATATTCAAATCGTATATTTGAAACTTAGTTCCCATGCAAGAGGTGAGAAAGGAAGGCTGGAGGAACTGGTTGGAAGAATTGACAAAAATAACATCAGCGGAGTAGTTCCCCACTTAAGCATAGATCTGTTTCAATAAATTTCTCTGAAACTTGTGAGTTCTGGTTTCAGCATGGGCACATGTTTGTCTCCGAGGAGTCTCTCTGGTGTAAAGTCAGTGAGCATGAGGAGAGCAGTTTTGCATAGAAAATACAGGTGTTGCTTTGAAAAACAAACACCACGCTGCATTGCCTCGTAGTCAGAGGTAAAGGTGTTAGAATAAAAAATGCTGTGGGGCTTGCACATTTCTTAGGGTAGTGGTAACGAGAGCAGAAGTGAAGATGGAAAAGTGGTGCATGCTCAGTCTTAAAGGGAGAAATCATTTCAACATAACTTCTTTGACTGTGGGTCAAAAAAGTAACTATGATAGGTTTTATTTCTGGTAAGAAGCGTTGTTTATAAAATGTGTGTGCTGTTCTGGCAACAGTAATTCTATAAAATCTTACGGTGTGCAGGAAGGACATACCCTTGTGTAAAGCAAATCTAAGCAGCACATTGTTCACCTGCTAAGTTGAACTGTGGCTCTGACAACAAAGAAGTTTTCTGCTTTGTGTACTCTATGTAATTACTTGGGTGTAGGCTGCGTTCAAGATAAAAAAAAAAGTTTGTTCTTCTCCCACCTCAGGAAGTGAAAACACGGAAAATGCAACGTGGGTGAGAAACACAAGCTAGGAAACTGAAAACTAAGCTTGGACTTTTGCGTCTCCTGAAAGAAATTATTAAAGTGCTTCATGGATTTTAATAAAGGTCAAATGTGGGACAGCCTAGAGAAAAATCAAATTGCCGTATATTAGGGAGTCAGGTTAAAAAAAATCCACTCCATTGGATAGAAACATTATTTCAGGCCATGTCTTATACACAATGTTTTAATTATATGGAAACTTTGGGGTTTTTTACGTTTACTAATAAAAAAAAAATCTGATCCTTGTCATGAAATAAAGATGTATGCTTTGACATAGTCAATCCAAGTCAAGTCACATGAAAATTTTATCCATTTTATCAAGCTATTTTTCTTCTGTGTGGTGCGTCCAAAATGTAAAATTAACTGTGAAATACCTTTGCATGAGTTGAGGTCACTGTGTGTTAATACCACAAAAGCTATGTATGAGTCATTCATCTTCATTTCACATACTCCCTCTGCTGGAAATTAATACGAAGGTTCAGTGGATCAGAGGAAAGCTCATTAAGCGCAAGATGCATTATAAACCCCTCTTTCTTCTTTTTATTGAGAGATCACCCGTCTTTACAGACACTCTGGTGGGTATCGGTAAAACAACTTGCATTCCCTGTTGCAAGGCTGTTCAGATTGAAACCACTCAGATGTGGAAGGAGGAGGGAATGCAAATTAAGTAGTCAAATATTCCACAGGTACTAAATCTATATGCATTTTATAGTATCATTAAAGATCTGCCAGTTAGATTAATTAAATAAATATACAAAAGCAAAGGAGTAAAGGAGCATAGCTGATGTCGATAACCATGGGGATTTCTAATACTCTGGTCTACGCCGATACCGACGGGATGAGTTGCTCTCAGAAGAAAAGAAGGGGATAAAATAAAAGCCGCAGCTGTAGTATTACCAAAGAGCACCCCACCCCATGGGTGTTTTTCCTGGTCAAAGACTAAACCCCCTGGCTTTAACACTGACAGCAGAATCTTAACTCCCATTCCATGTTGCTAAAGTTCAAGCTTTATTAGGGACTGAAAGGAAAAAAAAACAAAAATAAATCTGGTTTTCTTTGAGTGGAAAGAGCAGGGTAAGTCACATGGATGCAGGGTTCCAGACGCTGCTGAAAGGCTGCCTGTGTGGATTTTACAAAAAGCAGTGAAATAACTTCTACCCAGCAACACACATTGAATTCTTCCTCCTTGGTGGGACTAGAGGGGTGGTAACGGAGATACTGTTCTGTGTACGTAGCAGTTCCTGTTTCTTCTGGTGTGAAGAAAAAGAGACTTAAGGAGGGAGGATACCATCCACTGAATTCTTTCTACAAACCCTGTAAACCGGTTATGCTCAAGTAAAATACCTTCTACTGATTAATGATGACAGTTTCCATTACCACGGGTAAGCAAACTCAGTTGGAAACAGCTCCATAACCAGTGGCTAGACAGCAGAAAATATTGCTGCAGAAAAGCATGAATACTTTGAAAATTTCTATAGGATTCTTTCTTATGCAAACCAGATCATTTCAGATGATCACAGAGTAGCCGAGAACAAGCGTAACGTGCTTTTGTTTCATATAAACCCACAAATTGCATTTTTGTGTTTGCCCATGTTGTGGTAAAAGGTAATTTAAAAACAAAAAAAATTCTAAAAATCAAGTTTAGCGTTGTTCACAGTTGCAAATAAGCGTCACAAATGCAAACAAAGGATAAAGAGATTTTTGATTTATGTTTCTTTCCTACCAAAATACTGTAATAACAACAAAGAAAATCACCCCGCCACGAGTAACCCACAATATGAGGAAATAGATACTATCACCAAACATCTAACGCATTTCAGTTTGGGCATATTCAATAGAACTCCGTGGGTTTCAAAAAAGATGTAAGGTGTGTTGCAGATTAGAGAGTTTGCAACCAAAAGTAAAGAACTGTAAGTACTCTGTCTGAGCTTGTTTCTTCACTTAAGGAGAAAGTAAATTTTCATGTTCAACAATAGTCAGAAGATTTTTAGGATGTACTGTTGGAGCAGGACATACAATTCCCAACCAACAAACACTGAGTCCTCTTGGCTATTTCTACAGGCATTGCCAACAAGCAGCTTTTTTTTTTGTTAAACCAAAAGGTATTATTTGTAAACCAGCAAATTCAATGAATTCTTCCATTTTTTCTTTCAGTTTCTGACTTTGTGTTAGAGGGGTTGGCACTTGTCACAGAGACCCCCCCAAAACAAACAGCAGCCACTATCCAAAAATGGAGTTTATTGCAAGCAGGGTTGCCAGCACTCCTTTTAACTAAACAACAGGTTCAGATGTCTGTTGGGAATTAACTACTACACAACTGATTCCTAACTTTAAGGAATGACAAACCAAAATGGGCAAACCCTCACTCATAAAAGGGGAAACCTCCCACACCAGAGTGCCTGAGATACCACTCACCCAAAGCGGAGGATGAGGCTCACTCAATCCATGGAGACTCCCTCGATCCGTGGAAGTATCCTTGGATGGCCTGTCCAAGGGGAGGGTCTGACTGCCAGGCCTGCTGCTCTGCCATGAACCAACTCCCCTGGCTCTCAGGCCCCATTTATACCCAAGTCGAAGGTGCACTGGGGTCATTCGCATCGGCTGAGGGACAAGTCTGGACAAAACACGGACAAGCCCACACCCCGAGCCTGTTTGCTGAGGGGTCCAGCCCCTGAGGCACCAGTTAAGCACCACGAGGCGCAACTGAATGGCCCAGGCCTCAAACTGCTCCAGCCGAGGCGCCAAACTGCTCGGCACTCGCTGTGCTCCATCTGTTTTGTCTCTGGGGGAGGCTGTACCTGCCACAGCACTACAGCGATTCTGCTCTCTAAATAGATTCACTTGAATGATTTATTTCTTTTTTAACCATCAATAATTACATAGCTATTAATTGCTGCCAGAAGTCACTTGAAGTCTGTATCCCATCACCACTGACAAAAGTTCCTTAGGCCCCATCCACAACCTGATGATCCCTTTGCAATTTGCCTGCAGAAAAAACAAGGTTCTCATTTCCATAACATTTTCTAAATAAAGGCTAACCCTGAAAATAAAGGTTATTACTTTATCAGAGTGCTCTACAAGAAGTTAATTACACGTTGATATTTATAATCTCATATTCCCTTAATCCTCTCTACTTAAGAAGTTTAAAGTCCTAATTGCTTAAGAATCTTGCAGGTTTGCATTGTAGGGGAGCACCTCGTTACTGACTTCTTTATGATCTTCTATGGAAAAGCTGTCCTCATGGCAACTAATGATGGAATGGGTTGGGCTGGAAGGGACCTTGAAAGCTCATCTAGTCCAACCCCCCAGCAATGAGCACATCTTTAACTAGATCAGGTTGCTCAGAGCCTCATCAAGCCTGACCTTGAATGGCCCCAGGGATGGAGCCTCCACCACCTCCCTGGGCAACCTGTCCCAGTGTTTTCACCACCCTCATGTAAGGAATTACATCTTAGGACATGGGTCTCTGCACATATCCAGTATATCCACTCCCAAAAAGAACTCCGTTTTATCTATTTTATATTCACTTGATCTCTCTTCCTCATCTTCTGAATGATAGAGTATTAGTTTTATAGTCTGAGAGCGCATTTCTTGAACTTCTTGGTGATTATCTTAAAAAACCAGTATGGCAATACGATTGCAAAACAACAAACCACTTGCCCGTCTTCTGGGATGCTGAGATGATCATCTCTCACCTGGGAAAAGTGCACATTATGACTTTTAATAACTGCATAATGTGGAAATCATTACTATCATTAGGTCTGGTCCTACATGTCTCCAGTACATGCAGGTAGTCCCATTAACACTGGTGATTGTTGAAATGACTTCTGTGGATGTCAGCCCCCCCAAAAATAATAAAAAAAATTAAAATCAGCACCTATAAATTAAAATCAAGTCACCTCTACTGAAAAATGTTGTTGTTCTTATGGGATATAATTCTATAATTTATGTTACAGATATATATTTTTATGGGTTTTTTTTATATTATGAGGTTTTTTTACATTATTCATCAAAATACTTTTACAGGCTTTTTAAAGCTTCCTGTTCCTAAACAGCAACAAAACCCAACATAGAATCATATCTACACCTCACATCAACAGGTTTTAAAAGGCAGTTATGAGCATTCCTGTGGGTTACAATGTCTTAATCATTACTCAAATATGAATGTTAACCTTTAATAGTCAGGTTGTCACAAAACAAATTCATATAAAGGAACATACGTGCAAGGTGGATGTTTAAAGCGTTACCATGACCAATGTGCCTTCGCTCTCAAAAATAAGTCGGAGACCTTTTTTAAAAATTCTTTAGATAGCAAGAAAGATGGATCTATTTTAAAAATGGATAGTTCAAGTGAATTAAACAGGAATTATTTCTCTGTTTCTAAATACAGAAGTATAGATTTCCCAGATGATTTCTAGGAGAGAATTTTACATTTTCTCTTGCCTTTAAAGTGTGAGAATATAGAACATAGACAAATATTATGACATAAAGCGTGGAAATCCTGAGCAAGTTTTAAGTGCCAATAACTATCACCAAACGGTACTCACTCAGAGGAAAAAACTCTAAGTAGAAATCTTGTGAAGTTTTAATAAAATTCTTAGAAGTTGAACACACCTCCAGTATGTATGAAAACATATCAAAAATTTACATATTTTTATAGATGGATATCGAAATACTGGTATCTGCTGTCATTACTGTCTTATATATCCAAATTAATAAGTCAGTCAGGTTTGAAGGGGGGCAAAAAAAAACTCCAAACTCTTACTATCTTGAGATGGCACAGCATTCTCTCTCTCATAATATTCACATAGTTCAGCAAAAATAGATCCTAATTATAATACCTGACACTTTTTTTCCCCCCAAATAAAGTTTCATATTGTTATTTTCTTTCCTTTTTATTTTTTTTTTTCAGTTGTATCAATAACCTTTTAAGATTATGCACACTTGTAGAATAAAAGCACGCTGTCAGTAAAGTTGATGGAATTTTCAGGGTTGGGTTTTTTTTCTGTTTACTGAGCTGGTCCATGTCACACAATAATACAAATGTTGAGCAAGGGGTGGCAGAGCCCAGACTGACAGACTATCTAGACTGATTTCTTCCCACTGAGCAACATTGAGAGTGAGGAAAAACCCACGCAAGCTTTTGTGAAATAGATTTAATGAAATTTAGCATTCAGCAGGGAAAAACTTGAACTCTCCAGATGGCGTGCAGAGTCTTCACAAGCCATTGTGAATAGAACATTAGAAGTCCTTGAACCAAGAATTCCCAGCAAGAAAAAGAAATTCAATTTGTTTCACGTCCAGTGAATACAGAAATACATTCTGATGTTTCCATGTGTAAAATTTTGAGGTTTGGGGATTCTGAAAGCCCAGGGAGCAGGCTTCCCAGTCTTCAACAGTCAATCCAGATAATTTGGAGGATTAGATGTTATTGTATAAAAGTGCTGTAATGCTCTTTGAAGTGAAAGGGAAGCTTTGGACACCTATCACTTAAGAAAATCAGAACAGAAAAGGTCTTTCCCCCAACTAGGTTTGCAAGACAAACTACAAGGCACATCCTTTTCACTTTACTGAAATGAGAAGTCTGAAAGACAGAGAGAAAGATGGAAGAACAAGAGAAAGTTACTGTCCAGTTTACTCCTGATACCACATTCTCTATGAAATAAAAAGGTGTTTGCCTCATTTCCCATCACAGCCTGTCTGCTAAAAGAACACCAAAACACTGGAGAGGAGGAACGGTATCAATCCTGGAGATATTCCACAAACATGTAGATGTGGCACTTCAGGACATGGTTTAGTGGTCATGGTAATGTTTAGTAGACAGTTGGCCTTGATAATCTTGAAGGTTGTTTCCAACCTTAATGATTCTGTGATTCTATGACTGGTGATTCCAGCACTACTATCTCATTATACTTCAGGTACTGCAGAGTCAGGCACAAGCCGTGGGAGAAGCCTGTCTACCAACAAGTTCTTGTTTCTACTGTATCTTTTTTTCAGTCTGTGGTAACTTGTCTTCAAGCAACTGAAAAAAAAAAAATAAATTACCATCTAGAAGACTATCTCTAGTAGTATTCAGCTTTAAATCCAATGGGAACTTACAGCTAGATCATAAAATCATTACACTTGGAAAAAACCTCTAAGTCCAACCATCTACCCAACATTATCATGACCACTAAACCACATCCTGAAGTGCCACATCAATGATGGTTCACCCAATTCCCCATATATCTATTTTAGAAGTTTTAATTCTGTGATCCTGCTGCTGATTATACCCAAACTTTTCCATTAATATTCTTGATGTTACTCTCAGGCCATATTTTACGGTGTTTTTCTCTTTCATTCTGGCCTCAATTAATTTTTCCGAATCTTTCTAGAGTAAGCTGGGAGGGAAATGATGTCACAATTCCTAAGTATTTCAAATATTTCTACTATTCCCTTTTTCTTGATTCAGACTCTAAGTTCTTGACATAAAATTTATCAAGGGCTTCAGTATTCCGGACATTAAAGCACTCTCCCCAAGACAGGTAAATCAAATGTAAATCACTTACTCAAAGTAGACAAATCCAGATTCAGCTCTCCGCTCTATCTCAGGAGAGACTTATCAAACAGGCTATTTTATTCATCACAGTATCACTACACTAAACAACCCTGATAAATTCTTTCCAGTCAAGATTTAAAACATAGCACAGACTGCCAAAGTTTCAGGTTTTATTGCAGGGTTTTTTAATGAAAACAATTCCAAACCATTTAGTATAAATAAGTAAGTCTGGAGCAACCCTGGTTCTTCCTGCTTAGCCAAAAATGTATGAGAAAGAGCTGGATGAGGAAAAAAAAAAATTATACTAGCATCTTAAGCACTCAAAAAAAGCAAACTAATTGAGTTCATTTGCACTCAAAAGATACATTGATTTAATTGAAAAAAATATTTAGCTTAAACCAGCTGAAGATTTTAAGGGAATAAAGTATTTATACCTGGCTCACGTATTTCATTTTCAGTCCTTAAACTTATTGTTCTCTTGGAATGTGCAAAAGGAAATCATGCCACATAAGGCCACTCAGGAGAAACAAAAAAAAAAAAAAAAAAAAGACAAAACTAAAATAAAATGCACAACCTCCAAAAAAGCAAACAAGAAAGGAGTTGAATTCATAATCACATTTGTAGAAGATTAGTCTTGATTTGGTATTTAGCCAGAAGTTTCCTAATTAGAAAGGAATTCTATCACCCTGAAAAGGGAGTGATACAAATCGAAAAAGCACCGTAAGGTGGAATAATGGCCCAGCTTGCCCTGAAACACTTCAGGAGAAAGGTTGAGGTGTTTGCAACCGTAAGATTCTTGGGCTGTCTCTGGGGGAGGAGACCTGATGAGCTGGCAGCCAAACAGCTGACGGAGGGAGCCTTGTGAAGACAAGAAGGTCATGTTTTGGCTAAACCAGCAGAAGCAACCAACTCTTACATAAATCTTGAAGGCTGGTGTCCAAGAGGAGACTTTTGCCTAATTAATGGCAAAATTAATTTTTTTTTACACCCCTCAGTATGGTAATGAGCCTGACGGAGTACCCGCTAAACGTACATCATTCTGTTACTCAACTCTCCACCCAAATCATGCTAAATGTCATCTAGAAGGCAGGGACAGGTGGGATCAGGATATAAAAATCACAAAGGAAATACCTCTTGGCAAGGGAGAAGACAGAAGGTCTAGCAGAGGCAGTTGATGGGCTGTGGTTCTCTTCTTCCACCCAAGACAGGGACGCCTTCTTGGTAAGAACTGCATCTTCACTACCCAGGACACCTTTTACTTCTATTTTCTGTCGGCGCTGGAACTCGGGCCTGCACCTCTGATTGCGTCGGATGTTACCCGGCAATTACTAACTTGAGCTCAATGATCCTGATGCAATCAGTGCATTTCTGAACAGCAGCTCTGCACCTACTGGTCACTCCCTGTCAAACCTCCTTGTTTATCTTTTAAACCAGTGGCCTCCAGTATCTGAGAGGGGCCTACAGGAAACCTGAGGAGGGACTTTTGAGAAGGGCCTGTGGGGACAGGACAAGGGGAAATGGTTTGAAACTAGAGCAGGAGAGATTTAGATTTGCCATGAGGAAGTTCTTTCCTCTGAGGGTGGTGAGACACTGGAAGGAGTTGCCCAGAGAAGCTGTGGAGCCTCCTCCCTGGAAGTGTTGAAGTCCAGGCTGGATGAGGCTCTGAGCAACCTGCTCTGGTGGGAGGTGTCCCTGCCCGTGGCAGGGGGGTTGGAACCAGATGATCTTGACGGTCCCTTCCAACTCAAGCCAGTCTATGACTCTATCATTCTATGATTCTAAACTGTCTCAGCACTGGGCTCTGAAACAGGTAACTACTGTTTCAGCAGGAGCCCCATAGCCGGGCTCTGAGACAGACACAGGGTGTTGGTTACCAGCCCCTTGCTGGGGCTCTCAAACAGGACACTCAGACGTACCTTAGACTTTGCAAAACTGCTCAGGGAAGCCCTTGGGCTCTGGCCAGCAAACTTCTCGCTCGCACCCTTAACACGACATAATCGTTAGTGTCAGTCTGGTGACTACACGGATCAATCCTTCCTTTCTTTATACAGTATCAAAACCAGAAGAAATTGTTATGGTAATTAAAACTAAATGAAAACGTCCCAAACGATACGATGCGTATTTAAGAGCTACGCTGTACTCACACTATGGAGGAGTAGACACAGTTCTATCAGAGGAATGAAGACTCCCTGTGCTTGCTATCAAGAACTGGCAATAGCTACAAAGTCCCTGTCTTGCACAGCTGTGTTTTTCCACTCAAGGCACTAGAACCAGCTCACTGACCCGAGGAAACTTGTCTTGAATTCTTAGGACCTAGATATTTAGAAGAGCCTTTAATAACAACAATTAATCAGGTGAAGTATTAACAAAATTCATCTTGGAAGTACTTAGCCATCTCAAAAGCAGGAATAAGTTCCTGCAAATCATGAATTGAGCCTTTTTACCCCCTCATCTGATAATTATTTTTTTTTAATGCACACTGCCATCAATCTACCAAAGAAGTGTGATGCAGCAAGCATGCAGTGACTCAAAATGGAACGAAGCTGAGGCTGAACCTGACAGGGGAGTAGTTGCATAGAGGGGAGGCTTTATTTCACCGATTGTTAGAAGGAAAACTGGGCTTCCTCTTCCTCAGAGTTAACAAATATTTGAACAACTTTTAGAATGCATTTATGTTTCTTGTCAAAAATGCACATCTATAGAGTAAAAATTATTCTGAAAACTACTAGAGGAAGAAAGGCTGGATAGTTAGGAGTTTTTATGGAGGAAACCTTCACCTGCACAAAACTGCACCTGCACAAAACCAGGTGGCAAGTCAAGTAGAGATTTTCTGTAGCTTTATTTCTATTACTATTACTGTTTTAAGAATTTATAACTACAGCATCCCAGTGAAAGTAGCTATGAACCATACAGTTTTGATACAGTTCAATAAAAGGAGTGTCATCAAAAGATTGTAGGCCCTAATCTTCTTGTAACTTTTCTTGGAGCGATGTAATTCCATGGAATTCAGTCAATAGTTCAAAAAGAAGTATTAGAATTCAACCTTTTTTTTTTTTCTCCCTCAGTGTTTGGAATTTAGATGATGTTGAACCATTTACTCATCCAGAGATGAATCAGGAGATCGATGACGGGAACATTGAGGTGATGATGTTCTTAACGTAGAGCTTAACTGGCATGCGACTGTGCGATTCTGGTGTCGAAGCTGCTGTACAGCACGTTCCCTAAATAAACATTATTTTCCCATGAGATTAAGCACTTTTCAAAAATCATCAAAATGATCTCATAGTCATGATCTTTTTTTTTTTTTCCTATTTAAAATTATCAGCTTTTTCATTCTATTTTAAATTAGATGTGATGTTTCTGAGATTAGTGTCTCCCTGCATTACTCCCTCACTCAGATTTAGTTCTACATATCCTTGGTCTCTAGTTTCCCTGAAAGACAGAAGCTGGTGATGTTTGCTGCAAATTGAACTCTAAAATTTAATGATATTAATGTAAGAACAGTGTTGCTTGCGGTATTCTTGTGCTCTTTTGAGTTGGTGAGACCAGTGGACCAGAGTCTACCTGAAGGGCCCTGAAGCTAATAGATATTTAAGAGATGCTGGAATCTCCAGTAGGAAAGTTGTAAAATGGTCATCTAGTCTTTTTGACTGCAGGAGGTGGGGCCTGGCTACGGGGTCAATCCATAACTCCATTGTCTGGGTGTACGAGGAGGAACTATGTGGGATTGGATAATACTCTGGAAAATTCTGGAAGTACATACTCATCTGGGCTCCTGGTTTCAGGCTGCTGATTTTTTACATAAAGACAATCTAGCCTGGATTGGATTGGGAAACTAATAGAAAGAGTGGCTACAACAACCCATGAGTTTCACTGTATAACTCCAGTAAAACCTGAATGTCCATTATAAGTGAATCCATGATAACTGAATGGATGTTTTGGGAGGACGGCACTGACCCAGGCTGGAAGAAAAGGACTCCAAGTCACCCCAAACCTTGCAAATGAAGGTATAACAAGGAGTGGCTGTATGGTGTGAAATAGAATCTGACCCTAGGGTGGCAGAGCCATTTCCACAGACCTGTCTACGGAGTGGACCACTGATCTACATCACCAAAACCTGCAGGAGAGCAATCAGATCCAGCACCAGCTCATGGAGCTGAATCTATAGGCAAGAAAAGGGCTCTCGCTCTAGCAGCAGAACCACAGTTAAAAGTCTTATACCTGACTACGAACATCCCACTACCTTGTGCCTGTAAAGACTATGAAAGAATCATAGAATAGCTAGGGTTGGAAGGGACCTTTAAAGGTCATCTAACCCAACTCCCCAGCAATGAGCAGGGACATCTTCAACTAGATCAGGTTGCTCAGAGCCCCGTCCAGCTGGTCCGTGAATGTTTCCAGAGATGGGGCATCCAGCACCTCTCTGGGCAACCTGTTCCAGTGGTTCACCATCCTCATCATTAAAAATTTCTTCCTTACATCTAGACTGAATCTCCCCTCTTTTAGCTTAAATCCACTACCCCTTGTCGTGTTGCAACAGGCCCTGCTAAAAAGATTGTCCTCATTTTCCTTACAGGCCTCCTTTAAGGACTAGAAGGTTGCAATAAGGTCTCGCCAGAGACCCCAACTCAAGCTTGGGGTCTCAAGGTTGAGATCCCAAGGTCTCAACCCCAACTCTCTCAGCCTTTCTTCAGAGGAGAGATCATTTTCTTTAGGAGAAAACTGGGGCAGACAAAGGGAGTCACAAAAGCAGCAAAAAGGAGGGTCAAGAAACTGAAAGAGATGAAGAGATACTCAAGTCCTGGGCTTGGGGCTGTCCAGGGGTACCTGACAGTCCGGTCACCGTGCTTGGCCACCACAGCCAGAACAGGACAAGAAATCAAACCTGCTCTTTCCACAAGAGTCCAAACTGCTTCCTCAGTCAGGAGGATGGGAGGGATGGGGAGGTGCTTTTCCTGACTGGTAGAGAAAAAAGCAGACAGATGAATGAAGCTTCCTGGTCTCACTGCATCAGCGCTCGTCCAAGGCTCGACAGCACCGGCACTTCCACCTCCTAATCTCAGGTGTTACTTCATTCTGCACCAAGGCAGTAAATCAATATGACCAGCTGAGGTAGTGTTAGAACAAGGATATCTGCTACCCACTCGTTTAAACTGACAACAAAAAAAACCCAGCCAGTACTGACATCTGCTGTTTCCATTATCCACTCTCACGATCCTGGCTTTCACAGCACTGTTTTTTCTTTCCGGCTAATTTTCACTTGCCAGCAACAGAAAAGTATATTGGCTGCAAGAAGCCAGCTTGGAGCTTTAATCCCTTTCCCTGCAAGCAAGAGAGATCGATACCTGCTCTTGTAAAGCATAACTTTCCGAGGAAAAACAGAGAAGAAATAAAATTCTTGTAACCTTTGCAGGATGCTGAAGGGACACTGCTTCAATTTTACAAAAAAAAAAAAAAAAAGCAAAGCTCTAGCCTTTCACAGACACTACATTTAATGTCAGTGTCGGATTTTTTATAGGAGAACATTTCAGTCTTTGCTCTCTAGGATTTCTGTGTATTGTTTTTGCAGCTGCCTTACAGACTGCACAGTGGAACCTCGCTTTGTTCTTTTCAAAATGATTCAGGTAATTATGTAATTCTTTTGAAGCAGAAGAGAAATTATCTTCAAGAACGAAATCTGGTGATCTTTGCCTCGGCATAAGCTCACTCTAACATTTGTTCTGCTAACCAGCTGCAAACTTAAGTGTTGATACTGCTGCAACTGCAACCACGTGAGTAACAAATTATCCTTAACTAGGAAAAGAGATTGAATCTGGAGGCTGGTTTCAACTTTCTGATTCAACTTCAGGAAGAAACACTTGCAGTCCCTACCAGGGAGCACCCACACACCATGAGATGGATGCACTTGCACAGGAGGAGTAGAGAAAAAACAGTCTGAAGAAGACAAAGGCCAAGAAAGCTGATGGTCTCCTGGGTTGCAATAAGAAGAGTGTGTCCAGCAGGTCGAGGGAGGTTCTCCCCCATTCTACTCTGCCCTAATGAAGTCTCATCTGGAGTATTGTGCCCAGTTCTGGGCTCCCCAGTTCAAGAGGGACAGGGAAATACTAGAGAGAGTCCAATGGAAGCTACAAAGATGATGAAGGGACCAGAGCATCTCTCTTACAAGGAAAGGCTGAGAGCCTGGGAGCTGTTTAGCCTGGAGAAGAGAAGACTGGGAGGAGACCTTATCAATTCTTATAAATTTCTAAAAGGTGGGGGGTCAAGAGGGGGGGCAGGCTCTTTTAAGTTGTGTCCAGCAACAGAACAAGGGGCAATGCTCACACACTGGAACATAGGAAGTTCCATCTGAACATGAGGAAAAACTTCTTTTCTTTGAAGGTGACAGAGCCTGGAACAGGCTGCCCAGAGAGGTGGTGGAGTCTCCTTCTCTGGAGACTTTCAAAACCTGCCTGGACATGTTCCTGTGCAAGCTGCTCTATGTTTACCTGCTTTAGCAGGGGGGTTGGACTCGATGATCTCGAGGTCCCTTCCAACCCCTACCATTCTATGATTCTGTGAAAGGTACTGCTGTGTCAGCAAACCGTCTGGCTCATTCTATGCAGCTGAGGAAGCACAGATGATGCCACCTTTTAAACAGACTTGCACTTCTAACCCAAAAGCTTCAAAGTCTTTGCCACGACTTTAGTGGGAAGGAGAATCCAATCTGAAACTGAAACATACACTGCAGCATTTAGAAATCCATCTTTAAAAGACTCAACATCAGGTGCAAAGATGCCCTCTTCAAAACCTTCACCCTTACTTATGAGAGAACAGAGTATCAACAAATTTACCACAACAAAACAACTAAACATCTGATTCTCAAACCTGCGCTATAATCACAGCACTCTGCTTCTTTTAGCCATCTCTTTTAGATACCCAAAATCGTGCCTGCCACGGTCATATTTTATCCTCAAGACATCCATAAATAGAGAAGTACTGTTGTTTCACAGATAGGAAAACAATTTAAGCCATCACGACTACCTAGATAAACTAACTCATGAAGCAGGTCAGGGACCATTCTCTGGTACTGTGCCCAAATCATATGAAACAGGGCTTGTTTAGTCTGAAGAATAGGAGGCTGAGGGGAGACCTTCTCGCTCTCTACAAGGAGGGTGTAGAGAGGAGGATATTGGCCTCGTTTCATGAGTCACAACTGATAGGACAAGGGGAACTGGCATCAAGTTTTGCCAGGGGAGGTTTACGTTGGACATGAGGAAAAACTTCTCTACTGAAAAAGTTATCAAAGCCTGGAAAAGGCTGCCCAGGGAGGCAGTTGAATCCCCATCCCTGGTTGTATTTAAAAGCTATCTAGATATGGTGCTCAAGGATAGGGTGCAGCAGTGGCCCTGGTAGAGTTAGATAACGCTTGGGCTTGATGATCTTAAAGGTCTTTTCCAACCACAGTGATTCTGTGATTCTTTGAACAGCTCCACAGGCTGAATGCCGTGCCATGAACGGCCTCTGAGCACACAGGAGATGTACAGCAGAGCAAACCCACACTCAGCTGTTTATCCTACTAATTAGTCTCACTCTTAGTACTGTGTTTCCTTTCACCCCAATTAGCTGCAGGAAGCACAACACAAAAATACACACTTGCCTTTCAAAGCGCTCAGTCCCCAGTTGTCCTTTGGTGATACCCAGTTCTGCCTCTAGCTGAGCTGCTCCGTTTCCGAGCTGAGTAAAATCTTGACTCTGCACAGCACTGTAAATACATCCAATTTAATTAGATAGTAACTATAATCCTCCAATTACGTTACCAAATACAGTTATCCAAAATTAAAAGGGCAGCTATACCAATTGTAATTGCAATTAAGAACATTTTTTTGGAGTAAAATCTAACACTACACAGAAAAGTCTATTAGGCTACAGCTGAGGAATCAGAAGCAGGTTTTTGTTATCTTCTGCTGTTCAGGTAACCAAGGTACATTGGTTATTTGAAAATGCAGCTAGATATAAAACCAGCTCTGTGTATATACTCTTGGGAAGAAGAAAAAAAACCTGCAATATTCTCCTGGTCATTTACACATAGTTTATTTTCTGCTAAAGAAAGGTGCTCCTTGAGAAACTGCATTTCAGAGTCTTTTTCTTGTTTTGCGATCTGAAATTCTTTCTCCCAGTTGGACACAAGCGAAGATTCCAGGTTTTCCATAGGTGCTCTTTCATTTCCCAGTTGTTTTCTCAGCAGCTCTATTTCCCAGTGGGGTGACTCACGCTTGATCTGCAGCTAAACAGAGATTTTAGTTTGAGATGGGTGTCTGTTAAGCTGACTGGCCATCTATTATGGTAACCTTGTTTAAAAAAAAAAAAAAAAAGAGAGAGAAGAAAAAAAAGAAGTCTGAGATCAATGACCAAAATTTGCTCTCACTCCAAGATGGATGATGAGTGTTATATTTGCTCTGAGTCAAAATCCTGTGTCAGATTTATAAATTTCCCCTGTGTGTAGATCTGAATATAAATGTACTTGATACAGATGACAAAATGGAGCAGTGGGTACAGACTGTAGACAGAATCATTAAAGAAGAGGAAAGAAGTTTAACGTTTTGTTGAGGCAAGAAAAATGACACCTGGTATAACAAACCAGTATCTGCCATCACCAGCAGAGTGAGATTACACTTATTTTACTTAAAGGAGCATCAAGAATAAATCCAAGAAGAAAGGGAAAATGAATAAAATTCAAGTCAAGAGATGTCTTGGAAGAATTTAAAAAAGAATACCTGTAAAACCTAGTGTCTTCCACTACAAAGGGAACAATGGACGTACCCAAGACATAATTATACAAAAAGAAAAAATAAAATAAAATTCCAGAGATGATGAGTCAGGAAAATCTGCACTGAATCAGCTAGAGAGACAGAAAACTGCCTGTTTTAATCTTAGCATAAGTAAGCTAGGTGCTATTTTTCCTTCATCTTTTCGTGTGTGCATTTTAGTATTTATGTCTAACTGAATCCATTTGGGATGCTGCAAACTCTTATTTGTGTTTTACTGAAGCCTGGTTTACATTAAGCACAATAATGCTCACCCAAAGGTCCTGGTAAATCTATGAACTGAGACAAACACCCTCTTAACAAACACCTCACCTCTCCAGCACATTCCTCTGAATTTTCAGACAATAACCATTTGTTCAAATGAGGAAGATGGAAGAGGACTCAGGTCATAGACCAACAGGGCATAAAAAAAAAAAAACCAAACAGGAAAAAAAGAGAAAAATTGTTTTTTTTTTACTTTCCAAAACCAAACTCTGCTTTACCAAACTAAATTGAAAGGTTTCTTCAGTCTAAAAGATCTGATTTTCTCCTGTCAACCAAAAATCTCGTTCCTTTGCCAATAAAGAGTTTTGATATTCTACCAGAACGAAAGAACACTGAAAACTGTAGACAGCACAAGTTAAAGTAAAATAAACTGTACTAGAAACACTGAAAGAACAATATTTCTCAGCATCAGGTTTAGTTCCCACTTCTGAATGTACATATGCAGATTTCTGTATTGGACTAGTATGTAAAATAAGAGCCCTATCTGAAGGTTATAGGTGGCTGATGAAAGAGTACTCACTGAAAAGTAGGAAAAAAATGAGTGAAAATTTCCCACCTTCAGACTTTTCCCCAACTCTCCGACTCCGTTTCTTCATTTTTCTCCTCTGAAATAGTTGCTGCTCTTCACCAACCCAGCGAGACCCTTCATCTCACAGAAGGATCCCAGAAGGCTCAGTCAGGTCAGATCTCATTAAAGTTTCAGACAAATGTCATATGCTGGCACTCTTCTCTACCGAAAGTATCGTCGAGGATTCCACAAGCATCCAAAAGACATCACACACATTTGGCTGGAACAACCAACCAACTGTCAAACAGCAGCTTTATCCACGGTGGATGGAAAAGGCATAAAGGTCGAAGGCTGGAAGCCTGTAAAGAACAAGAAATTACCTCAGCCTGGAGCACAGGATGGACAGTGATAGAATCATACTGACAATATCTGAATAATCCGTATGTATGAATTTTTCAGAGTTTATCCAAGGTGAGGGGGTTTTTTAATTTTCCTATCAAACATTAATTTTGGAGTTTTTGTAAATATTAAAGTCAACAGAAATGGATTTTCAAGGGAAATTATGGAAATATTATTAAAGAGATACTGATATTTCCTAAAACAGTCAAGCATTTTAAAATCCACGTCAACTTTCTTTGCTAATAAACTACTCCAGCTATTCAACTTAGTGATTAGATGTAAAATCCAAGATATCTTTCAAGAAAACAACCGGTAATTTTAAGACTTGACTTTTGAGTGCTCGTAGTAAAAGCCTGGAATAAACTTCAAAATTCTTTCTTTAAATAACTGTCATACACAAAAATTAGAAGAGAACAGTTCTTGCTTCTGACAGCAAAATCAGCTACTGACATTTTAAACTCTATTCCTAGAATTCTGCTCCTTCTGCAGAGCTAATAAGGTTCAAAATTCTGCCATGGGCACCATTTCATTTTCGGATGAGACCCTGTAATTTTAGCAGTCAAATGTATTCTTGCCTGAGATGATCTCACGCTGAGATACTGTCAGTCCTATTTCTGCTGCTGTCACCTGTAAACTCAGGCATGACTGACAGGTGCCAGAAGTCACACCGAAGAGAAGTCCACAAGCCAGCAGCAGCGGTTCTGACAAAAAAGCATTTTGAATTTCATATATTTAAAATTAACATAACCTAGGTTTTTGCTTTTTGAAAAAAAAATAAAAAGTGCCTGTACTTTGCCCAGTGACACCCACATTTCCAGTCTCTTTTAACTACTTAATTTCCAGTGGGTAGCAGAATGAGTCTGGGAAGTTAACAGAGCAAAGGGAGAGATAAAGCACTGATAATTCCTTGAAGGATTTATTAGGAATGAGATCCAAAGAGATTATCGTAGGGGGAGCACATCACCTTCATTCTGGCTCCATCTTGCCTGGAAAAAAAAAAAGCACATGGAACACAGAGCACTGCTAAGCACGTTAAGATTTTTTGAATAAGAAATTCCGCGGTTTAGATTTGTGCCTTACTCATAACTGCTATGAACCTGCATACGACAGCTGCAATTCTGACTCCATTTGTTGACACAGATTTTACAAAGAGGCCTGTTTATTCCTATCCTTAACAGCAGGAACGTGGGGAGGAATTAAAAGGATGAAATCTCTACCTGTTTGAGGCCCACTGGACAAACTAGGACCACGTACCAGTTGGATTATATTTTTTTAAAGTCAGTATTTGCCACACAATCTTTCTGTTGCTCCTGTTACATTCTTTGAACAGCACGATTTCAGTTCCCCTTGAGTATCTAATGTCCTGGGTAGCCCTCAGTGCTCAATGTGACGTTCACAGAATCCTAGAATACCAGGATGCCAGCTTGGAAGGGACCTCAAGGATCATCTGGTCCAACCTTTTAAGGAAAACCAAACCAAACCAAACCAAAAACTAAAAAAAACACCAAACAAACAAGTATTCAGGAACCAGAGATGACCGGCAACAAAACCAGTAACAACCCAGCCCCAGGAGATAGTTTAGATGTTCATAACATATTTCCAAAGCCATGCTGTGCATTTCCCTTAAAGTTCTTCAGCTTTTCAAGTGGGAAGAGGCTCTGTGGAACATCTAAAGCAGTAGAAAGAAGACTGAAAAGCTGGAAGCACAGCAGGGATGAGAAAGGTGACAAAGTGCTTGGGTCAGGTATGCTGGAGAGCTGCGTGTGCCGTTATGCCTTCAGCCATTCCAAACATAGGAGCATTTTATAATTTATAATATCTCTTTTTTTTTTTTTTTCCTTGAAGAATGCTATTGGTTTTTAAGAATTTTTTTCCAAGTGTGACTAATGGAATTCTAGTCATAGAATCATAGAATGTTAGAGGTTGGAAGGGACCTCTGGAGATCATCTGAGTCCAACCCCCCTGCCAGAGCAGGATCACCCAGGGCAGGACACACAGGAACAGATCCAGGGAGGGTTGGAAAGTCTCCAGAGAAGGAGACCCCACCACCTCTCTGGGCAGCCTGTTCCGGGCTCCATCACCCTCATAGGAAAAAAGATTCTCCTCATGTTCAGATGGAACCTCCTGTGTTCCAGCTTGTACCTGTTATTCCTTGTCCTATTACTGGGCATCACGAAAAAGAACNATTGATGAGGACATTGAACAAAACTGGACCCAGTCCTGACCCCTGGGGAACACCACTGGCCACAGGCCTCCAGCTTGACTCTGCACCACTGATCACAACCCTCTGAACAATGTTGTTGAGCCAGTTTTCAATCCACCTCACAGTTCAATACAGTCCATTGCAGCAAGTATCTCCAAAATATGAGAAGTGACATTAAGCACAATTTTAAAAAGCTGTGGGCTTAAAATTCTACGAAACCATTTCAAAGGTGAACTATGGAAAGGACAATTTCAGCTTACTTACTCCACTTCTGTTTCAAGGGACTCCTTTTTCTCCGAGTTTTCCAACTCCACATGGATCAGCACCAGTCTCACAGCGCTCCAGTTTGCTCCTGCTTGATGCCTTTTTGTGGTAATCTTCAAAAACCTGCAGTTCTCTCTCTCCTAACAAATAAAGCTTTTTTATGTTTATTAACTCACAGTAAGCTTCACAAAATAGGGATATCTCTACATCTACAGGTACAACACAATACTGGATGTTCTCTTTCCAGTGAAAAGAATTGCCACTTTGTCAAAACATTGAGAGACTTCTCAGGAACCATGTTTTGTTCAAGATAATAATTTTCTCATTTTAATCATTTTAATGCTCAAAAGACATCTGCTGAAAATAGCGAAATTAACATTACACATACGAGGTCTCGAAATATATTGCAGAAATACTTGCTTTTCTATTAACCCCATGTGGTAATAAAAACAAAAGAGTCCCAAGTTTCCATATTATTCACTGTCTGAATTCTTAAGTTTCATAAACACATACATATATATATATATACTATACATATATATAAGCACAGTGAAATATACTTCCCTACTTGTGTACTGCAAAAGCAGCTATGAGAATGTGTTCAAATTATTAAAAATATGTTAGTAAAATGCAGTTTTAATCCATATGCTCACGTTAGACATCAATATATACCCTTCAGCTTGACGATAGCTGTCTTTGAATCCCAGGCTTTCAACTCCATATCCTCAAGCTCATAGTGGTACTTTGCTAGTTTTTCACACAGAAACATGTCCAAGCAGGTTTTGAATGTCTCCAGAGGTGGAGACTCCACAACCTCTCTGGGCAGCTTGTTCCAGTGCTCCATCACCCTCAGAGTAAAGAAGTTCCTCCTCATGTTTAGATGGAACCTCCTATGTTCAAGTTTGTACTCCACTCAGCCGGGGCGCTGGGGCGAGTCCGGCCGCTCTCTGTCTTTCCTCTCCCCCTCTGGACTGTCTCATGTCCTTGGGCTGGGAGTCCTGCAGGACAGAAGCCAAGAAGCTGTGATGGACCTACCAACCTCTGGCACAGTACCGGCACAACAGCTTCCCTAAGGAGCTTTGCGTAGCGAGCGTGCAATCTCTACGCTTTTATCCTCTTTAATCTTGCTTTCAGAGATGATCATAATACCTGTAGTCCTCACAGATGTGTATGTCTGGAATGCTAGAGGTAAAACCAAAGGAGAGGTTAGAAATAACTCTAAAAAAATAAATTTAAAAATGATTGATTGTAAAATCTTGTACAAAATTATCAGTAAAATCCTTTTCCCATTAATTCTTACATAAATATTTATAAGCACTGCCTTCATAGAAATTGTAATGATTTTTCTACTTAGTTTCATCTTGGAAGGTTTCTGAGTGACTCTTATCTATGGTAATTAAACTTTCAGATATCAGGTTTATGACTCATTATCATTCCTCAATAAACTTTGCTAAGGTCTAGAAAAAGTGCTCAGATTTCTTTTAGGGTTTAGGTACAAATTAATATTGAGTGACCTGTTGCTGCTGTATCTTTTGGAATGGCTTTCAAATGGAGGAGCTAAGCCAGGCCTCTCCTCAAGTGATGTTCTCTCCAGACCTCGGCAGATAAAAGCATGACAGCCTCTAATAATAGTTCAATTCTTCATAGTTAGTTCTTTATTTCATAGAACTTCATAGAAGTTCTTTACTCTGAGGGTGGTGGAAACGCTGGAACAGGTTGCCCAGGGAGGTGGTGGAGGCCCCATCCCTGAAGATATTCAAGGTCAGGCTTGATGAGGCTCTGAGCAACCTGCTCTAGTTGAGGATGTCCCTGCTCCCTGCAGGGGGGTTGGACTAGATGACCTTCAGAGGTCCCTTCCAACCCAAACCATTCTGTGATTCCATGATTGATTCTGTGATTTGAGGATGGACACAGGGAGGTGGCCGAACATCACAGACCGGCATCCTCTGACACGTGCACAAACACCTCCCATTCTTGGTTTGAGTGGAGTTCAGTGGTTTTCAAGCATCCTTAACTACTTTTAATTCCCTGAGCCCATCTGCACACGTGCAGCGTAGGCCTCACTCACCCCTGATTAATCCAAAAGCCTCAGAGAAAGAGAGGGAGCGATGCAGGTCGGAAGATTTCCGAGACAAAGCCAAGAGACAAAGCCTTGTCAGTCCAGCCCCAGGAGAGAAGACGAGTGTTCTAAAACTGCCACAGCTGATCAGCCAGGACAGCCAGCCAGCTCAAGGAGCTCAGCTGAACACCTTTAATTAGGTTCATCTCTTTCAGAAACTAATATCCAAGGAGACACTTTTACAGATGAAAACTCCCAACAATTGCCATACAATCTCTCCGGCTTGACAAGAACAAAATGGGTTCTTGACAGCAAGATAAGAAAGACTTAATCTTGTGGAAATAGCCTTCCTTTAATTAAACCTTATCTTCCATCCCAAACCCGTCTAATTTACATATGTATTTGTAAGGTACGTGCAGGTTGTATTGGGCAGAATAAATACTATTTGTAACATCACACTTGTTTCTTGACAATGCCAAGTATTAGCTTCACACGTACGAAAAACCCCTGTCTGAACTCATTCCTGGACTAACATATTAACTGGTTTACAAGCATTGTAAGATATTACAAGGCTAATTACACTTTTATTTATTCCGCTAACAAAATCAAATGAAAGAAATTACTTTTCAGCCTGGAGAAAAGAAGGCTCCAGGGAGACCTTAGAGTGGCCTCCAGGATCTGAAGGGGCTACAGGAAAGCTGGGGAGGGACTGTTTATAAGGGCCTGTGGGGACAGGACAAGGGGCAATGGTTTGAAACTAGAGCACGGGAGATTTGGATTGGCCATGAGGAAGAAGTTCTTTCCTCTGAGGGTGGTGAGACACTGGAAAGGGGTTGCCCAGAGAAGCTGTGGAGCCTCCTCCCTGGAAGTGTTGAAGCCCAGGCTGGATGAGGCTCTGAACAACCTGCTTTAGTGGGAGGTGTCCCTGCCCATGGCAGGGGGGGTTGGAACGAGATGATCTTGAAGGCCCCTTCCAACTCAAGCCTTTCTGTGATTCTATATTAACTGGTTTGCAATCCTTGTAAAGTTAAAACATCACGGTATTCCAAGGTTAATTACACTCTTCTCTATTCCACTAACAAAATCAAATGAAAGAAATTACTTCTTATGTTTTCTTACACCCCAAGATAAGAGTTGTTATTTACAGTCCCTCCAGCTGCACATCTCTTCTTGGAATAGCACTGGCAGTGATGAGAAGACGGCACCACTGAAGCAAACGATGTAAAAAGGGTCAGGAGGCCGTGTGAATCCTGCGGCTCCTATTGCCTGGGAGTGGATACAAACAATCTCTGAAAGAAGCTGAGAAACCAGAGAAAATGTCTCCTCTTCCCTGTTAGGCATTAGCACAGATTTTATATTCTGGAGGCGGTGCTGGGTGAATGACAAGTGGTTTTGGCAAGCTGCCACTCATGGACAGAGCTCACCTTTCTGGAGGAGTGAGGAACACTTCTGAAATATGAACCCCACCCAAAGCCAGAGAAGAAACTGGAAGATTTTAACACCCAGAAAAAGAGCAAGAGGAACAAGTCTTTTTCTTTTCTTTACCCCACTCTGGATTTCTTATTTCTTACTTTCTGATTTTGAGATGGTGGGAATCATCGGAGAAGACTCTGCATTATCACATCCTTCTCTAAAAGAAATGTGAAAAGAGTATTTCGGGTTTTTATAACTTTACCAAAAATGATTCTTCATGAAAACTCATTTTAGGAGTGAGATTTTATACACATATACACACATATAAAAATCCATATGTATAAACATTGGCTTTGTTCTGGTACATCTACAGTTTTGTCTGAGTGGCATATGGGGAGTTCTCTCCTGTTCATGTTGTGCAGAGGAGTCTCTTTGCTGTTTGTGTACCACATAAAGCTTTGTCGAGCCAAGAAAGAACAAAAATCAGACACAGAATTGTCTTCAAAAGCAAAAAAAAAAAAAAGTGCTGCATTTGGCAGGTATGTGATTTATATGTCAGTAGTTCAGACAAAAGAAACTTTAAAAATCCAGTCCAGAAAATTTACTATTCAGGTCCACAAAGCTTTGCACTACCTCACCCCCCAAACCTCTCAGTTATTAACCTCTTGTATTAACCTCACCCTCCAAATCTTGCGCTTTCCTACATAATCAGTCCTCGCTAGACTGAGTAAAGAGACAAAAGAAATCATGGTGTGTATTCAGAAATCCATACTTCTTCCTTATTCCCAGAATATTTCTAATTATCTTGCTAGGTTTGTCTTCAACAATAGGCACTTTTCAGGAGAGCTATTTATTGTTGCAGGTGTCTTTTATTTTTCAACATATCAGAAACAGCCCCACGACATTTTTTATCTGTCCTCCTTGTGTTCTGCACACTCCAGAGTTTTTAGCAAATTCTGGTTCTACTGAAGGGAACGGGAGTCGCCTTGATTAGGCCCAGTTTTCTAGCAGAAAAAAACAGATGGAGTATCCCAGCTCACGGTATGTTTTTAGTGACATCCTGTGGCAAAATGACACATTGCAAATTTCCAAGAGTCAAGCGTTGACTGGAAACAAATGATCCCACGTTTTGTTTGTCTTTTAGTAACGCCAAAACATCCCACAAGGAACGTTTCACTTCCTCAGACCAGCATTCAGGTTCCTAGAGATGCTTTTGCATTTTGCCAGCTGCCTCAAAAGCTGATTTTCCCAATATTTAGAACACTAAATTAGTAATTTTTACGGCCCATCGAAGTTCACATGCTTTTCACCCTGTGCAATATGGAACTGCTCACCTTAGTGAAGTCATCACCGGTCTAATTTAGCAACAAGTTATGCCCATTTCAAACTGCTTAAAATAATTCCCAACCTTTTTTTGTTATTTTTTTTTCCTGTTTTATTTTGTGGTTTTTTTTAATATGATAATGGAACATTCCAAGCGCAGGGGCACACATCACACCAGGCTGGTTTTAGTCCGCTTCTCTCACCGATCACCACCAGCATTGATGTGGGGATGGGTTCTGACTTTCTGCTCACCCTCCTACACCCACCCATTAATTTTAAGAGTTTGGTGAGGAGCTGTCATGCTCTTAATGATCCAGTTCTTCAGTAGGAAACAACCTCAGGGTCATATCTTTAATCTCTGAAGTCTTTCACCCTTATCCTCCTTCTTTCTTCCGTCGCTTTTCAGGGAATATAGCTCTTCTAGTAGTTGCATCAATTAGAAGGTAAAGGCAATTCAGGCCACATGATAAACAGTTTATTGATAAAGCAAATACATGAACACCCAAAGCCAACCTGTTTCCTCGAGTAATTTCACTGTTTCATCTGAGTAAGGGCATCTACTTGGTGCGTCTTACTAAGCCACCTACTCCTAGAACTACAAAAAAAAACAAAAATACTCACTTGTAACTGTTGAAGAGGAATAGTCTGTGTGAATTCTCACAACCTGCTGTACCAACCTTTTTCTCTACTGTCTTGAGACTCCAATATTAATGCAGAATGGCAGATAAAACCATGCAATGTATCCTTTATGAACACACCTACACCAGTGTGGACACACGGTATGTATTTACCCATATAGATACTACTATCGATACAAACTTCAACCACTACCACTGGACATTGTCCCACAGCATAAATACAGAGAATAGCTCTTGAAGGTTACAACCAAAATTCAGTAGACTGGAAGAATGACCTAAATCAATGGAGATCNAGGAAATGGCGCCCGGGCCGGGAGCGGCTGCGAGGACTCCGCGGGGCTTTGCCGCGCCTCTCGGGCTGGTGCTGCAGGCACCGTGGCAGAGCCCACAAGCGTGAGAGCTTTTGTGTCTTGTTTTCTTACCAGCTCAATGAAAAAAAAAATTACAAAAAAAATCATAAAACAGGACTGCAGGTGTAGCAAAATACACCAAGTTGTATTAGTGAGGCTGTACGGAGCGAGCAGAAAACACCATTTAAATTCTGTTTCTGCCTTTGGTCTTTTAGGCACCAAAGACTGGGAGGAGGAGCTACTGGGACAACCGCAGCTTTTCTGTGAAGTGCACGTCAAGGGTTTGAACGGCATCCGTAGCTTCCTGAGGAGAGAGATGCCTCATAACGCGCCGCAGATCGGGAGCATCGCTATGTTGGGAAGAGCGTGACTGCATCATGACCGCCGCTACTGTAGCGTTCCCGTCACGGCAGCAGGCTCTGCACAGGACACATTCAGCTTTACTGGATCGAGCATTCCCTCCATCTGCTCTTCCGTTATTCGAAACATGGTACTCCAGTCATCCTTCAAGAACTGCCTTCAGCTCTCCTGCATCCTCAAGGCTCCAAAAGCTGGCTTCAGAAGCACAACTAACGGCGGTCTCATTATCCAATCTGTTTCTAATGATGTTTACCAAAATCTAGCTGTGGAAGATTGGATCCACGACCACATGAGTTTAGAGAACCGACAGATCCTTTTCCTTTGGAGAAATTCCCCTGCTGTGGTAATAGGGAGACATCAGAATCCCTGGCAGGAATGCAACCTCCGGCTCTTGAGGCAAAAAAATATAAAACTGGCAAGGAGAAGAAGCGGAGGAGGGACTGTTTACCATGACTTAGGCAATATCAATTTGACTTTCTTTACAACCAGAAAAAAATACGAACGGATGGAAAACCTGAAACTAGTTGTGAAGGCCCTGAAGGCCTTGCGCCCCCGGTTAGACATCCATGTCACTGACAGGTACGACATCCTGCTGGACAGGCAGTACAAAATCTCAGGTACTGCTGCAAAGTTGGGAAGGACGACTGCTTATCACCACTGTACCTTACTCTGTAACGCAGATAAGTTTGTTTTATCTTCTGTGCTCAAGAGTCCTTATAAAGGGCTAAAAAGCAACGCCACTCCTAGTGTGCCTGCCTCGGTGAAAAATCTCTTTGAAGAGGATCCTAGTTTAACTTGTGAGCTCCTTCTGGCTGCCATTGCTGAAGAATATGCTACCCAACACCAAATAGACCATCATATCACCTTAATAAATCCAGCTGATGAGACCCTTCTTCCAGGAATTAATAATAAAACTAAAGAACTACAAACCTGGGACTGGGTGTACGGAAAGACACCAAAGTTCAGCCTTAGCACGTGCTTTAACATGGTCTATAAAGGTTCTGTTCTTGAGGTTAAAGTAGATATGGATGTAAAACATGGAAGGATTGAAGTCTGTAACATTTATCTGCCAGAGCAGTGGCTGCCACCAGCGCTGTGCAGTGACCTGGTGAGGAGCCTTACTGGCAGTAAGTTTTGCCCAAGTGAAACCACTACACTAGCGACGACGTTACTACGAGTGTGTCCACAAGACGATGAGTTGCACAGCAAGTGGAATCTGCTGTGTGAGAATATGGTTATGTTAATGTGAATTGCCTTTTGAAAATGTAAGTGAGACTAGGGCTGCTTTTTTATTTATTGAAAGCAAAATTAAAATACTCATTTCGACAAGGGGATTTTTTTTCTTTTTAGTCATTTAGACTGTTTCATCTTGTGCTTTTTGCTCAGTGTTACCTGCTAGCGATTAGATTTCATGCTGCCTGCACCCAGAGTTCCCAAAGTGCAGGATGTAAGCTGCTGCAATAGGCTGCGGCCCAGAATTAATCACAGAATCACAGAATATTAGGGGTTGGGAGGGACCTCTGGAGATCATCTAGTTCCACCTCCCTGCCAGAGCAGGATCACCCAGGGTAGGACACACAGGAATGTGTCCAGGTAGGTTTTGAATGTCTCCAGAGAAGGAGACTCCCCAACCTCTCTGGGCAGCCTGTTCCAGGCTCTGTCACTCTCACCATAAAAAAGTTCTTCCTTATATTCACCTGGAACCTACTCTGCTCCAGTTTGCA